>CM024241.1:13758181-13839534 GCA_013421045.1 Propylea japonica | reverse complement strand
TAATAATAATAATAATAATAATAATAATCTTTATTCACAAAATACAAGTAAAACATATGTGAATAATTTTGACCCATCAAAATATTACATGGGGAGTCATCGAATCAATATAAAAGGCATTAAAACTGTCAATAAGTCGGTTATAAAACATTCAAAGTATATCACAAACATTACTATATGGACCACAACGTAAAATAATAGATTAACATTGAAAATAAGTAGTATATCACAACATAATGGACGCACTATTCAAAATGACTAGACCCAGAATTCTTCCATTGTTGTGTAGTAGCACTTTTCATGTAGGATTTTTTTCATTCTCCTTCTTCAACTTTATTTTCTCATTTTTTGAAAGCCTCAGGTATTTTATTATAAATTTGAATGGCTTCATGGTTGATACTGAGTTGAGCCGCTGACAACCTGTGATATGGTGTTGAGAATTTCCCTGCATTTCTAGTTCTGTAGCTATGGTATTCCCCATTTCGTATTATGTTGTCTTTGTTGTTGTGGATGTATAAAATACAGGTGAGTATGTATGGACAGGTGAGTGTGAGTATTTTTTCTTGTTAGAAATGACTACTTCCTTAGATCGCATATAATACGAATGGCATATTTTTGTTTAATGAAGATCTTTTCACTTTCAGTACTACCACCCCAGAACAGTAATCCATAGTTTATTAGGCTATGAAAATACCCGAAATAAGCGTGTTTGCTGCTTGTTTTCCTGCTATCTGCTTTGATCTTCTTATAGTATATGTTGCTACAGATAGTTTTTTTATCAAATCTTCTGTGTGTTTCCAGAATTTCAGGTTTGGTTCCAGATATAATCCCAAGAATTTCAGAGTGAAATCTGTTTCTTGGTCTAGCATCAAAAGTTAAGTATTGAGTTTTTCCTTCATTTATTTTGAGTTTATTTGTATGGAACCATATTCTGCCTGTTTCAGGACCATTTGTGCCCTTTCCTGGAGTTCCTCTTCATCCTTGCCAATAACCAGAAAGGAGGTATCATCAACAAATAGGACCGTGGTCTGCGAGTCAATACTAGAAGTAATGGACCCATCAGAAAATAGCGCTAATTGTTTTTTGTTTCGTAGTATTCGAGAAAAAAATATTGAAATCACTAAAAATAAGCTAGCGAATTCACACGATAACAATTGGCGGTTGTTTGGACATACGCGTTGGCATCATTTCATTGGATCAATGTTGAATCACAGTTTACATTTTTCTATTTTGAATCTTCATCACCACTAATTATGCTTGCTCGGGATAGAAATAGCATTTTCAATTTTTAGTAACGAATTAATTACTGGAATTATCGGGTTAGTTATTGCACTAGGCCGCTCTGGAACATTCGCGTCGTTCAGAGAACGAGAGAGCGTCTGGAATACTCTCGACTAGTCTAGATAGTTCTAGAACTGGTATATAAAAGATAGTAGTAGTATAGAGTTAGTTAGAGTACAATGACAGTTACAGTTAAAGTTCTTAAAGTGCGCTTTATACCGAACTGTTTCAAAGTGAATATAAATCTGCAAGTGTGTAAATAAAGTAGTGTTAGTTAGGTATATAAATAAATTAGTGTTAGTTATTGTGGATAAATCAATGTGTTAAGTAGTTGTGTAAATAAATTGAACATACAACACAGAAGAAATTTGTTCAACCCCGAAATACGTTACAATATATATTTGAAACTACTCTTGATGCTGTCACATGGAATGAAAAAACCAAAATTTTATCATACAGAAATGCCTATAGAACGTCTTGGTCAAATACCGTATGTGCATATTCTTAAATATTCAATCTTTCTTTCAAATGTTATCGTGGTCACGGTCGGTCTTAAACACGATTACTTCCTAAAGCAACAACTTCAGAAAAAACGATTTCAAAACTTGAAATTTGAAAGGTCTTCAGTGAACACTGAATATTTAAGAATTTGCACATAACTGGTTATTGCATCAAGCCCTAACATTACTTTTCTGCATATATTTTGTTTTTTATTCTTTTAGGAACAAGGACCTGAAACAACAACTAGGACATAAAATAAAGAATAAGTATCGCACAATCATATCTTCAATTAACTCATTATCATAATAATGTTTTCTTTCTTCTTATGATAACGTAAAAGTATGAACCAACTCATAAAAGAGCTCAATAAAGATATATTTTCATATTTTCCTCATTTTATATTATTTAAGATAATTATGGTCAGAATAAACATTATCGATTTTCTAATTGAATAAAATATATCTAATTAATTCTCAGTATTCAAATAAGATAATTTTACGACGTGATGTCCAATAGTAGCGCCATACATCAATTCTGAATTAATTATGCAAATATGCATCTTCTAATAGGAAAAACATGGACATATCTTCATTGAATGAATAACTTATATGCTGATTGACTCCATTTTATGTGTTGGTGTGAATGTCGTCTCTTCGCAATAAACAAGTCATCAATCGTTATAACATTAGGTGGTTGGAAATATGACTATCGATAATTCCTGTTCTTGTAGTTTCAATGGCTTATGAAAATGATCATAGAAGTTGTTAAGAACAATAATATCTGGTCGAGACTGAATACAGGTTCGAACTTTGGACTGATAGAGATTTGAGTATCTATGGAAGAGACCCTCTGTAACAATTGAGGCTCAGTTTGTTTTGAACATCTGTGCTATGATGGCTAGAATTCCTATAGCTATATTAAGGTTATCCAATGATCAGCCAAGCAATATTTTCATTCATCATATTTCTTTGAAATATTGATTCAACAATGCTTTCTTAGTACCAGATACTTATCAAAAATGAGTGCTGGCCTGGAACAATCCTAAAAATTAATTGGAAATTTGAATGCTGAGAAATCAAGGGTCCTGCTGGAGCTCAGCAAGGGTCAGCATACATATTCTCGCAGGAGGGAGGTATTCTCCTCCTTAGACGATTCAAAGTTGTGGGACTGTGGTATTGCGGAGAACCATGAGTTTAGATTTTGTGGTGAAAGGAAGAAACTGCGAAACACCTAATATCGGAGTGGCTTGCTCTCGTTGTCTAACGCAAAGAGTTATTTGGGTGGGGCAGTCACTAGATGCGAAGAGATTCCATCTTTGAAACAGTTTCAGTTGCTGACTATAATGATGAATTTACTCTTGCTCAGCAGCAGCAGCTGTCATAGTTATAAACCAGCCATCACAAGCATAAAAATACTATGCTTCATCAGATGGCCGACTTGATCATTCCTATCTTCTTCAACGAACTGAACCAAATTTAAATTAAAAAAAATAATCCACTTTGTTGAGCCAAACAGAAGCCAAATCTATTATAAAGATATAATCTCATCTCTCTGAGCAAATTCGGCATAAATGCTATTTTGGCACAAAGTTCGATTACTTTGGACCTAATTCAACAAAATTTTTCGCTCTGTCCTTTTCATTACCATAAACCAAATTTTTAAGATATCCCAACGAAAAAAACCATTAGGAGATCTGGTGACCTGGGAGGCCATTTGATTGTGCCATTTGTAGAAATAACCAGGTCAGAATATGTCGTCCTGAGATATTGTGTGGACTACTCGTGCATTGTGACTTGGACAGCCATCCTGTTGAAACCAGACAAGATCGAAGTTAATTGGTAGTTGTCGAACTGTCGGAATAATTCTATTTCCTGAAAGCTCCAAATATTTTGCAGCATTTAGGTTACCGTCGATGGAAATACTGATGGGTTTCTATTCAAAGAAAACGATGTCTCATCAGCAAATAAGATATTGCTCAAAAATTAACTATTTTGTATAAAAAGTCTGCTACCGTACACATGCAGACATGCTACTAGAATAACAAAACACAATGCCATATCTACTTACCATTGCTAGACCTAACAACCAAGGTTTCAACGTCGCTGTGGAGCCCCACCTGATGACCTACGAATACTTCTGCTATAAGTACCAATATTGTGTGGTCGCCTTGGAAAAAGAAAAAACCTCAGATGAAGGAGGAACAACCTGCAAAAAATGTTTGATTATTACTAGGACAAATGAATTAATGCAGCAGGCAATTAGAACAACTTACGAATGTGAGAACGTGAATACCTTGGCCGCAACTATTTTCTGGAGAGGCGACTGGTGTGGAAGCTCAGCTGAAAATTTCTTGAAAAGAGGAATAGCTATTAAGACGGATTTTAAAATACTCACCTTAAGAACGCTTAGTGCATTCGTACCAGCTTGGGACACCTTCAACTGGATAACATCAATGAGACACACTTAACGAGAAAGAGGAGACCTCACTAGAATAGTGGAATGGGGTAGAATTTGTTAAGATAGTTGCCAAAAGGACTGTAAGTTTGTGATGTATTTACCTTACTTGTGTGCTGTAGTGGCCTTACCACGAGGATACTGTTGTGAAGTTATTATGCAAATAGTAAATTGTTCTTTGTTTGTTTGAATTTATGAGCAAATGAATGGCCAAGGTTTCTGCGAGGCCTACTTAGCATTATCGCCCTTTCTCTGATCTAATCTTAATCAGACAATAATTCACACGATTAAGAATTAAACTCCTCGATTCTTCCAGACCTTTTTTTCGTTTCACATCAAGCAACTCTAATGTACAATCCCAGCACAATTTCCAACACCGTTTGCCTCATATATTTTCCAGTGTATCTCTTCACCAGTTCTGGTACATGTCGTTATGCGATAAGGCACGTAGTGGCCATTACGTGTGTAGTTCTTCGGACCGCCACACTGCGGCGCAACTGGTCTGGCGGCGAGGGCATTATATAACCATCTTAGATAATGCCCGCAGATAAAGTTTTAGCGAGGGAATTGTCGAACGATTTTATGGACTATAAGTGTATATTAGGATGTATCACTTCGGCTCCGAAGAATTGATTATGGCAATATGCTTAAGTGTGCAAACATGACGGGATTTCCAGACTCGTCTTTCACCTTAAAGTGCATAATCTGCTACGATAATGTGGTGAGAAATATTCACGCCCGGCTTGGAGTCTGTAGAGCCGACCAGGATGGTTTGCGGTCAGGAAACGATCGTTTAAATTGAAAGTTTGATGCTATCCTATCGAATATCTGCGGTTCGACATGAGTCGTTAATGGTCGGGGTCGGTACTTTGTAAGGAATGGCAAAGTAAGGGCATTCTTCGGCATATTCTGCATCAATTTTGCCCATCTGATCTGCACCTTTTGGTGAACAGTCGTTTTTAGTTTCGACTGCGGTCTATATGCGCAGAAGAAAATACGTAATTACCATTTGCCGTGGTCCAGTGGGTTATAGATTGTAGATTTTTTAGGAGGTTACATTCCACTGCAATATTAAGGTCTATTCTTCGATCAGGCATTCTGTGACAAAATGAACGGGAGTTTCCTTCTTTTTCCACAGAATCTACTTACGTCAGTAGATGTTAAGCCAATGTTCATCATATACTTCCTAAGGCGACATTGTCTTGTTAGAAAGCCAGTGAGGAGGCGTAATTTTTTCTTACTGAGATCCAAGTACTTTTTGGACCTTGCAGTTAAAATGTCCAAAGTAAATTTTAGGTATATGGTCCATTCCTGCTAGATTCTTCCGAAGTGATTCTCTTTCAGTTTTTTTTCTCCAAATTACTCTTTCTTTTAGGTGCATTTGCCCTTATCACAGAAGGGCTTTGGGTCAGCAAGAAGTGTGTGTGTAATCATCACAATCTTATAAGCTAATTCACTCGCTTCTAAATTCGTTCAGCAGCAGCTTGTAAAGTATCTCAATTTGATCAACCCAGAAGAATGGATCTCTATGTCACAACCTTATGATAGTTGTTTTCCAGGTTTTTATTTATGCATCTTTTGATTGTAAGTATTTATGCCTGAAATAAAGTCGAATAGGTGCTTGACGATGGTGTACACTTGGTTCTTGCTTCGTATTCTTCCGCGCTGGCACCTATATAGTGGTTTTGGAACCACCTGTATACTATTTGATGGCATGAAGTTTTGGGTAGCATATTCGTTTTCAAATTTTTCCTACTTCCATACAGGCACTTCAAAGAGGAGGTGTGTTAGAGTAACAGACAAGCATCCCCGAAATCACTCTATTACATACTTTGAAAGTTCAACATAAGATATTAAAAAAATTAAGAAAAGCCTGAGAAGGAGCTTCTGAGCGCTCGTTCATTGGTAGAGCAATAAGACTATTACCTCGAAATTTTATATGAGCCTTGCGATTGATACCAATTATATAAATGCAGAATCTTAGCACAATCGGAATTATATTCTAGAATTATTAAGAATATGTAGGTTAAAATATGAATTAAAAAAATTAATTCTATGGTTCTGATGATGCGATCCCCTTGAAATTTTGCATGAACATTCAGTATATTAGTTTTCATTCTTAAAATGAATTTAAATCGAATCGGATATTCTGTTATGGATATATAAGGATTCTTCTTTCAATATTCCAATTGAATTTTCTATGGTTCTGATATCTCGTCTGAGATATAACAAAATTTTGAATGGCCATATTTTATGGAAGTTCCTGAACGATTTGGCTGGTTAACGAACTCAACCGAGGCATTCGGGACCCGAAACTCATCCTGAAACTTTCAAGTCTCTAGGACAATCCCTTCGAAAGTTATTGTGCTAACGGACGGCCGGACGGACAGAATTAGATTTGGCCACGAATTCGTCATCAGGGAGTCTAACCTTATATCGTTCGAGACCATTTTCGGCTCAAAATTCGAAAAACAGACATTTGGGCAAAAGGGATATAGCTTCGAGTAGAACGAGCGCTCAAAAACTGCAAACAATTTCGAAGTTTTCATAAGAAAGTAGCGCATGGATTCCAAACTTTAAACTTTAGATATATCTCTAACTTTGCTCTAGCTACTACGTGTAAACCTACCTACCGATATTGAGTATACGTATCATCATTGAGTTTAAAAATACTATTTACTATTTTATTTTAAAATCAATGGTATCATACATATGAGAACAGCGCCTCTACCGACCGGGGACGGAACTACAGATGCAACCAGCTTCATTTATCTGAACCGCGTTGTTCCTCTAGCTAGGTATATTTAAACTCAATGCTACCGGTTTATAACTTTGCTGTATGGTTTTTGGTAAACTTTCAATTTGGTAGCGAACTGATTGTTTCCTTTTTTTTTGGTCGTTGCCAACCAAGCTGTGACAGTGTTGACAACGCTGTAGCTCTTCTGTATCCAGTCAACACGTCACCAATTAATGATCTATCAAGATTAGAGAATGTAGAAAGGTAGGTGAATTCAGAGATGACGAATCTATTGCGGAATGCCACTTTAATCGACTATCTCCTAGCAAGCGACTTCGCGTGTGAATCAAAGTAGATAAATAAATCTTAAGTCACTTTTTTGGTAAACTCCTCAGAGCTACCGGCTGACAAATCATCGCAATCTTGTTTGATCTCAATAGAGACCGCTTCGCTCATCAGAAAGCGAAAACACCAATTAAATTTCCTTGAAAACATTCCATCAGTAACCTAAATGATACTAATTGCAATCAATCTATTTCGATCTATTATGGTAGATCAACTGATTGAATCATATAATTTATAACGATTTTCTCGTATGCCGGTCGTTTTCTTGAGACCGACTATCCGTTCAGAATATAGATAGAGGAATTAATGCATTTGTGGAAAAATGATAGCGAATAGCGCAAGTAGTGTTAAGTGTTGCTGATATTAAAGAAGCGATTAATGGAATTCCTTTTAAGGTGAATACCGATTAGTGACACTAAAATAAAATTCCCTAGATGGATGGTTCTCACTGGATAATTTCAGAAATGTGAAGGTTTACGGATATGGTGGAATGTGGAAAACTGATGGGTAATTTGGATTTAGAAATTGCTATAAGACATCCTTGTCTTATGAAATTAAGTTCATCAAATCAGAGATGGTGCATAGCATGCTATTCTCTGGGATTCTACACTCAAATTATAAGAATGTGAAAATTGTGAAATCACTTCAATATTTGAGTTTTGTATTATCTCCCTCGCCTGAAATGGATATCACTCGAATCGGATATTTTGTTGTGAAAATATAAGGGTTTGAATTTTCTATAGGTAGTTCTTTTGATACTATTTCAATATTTTATGGATATACCCTGTTTGATTTTGCTGGTTTACGAACTTGACCACGGCATTTAGGAACAAAATTTACTCTGAAAATTTCAAGTCACTAGGACAATCTTTTCGAAAGTTATCGTGTTTACGGACGGTTCCACGAATAGAATTGATTCAGTGAAAACCTCATCGTATGAGACAATTAGGTATCTGCTCAAAGTTCTAAAATAACAGAAATTTCGGCAAAACGATATAGCACTCGCGTTTGAGCAGAGCGAGCGCTCAGAAATAAACAGAGATACAAAGAACGAAAAACCCAAAGAAAAGCAATGAGTGTAAAGGTATTTCCCCTTGTTAAAAAGTGTACAGGAAATCAAAGCAAGGATCAGTGTTGTGTACCTTCGTAAGAGGTATTCCACATGATCAACTTAATTCCAATTCAATTCAAGAATTGTTCTATAAGACCATATGAATTAATGTTATTTTGACAGAAGTTTGTCACACGTTTTTTTATCATTATTCGTAAATGGAATTCAATATTTTAGAAAAACAGAAGATTCGAAAAATCATCACTTGCCACACATGCCAGCCCTGGTTTAAAACACCTCCTAGCCCAAGAGCATAAATTCAGTATTGTATTTTGTAAGCTCGCAATTCAAAAGAATATAACACATTAACATATATTATAACATTACAATTTTTTTCTCAGAAATGCTGCATCTGGGCGTTATTTTACAAGAGCTTTTTTTTCAAGAAAAACATCAGAGTTTATTAATATGATGTAAATCTCGCGAAATAATGAAAGTTAAAAAAGTTTCAACTAAAAATACCCTCCGACACCCCCCCAAATGATACGATTGTGCTTGACATGAAAAAAATGCACTCAATCTAATCGATGCGTATTTCTGATATTAGCCAATGTGTAAACTTTCAGCACTTTATGTGACTCCGTTTTGCTAATATGTGGCAAAAAGTGTGGACAGGACGTCATCTTCAAAGGGCACTAGCTCATTAACGAAGCAATTTTGCATTATATGATTTGGGTCGAATCTGTCTAAAATATGATCTATAATGTCCACTAGAAGTTTGTCGGTCTAATTACCGGACATCCTGTATATAGAATGTCAGAACTCGCACATTGATCGCCATAAAAAATTTCGTCATCTGTTAAATAATCTGAGATGGGCTATAAAAACTTTATTGAAATTTATAAAAACTCATAATAGTTCCCCGAGTTGTTCCTTGGTTTTTTTTTCATTATTTAAGTTTTTTCTTTCTTATACAAGATTAAAACCTAAGTAACCAATTCAAAATCGATAATACCAAGATCATAAGCAGCATCCGTGATGTACCGAATTCTCGAAGCTCAAAACTTACTTTCGACATAAGCCTTACCATGTAGTACCATCCATAACAATCTTCCATACCGCAACATATCACGAATAAACCATTGCTGTCAAAGGCTATGAATAATTGGCTGAAGCGTACCCCCATCCCACCCATTGCGAGAATAAAAGGCCGGTCTCATCTCTCCACCAAATAATTCAATAAATATCTAAAGCCACAGAGAGATAACCGATCTCCTATCTCTATGGTCGCAGGTACCACAGAATCCGATCGATGAAGACGCGGCGTTACAAACAACACTAATCTAGAGTCAGGCTGTTAACTGGCTGTCTGCCAATGAGAAAAGGCTTTCGGCCGCGATCACAGAATACAACTTGGGTGGTCCACGTTTTGTTTTACTTGTTCCAATGCCTCCTTTATAATCCCAGCGAGCCGAATTGAGCCGGTCTCTTGATTCTATCTCTTGCTTATCATCTCGCTCCCTTACATCTAATTATGCGATACCAGATTCGAGCCAATGGTGATGGTACGGCTGCCAGGGACGGACTCTGTGGTAGCCTTGACCAGACCCTTGCAAGATCATTTTGGATGTCATGTGGTAAGGTTTTATAAGGTTCTTCCATTTCATTGAATAAAATGGGAAATCAATGGATGTTTGGTTCATTGCAAAGAGGAAGATGTGCCACTTATTATGGAATACAGGTCAGATTTCCACTTCTTGGTCTACCACTGCAGCACCATATTTTTGTCATAAAACTTTACATGACCAATTAGTACATTTGCGAATCTACATACGAAAAATATTGACGAATACAAACTTCTTGGTCTTGAATCGATTGTGTAGCTTCAGTTTCAAATAAAGAGTCTGAAGGTCTTCAACCGTAAGATCTTGGTGGCCACTCATGAAGAATTTTGGAGGAACAAATGGCAGAATTGTCATTGTTTTCTTGTTTGTGTGGCACATAACATCATCCTGTTGGAAATCAACGTCGTTCACATCAATATCTTACAATTTCGATTATGAAAATAATTGATATTTACTCGGTTGAGCAATCCATTCATTGAATTGAGTGGCACCAGCCCCATTTTAGGAGGAAAAATTGTTCTTGAGCGATGCACCTGGTTTCAATTCTTCACCTTCGAAAATGACTTGTTCATCAATGCCTTTGATTCACTTTGTGAAACGATATAAAGTTTTTTGGTACATATGAGCAAGCGTTAAAACAGCCTGTCCCTGTGAGAAGAATAAAATTGGCATCAAACTTTTTCGAGTTTCGGCTAGTCCAATTTGAGGCAATATTTTGGGAATAGTCAGGTCAGATATGAGATGTTTGGAAAGCTCATTTGATATCTTGAGCTGTGTACGGTTCTTGTCTTATAGAACTCCGTCCAGTTCCATAGTCTTAATGAACCTCAGAATGGCCGAAATTAGATAGTATTGATCTGGACAACGGCGTTTACTTTCAACGAGACGGCTCTACGTTTCACACAAGCAACGAAACCATTGATCTTTTGCAGGAAAAGTTTCCGGGCCGTGTTATCTCTCGAAGAGGTGATCACAATTGGCCACCGATATCTTGTGATTTAACATCTTGCGACTTCTTCCTTTGGGACCAACTGAAAGAGAAGGTCTACGCAATAGCCCAGCGTCGATTCAAGACCTCAAGGATGGAATTCGTGAGGCTATCGAGGGCATAGGGCAGCCACTTTGCGATTTGGTTATGGAAAATTTCATTGAAATGATATGGTCCTGTAAGAGTGGTCGTGGTGGTCAATTCCCTGATTCCCTTCTTCTTTATAATGAAATAAACATCCGATCATTCATATTGAAAAATGTTATTTTTCGTTGAAAATCAAAATAACACCTTCATTCCGAATAATTTTCATTAATTAGAAAATAATTCAAGAAAAGTCTAGTTATGAAATGAGGAGATTTCAAACATTCGTTCATGAGTCTATTCAGGCTAAAACTCTACAAATCCTATACGGATATTAATATTGGATAACCTTTCTTGAAGAAGATTTCACATGTCTTCATATATTACTCTCTTTAAAAACTGCAATTTACAGTTCGAAATGATATTTGGAATAACACACAATTCCAAATTTTATCATCTGCATTTGTTGGATTTATTTAGCCGATTCATTCAAAACTTATAATGTTCAAGAATCATCTGATAGACCTCACAATTTCTAGCACTTTTTCAATAAAGGACTTGTTACGTTAATTTCGAGGGATATACATTATTATGTCGTACAATACTTTATAGGATGTTTAACATTAAATCTTCTTCCAGTACACACCAAATTTCAACTGGATGTGCTGGATACCTACTCAAAGGAATTTGGGTCCTTCCCTGCGCCAGCAACTGTCTAACTGAAATTTATATTTAGCTTTATTATTCCATATATACATATACGCAACGTTTTTTTTCTGATCCGATAATGACGTTCAACAAGTTGTTACAATTTATAAACTGGTTTCGAGATATGAAAGCTTTATTATATCGTCGACATAAACCATATTCAATGTTGTGTGACTTCACGAAGCGAGAATCCTGTTTATTCCTCGACATTTCGTGTTTATTTCGATCCAAGATCTGATACCAGAGGAGATTACAACTAATAAGATTGATCTCTTTTGAATTTATATTGTGCTGGGTGATGGGACACAGCTTGGTAGGGTTATAAGACTTATTAGGTCTAAAGATGAGAAATTAACTATTATGTATCAACATACTTTGTAAACGACTGCACAGGAAGGAGTTTTCTGCATAAAATATCACACCGCGTGTAGAGATTCTAGGGGAAGGTGAGGTATCCCCTTAAGGGAAAATTTTAATTGTGGCTAAAGTTGAAGGCAAACCGCAAGATTTCAATTGTTGAAGGTAGTGAATTTACTTAACTTTGTATTTGCCTACTTATTTTTCATTTCATCTTTGTAGTTTTTTTTTGTATTAGATTTTTCGTTAAAGTTTAGTAAAGGATCATTTTATACACCCCTGTGGATAAAATGATTTCTGGGTAGTAGGGGCAAAATGATCCCAGGATCATTTTGTACTATAAGTTAATGAATATCAAATAAAAATGAAATAAAAAAACTCTGCTGTTTATTTAAATGATAATATGTATTGTTCATAACAATTAAGTATATGAGCAAGTTACACAAAACAAAAATATTCGATGGGTTGAAAAATAATATTTTTCTTGGGCGTCGAGAGAAATTCAACCACCACATTCTTATTGCAACCTCGCGCACGCATTGTAATGTCTGGATGTCTACGTCTAAATCCACGAAGCCATTAAGTTCAGCTTTTACTTTAGCTTCGGAAAATTGATGCGGTAAATTATTTCTTTCTGCCATTTTTGGTGAGCTGAGATTAAGAAATCCTGAGTGGTCAGCCCGTATATTATTCTGGACTCCATGTCAACAAGTTCCAATTCTTGTTCCAGGTTGAACACTGTTAGTTTGCTACCTAACTTTTTAGCTGAGCCTACAGCTATTTATTTTTACCTTTGGCTCTTCTTTCTAATACCATCACAGGGATTTCAAATTCTCTTCTCGCGGTTTTGTAAGCCATACCATCTCTAATGCCTCTCGCATTTGTTCTTCAGGCCTCTTTGGCGATTAGTTTTACGTTTATAAATTCTCGGCATGATCTGTAAACAAAAACTATTAATGTGGTAAAATGATTCCAAGGATCATTTTAGACACACAGAAGGGATCATTTCACCCCAAATACCAAATTACAAAATATCGATCAAAACAAAACCTTCACATTCCGCGTGCGATGATCGAACATTGCTTAAATATTAGCTAACTGCTACTAATACCCGCAAATAAAACAACATTTCAGTAAACACTAACATGTAAAAAAAAACGAAAGTCGAAAAACATGCTTACCTTAGATCAGAGCCACACTTTTTGATTATTTTTTAATAAAATCACGCCAAGCACTCGCACCGCATTGACATTTCACAGGTAACTCGCATGGGCGCAGGGGAACATGTTTCATCAGTATTTGGATAGATGGTACAAGCTGTTTCTGATTTACGGCGGGGGATCATTTGACCCTTAGGGATCGTATTACCTCACTTTCCCCTATACCTTTTCAAGTTCAATTTAGCACTTATCAAAATCAAAGTGGCGTTAGTCATATCAAATTGAAATTTGGATTTTCAATTTCAAAGTGACAATAATCAAATTCATATTGTCACTTATCAGATTCACACATGTAATATTCCAAACAAAGATTTAATAACTGATCCCTCCAATGAAGTTCCTGGATTTGATCTTCCAAGGAAAATTTGTACTGTTCTTAATCGTATAAGAACAGGTCATGGCCGTTGTAATAGCATGCTTTTCAAGTGGAATTCAGTTGAGAGTCCTAGTTGTGAATGCGGAGAAGCAGAGGAGACTATAAAACATCTAATAAATAATTGTCCAATATTAAAATTTCAGGATGGCTTAAGGGCTATACATGAAGTTACAGAGTCGTTTTTGAATTGGGTTATTAATTTCAAATCGATTCAATAGAGTTTCAATCATTTTATTTTTCTGTTCCTTTTTCCTGCTTCGATGTTCTCGTTTCATATTCAGAATTCCGAAGACATCTTAGGGAGAGTTATCGGTTGAACTAAATGAAAAAGAAATCCTTTATTATTCGAATAGTTTTGAAGTATTATTTTTGTTAGAACGGAGAGACAGGGTTTTTTTCTACTGCGGTTTTCCCCTGAGCTCTGGTATCATACGAAAAAATAGTATGGTACCCCGTTTTTGCTTCAACATTAGTTAGGGATTTTTGTTTTTGTTTAATGTATTGTGTTATGTTAGCTCTTAGATTCAAAAGAATATATCAGGTGTCCCAAGGTGAGTGGCCTATTAGATCGAATATGCGTGTTACAAAAATGACTCTTGTTCGCTCAATATTTGAGATTTAAGTCCAAAATTTCGCAAGTCATTAGATATTGATCTGATCTATATCACTGCTCTTCAATTATAGTTGTCAGTTATACAGGATGGACCAAAAAAATCATCATTTGACAAGTTACAAAATCTGATAGGCCACTCACCTTGGAACACCCGATATATGTATATCTGATTATTCTGATTCAAATTGGCACTCAATTTCAAGTTGGTATTAAATGAAATGCAAATAGCAAAATCGATTTATTGAATTTGAAATAATTTATGAATTATTAATTTCAACATAATATCAGTAGTTATACTAATAGGTGGTAGATAATTGTAGAAAGAAGCAATTGTCTTTTGAAATAAACTGAAAGACAACCCTTTTAATGATGCCAGTGTTAATCATTCAATGATTCAATCAACCTCAAATTTTATATGAGACCAGTGAAGATCCAAAAAGAACATTAGTAGGCTATCCAGTCACTTGTATACTGCACATCACACTTGTCTTCAGCTATCAGTATCTTTAGCCTAGGGTGTTTATCCAGTGAGAGTGCTTCTTTTCCAATCATCGAATAGATTAATGATTGGATAAGGTACAGTATAGATTAAAAGTAAGGTAGTTACAGTCTTATACTATACCAAAAAATGAATCAAAGGTCAAATATACATCATTCCATTAGATACGTTCAGACGAGGATGCAGAGTAAGCAAATAAGTTTGAAAGTTAAAAATCAGATATTCGTATCAAACTCAGTAATTCCTTCTTTGATACTACCAACCTCAGTTACAAAAACATAATGAAATCATTCCAAATCCCTCCGACTGATTTTTCCATTTCACATCTCTCTATTCATATTTCCGATCACGTGTTTTCAAATGAACAAATAATACTAGATCAGACGTTCCACAAAAGGTTTACACAGTTCTTTTCGGTCAGAATATAACAAAGATGGCGTAGCTAGCAAAAACTGGCGATGGCCGAAGAAAAGTGGTCTTCAGACTTGACTGACCATATAGATTACAAGATCGATTTTAATTCTTCATCGGTGTTCGAGGTACACGTTGGAAATTTATTTGTTGCCACTGAGGAATGTTTTTATGTTGTCATAATTAGTCGGGATGACACAACACATCGACGGTGCTTCTTCTTGAGAAAAGGTTTCTTATGGTCTATTCTGCTGATTGATACCCAGTTGAATGTGCTTGGAGTCTGAAGTCGACAATTCAGGATCAGTAGTTTGATTTCCTTCGTTTCTATACAAGGTATTTTCGAGCTGATTCATTGGCAGAAGGTAGATTTATGGAAATGAAGAGTTTCAACGAAAATAAAAATAACTACAGTTAGTGACATGACAGTACCTATAATACATATGTACCGGGTTTTTCACTATAATTTGACCCCCCCTTTTACTTTGTTACTGAAGGAGATACAAAAAAATGTTTTGTATAAAAGTTTCACGAAATCAACTGAGGTTTTTTGATGTGAGTCCAGAAACTGAAATATATACAGGGTGTCCAACATATTGATGGCAACTTCATTTTTTCAAATGAAACACCCTGTATATTTTTCCATATTTGGTTAGCTCTTTTTTCCCTGCTTTCGAATATGTAACATATGTTGGTCTATCTTTCTTATTCTGAGCACCACAGAGTTTCAAATTTCAATAATCATCTGGCATAGCGTTTTAAAATTTCGTAAATTTTTAAGTGGCCAATTTGAATTTGGATTGGTAATGGCGCACCCATTATATGGACACCAAATAGTCCCGATTTAACACCGTTGGACACGTTTTTATAGCCGTTCCTGAAGGAAAAAAATTACTTCAGCAATAATGACAATCAATGAAAGCGGAGAATAATATCAATGATATAAAATCAACCAATATTTAACCCATAATTCGGAACTAATCCCGTCAACGCACAAAGAATAATGATAATATTGTAATGATTAAAAACAAATTTTGAAGCTTTAATTTCTGACTTGAATCAGAGCCATAATAATGCTATCAAAAATAGTCTAAACAACTTGAGACAACTATATGAACTATGTGTATTGAATGAAGGTGGTCATTTTGAGCAATTTCTTTAGTTGATGTTATTCTTACCATACTACCATAGTTTATCATTTTTCATTGGTTAAGTAATTGTTAAGTATTCATTCTGAAATAATACTTTTAAGTAGATTGTTTGGATATAAAGAATTTCGTAGGTATTTCACATATTTTTTTATTCGGTGTCATCATTTCAAAACTTTGAAACTCTGAAAATTGAAGAGACAAATCCACATACGCATTTATATTCGAGATCAGGAGGAAATAGCCTATCAAAAAAAGGAAGAATATACAGGACAGGGTGTCGCATTTGGAAAAATATAGTTGCATTCAATGTTGTTCACCCTGTATATCTCCCCATTGACGTTATTATAACTCCAAAAATGAGCATTTTCAGTAAACGCACTCTGCCACTTGAAAAATGATTACAGATCTTGGCAGGTGGTTCTTAAAATTTGAAACTGTGGTTCTCAGAATAAAAAAGATAGACCAACATATGTTACATATTCGAAATCAGGGGAAAAAGAGCTAGCCAAACATGAAAAAATATACAGGATGTTACGTTTGAAAAAATGAAGTTGCCATCAATATGTTGGCCACCCTGTATATATTTCAGTTTCTGGACTCATAACAAAAAACCTCAGTTGATTTCGTGAAACTTTCATACGAAACATTTTTTTGTATCTCCTTTAGTAACAAAGTTAAAGGGGGGGTCAAATTACAGTGAAAAACCCGGTACGGATTTTGTCTCGTTGAGATTCATTTCTCCTTCTCTAATTCGACCGTACCTATAATTATGTACGAATTTTGTCATGAGATTTATTTCACATTCTCGAATTTTGATGACAAAAATAAATACAAGGAAGCTCAAACGCGAATTCAGAAGCAATTACGCGCTTGTTGTTATTGGGAAAACGATAATCCAACTTTGACTATTAAAAGAACTATTGGTTTCATTCTATTCATGGATGAAGAATTTACGTTTACGTTTTTCTACACAGACAAGCGTGCTGAAGTTAACAACTTGTTTTCTTATGAAAAGAAATTGATCGAAGTATTTTTGAATAATTTCCATCATATTGCTATATCGTTTTGCCCACATGTTTGTAATTTTCGAATTTTGAGTCTAAAATGGTCTCAAACGATAGGGTTAGACTCTATGATGACGAATTTGTGGTCAAATTCAATTCTGTCCGTGCGTTCGTCCGTCAGTCCGTGAGCACAATAACTTTCGAAGGGATGGTCCTAGAGACTTGAAATTTTCAGGATGAGTTCTGATCCCAAATTTCAGAAAATACGGAACCAATCGGAATGAAATGTTAAGCCCAAATGCAAGATGCTGATAACAAGGCTCATGCAATATTTGTGGCTATAGTGTGTACAGAACCAACTGAAATAAAAAGAAACTTCATATTTCCCTTAAAAGATATCCGATTCGATTGAAATTTTTTTGTGAATGGGGATCAATATTCTGAATGTTCGTCCAAAATTTCGTGGCAATAGTTTTTACAGAACCATAGAAAATTCAATTGGAATATAGAAGAGAAAAATCCTTATATTTCCATAATAAGATATTCGATTCGGATGAAATTTATTTCAGAATTGAAACTACTATACTGGATGTTCATGCAAAATTTCAAGAGGATCGCATCATCAGAACCATAAAATTTAATTTTTGTAATTATTCATTTTTTACATATTTCAGTTTTTGAATAATTTTCAGAATTTAATTCCGATTGTGCTAAGATTCTGCATTTATATATTTGGAATTAATCTCAAATCCCATATAAAATTTTGAGGTAATAGTCTTATTGCTCCACCAGAAAACGAACGGTCTAAAGGTCCTACTCAGGGATTTTCCTAAATTTTTTGATTCAACGTATCTTCCAGTATTCACCAGAAAAACACTTCGTACTCTTAAGTGATTAGGATGAAAATAGACCAAATAATGTTTCAATGAATGTTCAATCGTCAATAGGAAATAGAAATTTATTCGGTTGATGCATTGATGGGAAGACGTCATGAAATACTGCCACAGAGAATGAGGGCTGCCGTTTTTTTCCTCGCTAGTTGGCGCCTCTGTTGCGTGAGGTCCTGTCAAAGTTCCTTGTACTGTCATTGATTCATTATTATTAAAACAAATCCATATTTATAAGTGTTCGATGTTATAAGTCGTGTGAAAAAAGTGTACATTCTATTCCTTGAATACTGTACAATATCGAGCATGCCGCAGGGTTGTGCAGTTCCGTATTGTTCAGAAAAAAAGGGAACGATAGGACTGTCCTAAAGCAGCTGATGTTACCCCTTCCAAACATTCTTATTTTCGTGAAAAACATTTTAACCCTGGTTATAATACGTGACCTAACGATCCTAATACAGAAAACCGTGAGTACCTAATAATCTATTACATTATGTTGCTTCAGACACTTTACTTTTACAATTGAATAAATCTAGTTATACATAGTTGTATTACTTGTAATCTACTGTTGAAAAATTTTCAGCTATTCCTAAATTAAAACTGAAATCAATACCTAGCCAATTTTCTGGGTACCAGGAAGGTGAGGACAGATATGAATAAAATACTATTAGAGAGAGTTCTTGAACGCAGAAAGAAATTTGAAAATGCAAGAATCGTTTTAACTGTAGAGGAAAATCAATATGTAGTCAAGAGAGCTCAACTGATACTAGTCTTTTGTTTGAACTTGATAGTAATAGAAACATACCTACTTCGAATTGAAAATCTAATTGGTACAATTTTACTCTGGATTTTACAACTAAAAACATTTTATGTTTGTTATCAATCAACTCACTAACTAGAGGAAAACATTTACTGTAAAAATATATATCAAGAACTTGTGTAAATAAATAAATTACCCTACTTTAAATGAATGATTAGTAATTAGTTAGTATACATTGATCTCTGAGGTTTTCCTTTTCGCACATACTGTTTTTTCTATATATTCACTTATAATGATAAATGAAAGGATTGTTTGAGGTTTTATTGTTCTACTCCAAGTTTTAACACTTTTCAGCTATCACAGGTATCATGTAAGTAAAATAAAAATCAATTTCTCTTGAAATGATGATCTACTTCTGTAATAAACTTATTTCAAATCATGATAATGCGTTTTCACTGGAATTATCATTCCAGTATTTGGATCTGTAAAAAGAAAAACCATAACTCTAAACTCAATAAATAAGCATACTTTCCGCAAGAAATGCGTATTGAAACTCTGAACAAACTCACCTTTGAATTAGCTCTCCTTTTAGCCCGCTTAATTGGGCAACTATCTTCTGTAATACCGCTTTCAAAGCAGTGATATTCATTGATCCGTGATTCATATTTGCTGTCATTAATCTGAATATGTATGTGAAACTCCTCACATTCTCGTAAAGATTGAAAATAAACAGAATACAGATTTGAATATTTGACAATTCAAATTCTGTTGGACCTCACGCAACATTAGCGCCTCTAGCGGAAAATTCATACGCGGTAGCCCTCATTTTAATAGATCGAATTGTCACCTACTTGTCAAATTTGAGCCTTAGGCCGGGTGTAAACACGATAAATATAGGGATATTCGAATTTTAATTGTAGTTTTCCCAATATGAACAAGTGTGAAAACTTCAGACTTCATATCAGAGCTATAATTTTTCTTCATTTTTGATTGATCTACAATATCAAAATCAATTTTATGCCATATTTCTAGGCTGCCTTAAAGAAAGTAGGGTAAAGGGAGGAGAGATGGACCATATTTTACAAAAGTCAATATAATCACTTGATTAATCAGAGAAAATATCTGCAAATTCGTTCATAAAATAGCTTAACTTTGGTATCCTCTTTGGAACAGTAACAAATAAAAGAATATTTATCATTCGAACGAAAAAGTATAAAAATCTTAAACTTCTCAAAGGTCCATCTATCCTACCCTATGGAGGTGAGATGGACCATAGGAGGTAACAAGGATGAACATCACTACTTTCCTTTTTTAAAAAGATACGTTGCTATAATTCTGACAAAAATAAATGTAATATGTGTTATGCATCCAGCGCTTGCTCAAAAGACACTGTAACCATTCATCTTTTTTTGTTATTCGATAATCATCACTCATTTTCTATATCACTGAAATGTTCATCCGCACTGAAATCGTCATCTAATGTGACATCCTCTGCTTCTTCTTCAGAAGATGAAGTTTTGCTCCATTGATTATTTCTTGCTTTTTTTCTATTTATCGCTTTTACTGCCAAATTGGAACACGGTTTTTTTTGCGCTTTTATTTTTCTTTTCCTCAATGAATTCGGGTGAAGTTATAACTCCTGATATCTTTTTACGAACTCTTTTTATAGCCATAGATATGATGGGTACAGGGGCAACTTCATCCAGAGCTTTTCTGGGAGTAACAGTTTCAGTAGCTGTTGATTTGTCAGAAGTGGTTTGTTGATTTTGTAGACCAAAGGTACTTGGTTGAGGAAATTTTGAACCTGCTTGCGCTGCTCATTCGGCATTGGCCATTGATAGAGCAAGCAGGAACATTTCTCTTACGTAGGTACTTATTAGGCATTATACTGAAATAAAGAGAAATTGGTCCGACACACCTCCCTCGTATTGGTCCATCTATCCTCAAATGGGAGGATAAACGGACCATTCGACAACAGCTTAACGGTTCAAGATAGATTCCGTATTTTAAGTCCTACGAGGCACTAATACACATATTTATAGTTTCAGTATTTGAAAAAACACCAGAAACTTACCTACATGGCTTAAAATCACAAACATATAACTTTAAATATAATTTTCACCAACCCAAAATTCGTTTTTCTTAAAAATCATTCAATTAAATGCGTGAAACTGTGACTTCCTCTATGTCTCAAAGTGATCTGTTCGAAACGCACCACGTACGCTGGTCAATCGGAGCAGTGCTGTCGTTCCTTGCAGAATATTGCCGATGGTCCGTCTATCCTCCTGGTCCAACTAACCTACCTTTACCCTAATTAATTGGTATGAAGATCCTTGAATTTTTGGAGTTAATTGGTTCATACGATAGGACCAATTTCCTACCACTTTTTCGAGAGTATGGAGTCGTATCTCGACAATGGCAAACATTGTTCACATCAATACCATCAATACCAGGAACAAACAAATCGGTTACCATGGTGCGATAGGGGTCTCCATTGACCGTTCTGGTTGCCCCGTCCTGATTTTCGAAGAAATATGAGCCAATAATAACTCCGCTCCTAAGGATTGTGCCGGTTTAAAGATGAAACCTGAGAAAAATACAATAAACCAATAATTTAATGCGTATTTCTGCATTCATTCACATAAAATACACTTGTTTGCACACCATTCCATTCATAATCATAATTTTATGTGTTCAACTGACAGTTATAATTTATAAATCTAATTACAAATGGATAAATAAAACTATAAGTGGAAAATTCAACAAATACACCGACCTCCATCCCAAATTGTTCAAGTCACACCATCAAAATACCTGAGAAACACTTCAAGATGATTAATGAGAACCATACCTCGAAAGAAGGTAATTAAATAACAATTATGAACATCCATTACCGACCAATGGGAAAGTTCCATTTTTACTCATTTCATTGGAAAAAATCAATTAGGTTCTTCGCGCATGGGAAGAGACGAAATGTCAGTTATTCGAATGAAAAATTAGCCTGCTAACTTTGGCAAATTTGATAAAAGCAAGACTTAATTTCATGGCAGGCTGGGCAGCAATGTGGTCATTAGTGTTGATGAAGTCTGGGATACCAAGTGTGCTGAATTGTTGAAATTGAGTTCGCCAAGAGACGGTATCTAAACTCAATCAGCTAATTGAGAAAAAACTCTGAAGAGTTCGTATTATCGAGAGACTCCATCCAGTATTTTTTCACCGTGTCGACTAGAAATTCCTCGTGAATAATATAACTTATGATTGTTTTATTTTTTTCATAGACGAGACCAAATTAGTATAATTTCCAAATTTTTCCAATTCGAAATGAAAATGTTTTTTTGTGCTTGTTTTCATGTACCTTATTTCTGCTTGCTGTGGAAACAGCGTGTTAGAAAGGGTTTTCCAATGAGAGGTATTATTTTGATATCCAAAGAAAAATGCCATTTTTCAATAGAAATGTTTGGACGTTTATTTCATTATAAAGAAGAAGATATGCCGTTTATAATAACATCAGGAAAATCACCACCACGACCACGCTTACAGGACCATATCCTTTTAATGAAATTTTCCATAACCAAATCGCAAAGTGGCTGCCCTATGTCCTCGAAAGCCTCACGAATTCCATCTTTGAGGTCTTGAATCGACGATGGGCTATTGGCGTAGACCTTCTCTTTCACGTAGCCCCTTAAGGAGGAAGTCGCAAGGTGTTAAAACACAAGATCTCGGTGGTCAATTGTGATCACCTCTTCGAGAGATAAGACTGTCCGGAAACTTTTCCCGCAAAAGATACTATCCAATTTCAGCCACAAAAAATTTTTAATCAATTCTCATTCCAAAGAACGACGAGAAATGGACAAACCTGGGTTTTCTTCAACACTTTCGGCTACAGCAGCAATATTCTCCGCTGTTCTTGGGCGACGTGCACGGGTTTTATTCGTTACATCACTAGCTTGTCCCAACAGCTCGAATTTTTCCACCAATTTCTTCATTACGGTCCGACAAGGTGCTTCACGACGACCAAAAATGTTGATTTACAAACCGTCTCTGCAAAATTATCACCATTTTTATTAATGGCGTTGTCAAATCTCAAAAAATTACAGCTTCAAACGTGACATCGTCTACCGAAATATCGGGCTATTCAAAATAACACCTCTTCTTGGAAAACCCTTTAGTTCTGGTAGAATGTGTGTAATTTTTTGAACAGCATGAGGTTCACAAAATTCAACCTTTTTACTCGCTCAGAAAAATATTCGTGTTTTTTCATCCCGGAAATGCTACATTCGGGCAAAAAAGATAATGCAATATAATTGGAACCAAGTGCCCGATAATACTTATCAGCACGAAAACAATAAATAAATTTGAAACTATATTGATAATTTCCGTTGAATTTTTACTTTTACCTGGAATATAATAAAAAATTCGCCAAAATTTGATATTTAGGGGACAGCTGGACCAATTCAAACCCACTGTGATGATATTCTTTTTTTGAATTTCAATTGCACGCATGTACAACATTTTAGAGACCAGAAACTAGTGCTAATTTATATTGCGAACACGATTATTCGATATTGATTATCCCGAGAGCTTTCAGTTTCGTTCTACCTTGAAAATTCAAAATTTTCCAGATGTCCTTCTCTCAACTCACACAATAACTTATTTATTTATTTATTCATTTAGAGAATTGGGGATACAAACAGAAACAGGTGTGGAACACAGAAACAGTATCCACTATATAAAACATGAAATAATATCAACTGAATAAATAGATATCGATTGAAATATACTCTGGGAAGATTCTGCATTTCTTAGATTTTCGCAGGAGCACTTTACCTTAATCAAACATTTTTTAATTATTTATGTTTCAGAGACTGGGAGTGAAAACCTATAAAGTTTCTAAGAAATGAAAAAAATAGTTTACTCAATAATAATTAAAATTAAAGATCTCAAGACGCAATCTTGAAAATTTTTATGAGTCAAACTAAACTGAAGAAAAAAATAATAATCAATGTAATTGAGAACATTGAGAATAGTCCTGAAGCCTTTAAAATTGAGAAAAAGTGAAAATAAATTATAATATGATAATAATAAAACCCATTAGCAAGACAGAGTGTTTGGGCTCTTTTATTTCTTTCACCAAAAAAAATTCTTTCCGCGGAATTAGAAGAAGCCTTACACCTTTTCAAGTTTAAACTTGATTTCGTGAAAAAAAATTTTTGTGAAAGATAGAAATGAAATGAGAAGAACTTGGTTTTTGGAATTTTCACAAGAATTTCAATTTAAGGTGGAAAAATGTTAATGCGGAATTCTTTCTATTACCTACAACTTTGCCTTATAACTTTTTTTTGTAGGGCTTGTATTCCAAAATCATTGACCTTGGTCTAATTCTAATAGACCGAATCTTCTGAGAAAGTGGCTACAAAAATCCTGGAAACGTTGAACGTTTATTTCCCATAATTGTTCTTGAAATTACAAAAAATGCCTGCTCCGAAAAAAAATATTCTACACTTATAAGCCGCTTCAGACCGCCTTCATTCAAGGACAATCCTCTTCTATAAATAACAAACGCATCCATATTCATAAAGCGGAAACAAAAACTCTGTGATCAATTACAGCACGGCAGTGGATTGAAGCCATTTGTATACAAAACGAATAATAATCTGGTTTTTAACAATTTCCCGTGCATCCTCCATGATATCGGGCATGAGGATCGTTGTTATGATGTATGCCTCGAAACGCTGTCATCATTAGCGTTATCTGATTTCGATTTATCTCTCGTTTCATCTTTCCTCAATTATGTCCGCGGTAGTGTAAGAATGAAATGTATGTCGGATTGGTTTGATGATTGCCTGGATCTTGGATACCTAATGATGATAACTCGGAGACCGTTTTAGTTGAAACCTGATATTTGTGTCAGTATTTGGAGTAATTCATGAAGAATTTATTGAGACAAATAATTGATCCCTCATTTATTTTGACCTTTCCTTCTATACCCTAATCAGTTATGAGAAACCTAGGAGATCGTCAATAGCATAGATAAAACCAAGAACCTCCTTAGGAGCTTTGGCCGTTACCTCATGAGTGTCTAGGATCGATTTCCCCTTATGAATTGTTCTTAGGCCAGCCAGCCCAAATACTACAGGCTTACATCCAACAGATATCAGACCATGTAGAAAAAATTATATCGAATTACTTCCCTCACAATCAGAACAGAATTCGAACCAGAGGAGAACAAACAGAGGGACGGTTCTATGTCGAAATGATCATTAACATTGAGCCAGGTCTGAATCCTCTTCCTAAGCCCAGTGTAACAATACCTTTGGAAGGAAAGCGTTGCTATTTACGCAGTTTTCCTGCGGTAAAGAGGCACATGCTACAAATTCAACCTCTAATGGCCAAAAAGCTGCTTGTGGTGATAGGTATCCAGATAAATCCACCTGCTGGTGCAAATGAAGATTATTATAGAAATCTTATAAACGAAATGATGAATGTTATGCAGAAATTGTTCCCAGAAAAGTCCCTGACTATGAGAGGTAGAGGTGCCAAAACGCCTCAAGGAGAATACTTCAAGATTGCTTTGGTATCTACTTTCGCTTGAAAGAAACGAATAAACCATTTAGTAGCTTCTGCTTCTGATCCACAAAGCCTACAAATCTTATCTGCTGACTTTTCTTTACGGTACAATTGATATTTGTAACTGCAGTGCCGCGTCAGCAGTTCGACCATCACCCGAAGCTCAACTCGTGACAGCTTCTTGAGCTTTTTGGTATTAGTAAGTGAAATCGTCACGAACTTTTTGGACTGAGGAAGTACCGGGCTGTTTTCCTAGAAAGTTATTCTGTTACTCAACTCCCATTGCTGGACCTATGTCTCTTCCAAGTCCATAGAAAGGCTCATGTGCAGCAGGTATTAGTGATGAACTTTCTGCAAGTCAACAGCTTTTAATTTCCTTCAAATCCACAATACCTGGGCACCCATAGAAGAGTCACTTTATTGCTTCTGGCCAGTTGCTTCTAGTGTTACGCACTTCCAGGTCAGCAGATACTCCCGGCAGTGCGATTCTAGATATTCACAGTGGTCTGGCTGTCCGTGGTGATGTAGACAAACGCCCCCTTGAGGTTCAATTTAAGACACTCCTGAGAGCATATGCAACCATTATTTCCGCCTGTAAAATAGAAGGTCCACTTCCCAGGGCTTCAGAAATCCTCAGCTTAGGTCAATATACCCCAAATGCCATTGTCTCATTTTGATTTTGATCCATCGGTAAACCGCATTCTTATCCAAGCAGTTCACGACACTTAATACATTAGGACGGTCAACTGTGACCATTTCAAAAGGCGTTTCGAAATCGAAGATGGGTGCCATAACATCCGATGGTTTTGCTAAAAGGTTTGAATCCATTGGTGTTTAACCTACTCTTCAGGTAGGAGCTGGTTTTTGATAATTTCCCGTGCATCCTCCATGATATCGGGCATGAGGATCATTGTTATGATGTATGCCTCGAAACGCTGTCATCATTAGCGTTATCTGATTTCGATTTATCTTTTAGTTTCATCTTTCCTCAATTATGTCCGCGACACTGTGGCAGTGTAAGAATGAAATGTATGTCGGATTGGTTTGATCATTGCCTGGATCTTGGATACCTAATGATATTTGTGGCAGCTATATACAGCATTTGGAGTAATTCATGAAGAATTTATTGAGACAAATAATTGATTCCGCATTTATTTTGACCTTTTTTCTCTTCCCTAATCATTTATGAAAACCCAAAGAGTTCATCAATAGCATAGAAAAACCGAGAACCTCCTTAGGAGCCTTGGAGACCGTTTTAGCTAATATTTGTGGCAGCTATATACAGCATTTGGAGTAATTCATGAAGAATTTATTGAGACAAATAATTGATTCCGCATTTATTTTGACCTTTTCTTCTCTTCCCTAATCATTTATGAAAACCCAAAGAGTTCATCAATAGCATAGATAAAACCGAAAACCTCCTTAGGAGCCTTGGCTGTTACCTCATGGGTGTCCAGGATCGATTTCCCCATATGGATTGTTCTTAGGCCAGCCAGCATACCATTTGTTCAGCTGTTTCTACTTCTGATCCATAAAGCCCGCAAATCTCTTCTGTTGACTTTCCCTCACGGTAAAAATTATTTTTGTACCTAGAGTGTCCCGTCAGCAGTTCCAGCATCGCCCGCAGCCCAGCTCGTGACAGCTTAATGAGCTTTTTGGTATATGTAGGTGAAATCGTCCCGAATTTTCTTTTTCCAGAGGGTTACTCTGCTATTCAACTCCCAAAGCTGTACCGCTGCCTTTTATTGGTGAATTCCAAGCCCATAGAGAGGCTCAGATCCACTAACTGTCAACCTTGCAGCATTTTTAGCAAGTTCACAAGGGCGGATTTACGGGGGGGGGGGGTATCGGGGGTAATTACCCTTCCCATGAATATCGGAAACCTTAGAAAAAGTTACGCAACGTGGTGCACATATTTTCAATTGTTTGTTTTTTTACTACTATTACTTTACTACTATTTTTTCTTATTATATTATTCCTCCTAAATATTTTGATCACATTTTTTTCAAGTTTTGAACCTGATTTATCGATCTTGAATCATTACTACCCCCCCATGAAAAAAAGCTATATCCGCCCTTGCAAGTTCATTAACTTTTCCATTTCCTTCAACCTTAAACACCCCTATGCACTGGCACCCATAGAATAGTCACTTTATTGCCTCTTGCTAGTTGCTTCATGGTGTTACGACATTCCCAGGTCAGCGTATACCAATTCACGATCGTGAATTGAAATGCAAATTTTATGCTTTTTGCAACATAATCCAAATAGTCCATTTTAATCACGGGTTTTTAAAGGGTTCGCTGTTTAAAAGCTGATCAAGTAAAATTAATGAACCTAAAAATACCAATCATTCCTCATTGAAAAACCACAAATCAAAATCACAACGTGCATAAAATCAAGTTATTCCAAATTGAATTCAGTCGGGACCTTTTTCTATAATGATGATATCGAGAAATTGCATATTAGGAGCTATAATTGAGCACCTACTCGTACTCAGGTTAATCACTTCTTGGGCTGATGTTTAGCATCCCGCTGATCGTCCTGATGGAGATGAATACAAGCACTGTTGCCTATACATAGAGTATTTTTAGTATAATGTACTGTTATGGTATGCTCTCCTTTAGATTTTAATTTTGAAATGAATTTTACCTCGGTTATTTGTGAAATTATAATAATTTTATTGACTCCTCAAAGGGTGGATTCCTATTTAACTGTTAACTATAATCAAACAAAATTCATAAAATTTTCCATTCTAGGCTCTCCGATGCTTATCGAAAGCTAACGACAACATCAATTAAGTGATCTGCTACATGCTGTAATAATTTTGAAAAGTTATTTACTATAAAAATTATCTGGAATGTAATATTTTCTATAAATGATTTGATTGGAATAATATTTTGGAATTTGGAAAATGATTGAAAAAATATGAAAATGATAAGCTGAGTTAAAGAATTGCTATTTATGAAAGTTTATTGGTAATTTATTTGCAAATGAACGAAAATTGAGAAAAATAATTAATTCTGCTATAAATTGCATTGTAATTTCTAATTTAAAAGTGGTCATTCCATAACAGCACATTCTATTTTATATATTTAGTGAATTATTGAAATTTAGGTTTCTGTAAAAGTTGGTTCAGTTCTATATAGTATAGAGATGCATATTTTTTATGTCGTCATGGATATAAATTATGTGTTTAAGAATTCAAACCAGCTGACTGTTAGGTAGTGGCTTATGTTGAATCATTCATTTAATGGAGGTCATGTGAGGAGGACATGCAGATAGATCCGAGGCTTGCAGGAGATTCTGGAGAGACCATGTAAAATATATTCCAGCAGAAAGAGAGAAATACTGGTCAACAGGGCGGAAACATAGTTCCCAAATAAAAGTAGACCATAGCGACGCTCCCCAAAGAGATGGAAAAAAAGCTGCAGATATTGTTACACGAAAAAGGCAGAAAAATTGGTCCAATTAAATAGAGGAAGAAGAATTTCAATTAGTCAAATTGAATTTATGCCGCAACTACTCAAACTAAGTCAGATGATATAAAACTGTTGTGATTCTAAACAAACCTTACCTAAAATTGGTCCAATTAAAAAGAGGAAGAAGTAAAGGAAGAATTTCAATTCTGGACAGAAGTGGCAGTGATTCTTAACTTATTCATTGCTGTCAAAATAAGTTCTCAGTTTGGATCATGTAAAAGGTTTTGAATGGTGTAAAATTATGCAACTACGTATGGTTCCGTTACCTGAAGGACCTGCTGCTCTGCCATAATTCTCTAGATGAAATAGGAACAGTGTACTAAATTAGTCAATTTTGGATCACAACTTCGAGATGTTGATATCATACAGAGTACGTATAATTGCCTTGTAGAAAAATATGATACAAACTCATACTAATGATCCCACCACGATCTTTGCAATATAGGTTTGTTACATGTCAAATTTGATTCCAAAGGTCACTCATTCATACGAAATTGGTTCACGGAGGTCCATCTTGTAGATGTACTATAATTTTTGCTTATCTTCCTGAGCAACATTCACATAAATTCAAGAAAAGAATTAGAGCGATATATGTCGCACTAGGTACTCAGATTATTCTTTCTTGCTTTCCAGGACCCTTCGTACAATGTCTTCAACTCTTCAGGCTTCTTTCATAGACCTTCTTTTACAAAGTTCAAGATGCAATTGAATTGCGTGAAGATTTTAAGTCTGTGGAGAACATTCGGGAAAATCTCAGTTTTCTGGCAACAGCGCCAGTCTCTTAGTGGATACGTACCCAAAGGGACAAAAAGGGTCCGCTGTGTCTCCAGGACCATTCATCCAATTCCTCTGGCTTCTTGTATATAGATTCATTCACAGAGTATGTACATGTACAAGATGCAACTGATTTGCCTACAGATTTGATGTTTTTGGAGACCAGTTTGCAGACAATTTTAATGCAACTTTGCTACGTTATCGCTTGTGGGTTCTTTTATTATATCTTGAAAAAATTTTCAGAAACTACTTGTTTGTAAGTTCATGAGTGTATAGATCTTGAAGTCAGAAACAGACCCTTCAAGAACTCCCCAATTTTAAAGTGGAATGGTATGGCTATCTTAGATGTACTAAAGCTGATCTGAGGCTATTGAACGGGTCTCCAATGACCTCACTCCCACACAGAGAATCAAACAAAATACTCATAAAATAGTCGTGAGAAATAATTTGACATACCCAAAATTATTGGAATCGGATATATGAATATTCTCCTATAATTAATACGCATCATATACGCTTTTTCCTATCTCTACATCCCAACTAAGCAATAAATTTCTCACCTACCAATTAACCCGTCCGATTAGTCATTAGGTATGCGTATGTGTCGCTCACGAATTTGTCGGGATCTCCAGGAACATCTCGGTTTTCTGGCAACAGCGCCTGCCCCTCAGTGGGTACGTACCCAGAGGGACAAAGAGGGTCCGCGGTGTCTCACAGAGAGGATTGTTAAGAGGCGCTCGTGAGCCAAAGTCGCTCACCTCGCCGCGGACCACACACGTTGATTCCGACGCTTTTCCTCTCCCTGCCCCTCTAGAGAACTTCGGTCAGTTCGAGTATGCGTGTATAGAGGGCGCTCGCTGCTTGAATCTGAGAGTTTCTGAGGATTGGAGCGGTAACGTTGAAATGCTGGCTGGTCTGAAGTGAAAGGTGATAATAGGAATGATTATTGAATTTTTATTGAGTATTTCAACATTTTATAATTGAATTTGAAATTTTCCATGTTTTCACTACTAAAGGAAAAATCCAAGAGGAACAATTTGATATCATTTGGCATTTGCACATATGTCTGTATAACTTCCAATAGGAACAACTTCACAAATCGCAATTTCCAAGATAGGTTCAGCACTCAGGATAGGTATTCAAATTGGATTGATCATTTTCCGAATATGGACAAGTGCTTAAAAGCTTTATCGTTTGACCAAATGTCTGTAATTTCCCGAATTGTGGTCAAATTAAATTCTGTCTGTGGAGCCTTAGAGACTTGAGATTTTCAGGGTGAGTTCGGTTCCCAAATGCCTCGCTTAAGTTCGTTAGCCAGCCAAATCGTACAGGGTGTTACATAAAATATGGCCATTCAAAATTTTTGTTCCGCAATATCTCATACAGAACGAAACCAATCGAAATGAAATTTTACGGCGACATGCAATATGCCCTTAATAAGCTTCATAAAGAATTTTGTGGCCATATGGTAACGAATGATGTGAATGAATACTGATATACTGAATGTTCATGCAAAATATCGAGAGGATCGCATCATCAGAACCATAGAATTCATGTAATTAATTAATTATTGTTTTTTTACATATTTCATTTTTTGAATAATTTCCAGAATATAATTCCGATCATGCTGAGATTTTGCATTCATATACTAATCATGAATCTCAAGTCCTATACGATGAACGAGTGCTCAAAAGCACCTGCACAGGGCTTTTCTGAAATTTTTTAATGATATCTTTTCGAATATTGATTATTCAATTATTTAATTTTCTGCGTCTGCATTGATTCATGAAATGATTAACAAAACTTTTTGCAGAAAAGAAAAAATGAGAAAAATGATACTCAAAATATGAATACCTACTTTTGCAATGGACTACATAGATTCACAGGAATATTTTCGACTGAGAATTAATTGATAATCCCAGTGTTCTACATTTTTTTCTGACAATTTTTTTGCTTCATTGCATGTCACTTGTTTTCCCGAAAAATAAGCTCAATAGAACTACTTAAGTTTCAGAAAAAAAATCCTTTAGACCCTTGGGAGATCAACATTCTTCCTTGATTAAGCTGATTCAGAATATTAATCCTTGATTTCAACAACCACATTTTTAATATCTCGTCAGGTGTTGCCAATAATTAATTGAATGCACTCATATATCTTACCTGATTATATTTTTGTCACATGTTAATTATCATTATTCCAAGATTAAATTCGATATTTAGGATGAAATACCACTATTTAAATCTATAGGAGATGATTACCCTTCAGTAGGGTTCTGTAGCGGTCTTAGAAGAACAGAAGATTCGAAAATCATCACTTGGAACGCCAGACCTCGTTTAAAACACCCTCCTGGCCCCAGAGCAAGAATTACGTATTTTGTATCTGAATATTAAGGGTATTCATTCTAATAGTTTTCAGTTTCTATTTTGTAAAAACGACGAGGCAGGGTTTTTTCTACTGAGGTTTTCCCTGTGCTGTGGTATCATACTCAGAATAGTATGGCACCCCGTTTGGCACCAGCCTCAGCTAGGGACGTTTTTGTTTTAAGTATTGTAATTTGTTAACTCTCAATTCAAGAGAATATATATAATATTTTCAAAATAGAAAGAGCCAAAAAACCATTAAATCACTGTTACCTTACGTAGGTAAAATATAAAACTTGCATATAGCCTTTTGATACCTACAGGTTGATTCAAAAGAAGGTATCAATGCACCAAATCCTCCCATCCTCTCCAATACGATAGCAGATCTACCAGATAAGTTCATGAACACAAAAAAACTACACCTGTGAAGTTAATGACGTTATTGTAGCAGTGCGAGCAGAGCGTATGTTATTGAACCAAGCTCAATGAGGTGGCATTAAGTGTTCTATTCCATATAAAATCGTACGCTCATTATAAATGCAAATTCAAGTGGCGCAAAGCAACAATTAGATACGTCTTACTAGCAGTAGGATATTATTTCATTTTGATCATCAATTAGTCGAGTATTTTAATAGTCCCTCGGCTCTATAATTTTGATCGTATAATTTGAATAAATAACGTATTATCGAAACGGTTGGCGTGAAAACACGTAACTTGATATCATTTTTTAGTGGACAATTAGGCGTGAGAATAGAACTAGACAAGAATGAGCCCCGAAATGAGGACTAAGTAGCTGTTTTTAGCATAAATTATACTTTCTCACTACTAGGTGTAGTTTATGACTTTTTTATGGTTAATAGAGAATTAGTTTTTATATGAGTTCCTTGATCGTTAATGATGAGTCTTGAAGGATTTGCTGGGTTTCATTTAGTTGCTTTATAATTGAAATATACACTGGTTAGCATAAAAGGTCACCAAGGTTCTTCACTGTTTTTTTATTGTACTCACTTGCTCAAATTAGGCGTTTTCGAAACTTACTCAGGGCTACTAAGTCGATCCATTGGGTCACGTGACGGATCTACTCGGATCACGGACCCGGATTCTAAGTTTACGAACACATCAGGTTTAGGATTTGAAGTAACCAAATATTAAATTTTATGGATTTATTTTGCAGTCCAAGCTTGCATTTATTGGCTTTTGTAAAATAATTCTTATAATTTCTGGTGTACCCTAGCATGTTCAATGTTATCTTTGGGTATTAAAGAAGTAGAGAAGGGTTTAGCTTAAACGCAGAAAGACCTGCATACAAAGTTATGACGAAGATGTTTCACATTTTTTTCTCGGCTCATGGAACCGCACATTTAACACTGAGCCAAATTCTCTTCTCTTTCCATAATTTTTATTGAATATATGAAATAACTAAGAAAAGGGTAGAAGACTTATTTCCGCCTTTTTCGAATACAAAATTGAACTGCAGTGGGCATGCAGTGACTCTACGATCCTGCTCTCGTGTAGGGTTACGATAGATCAACTCGAGTCAGTGATCTTATTAATAGCACCGTACTTTCCGAACACGGGTTGGATTTTCGGGTTAAGGTAAACTAACGCGAAGGTTAGGGATCGAGTTAACCAGAGTAAGTATCCGACAACGCCTATTGATTCAATTTCAACTTTTGCATTGAAACCTCAAATTCCTAATTAAATTTCTCGCGATTAAAATTTTCTGATCATATCTCATTGCTCTTCCTGGTTATTAAAAAAACTTGACTGCGTATCAGATTATCAGATCAGTTTATCTATTTAAATTTTTTGTTCAATCTAGTGCAATTTCCCTTTATGAATCATTAGGAACTGAATATGATTTCAAATTTTCATATGCCTGAAGAAATTTCACAACGCTCTAGATTAATCGACTTGATCCTTAGCAAAAAATTAATTTCAATTAACGGTACCGTATCAAAATGAACTAAATAGATCCCAGGGTGATAAATTTCTACTGACCGAAAATGTGGCTCTTTTAAAATTTTTTATATATATAAATCAAACTTTCTGCTAGTGATCTGCTTTTTTTAATGAATTCGGAGCAGTTGGACTTTCTTTCGGCCATTTTTATTATCGAATTTTTTTACCTATGCATGAAGCAATGAAGAATTTAGAAATTATAAATAAGATTGCCTCTGAGCTGATAGTATATGTTTGAATCTACCCAACCACGTAAAGAACGCGAAGTACCAAAATCCCTTAATATTTTTGCATTTTAATAGACTGTTACTTTATTTTTCATATTTACAGAAATTTTTGATCGTATAAGACATGGCTAAGAGACGCTAATAACTTCAACGTATTCACTTATAGAAGACCATCAAATTAAAATATACAGTGCGCGTAAAAATTATGAAACAAATTCATTTTCTCAGAAGAAAAATATTTTGCAACAAAACCCTGAAACAGGTCAATTTTGGTTTCACTTTTACCAAATTTTTATGCATTTTTGAAGAATTTTTTGTTGCATCCTATAAAGTTTTTGAATAGGGAAACTGGGTCGTGTAGATTTTTTTGGCAAGGTCTTTGTATCTTCTTTACAGGCGTGCAGACATTTTCGAGAAGAAAAATTTTCCTTGAAAAATTGGTTAGTTCAAAGAGTTTTTCTTTATGTGAACTTTGTTATGGCTCATTTACTTTGAGACGATGGTACCTGTTGAAATTTATCACCGAAAGAAAGTCGATCATTACAGTTTCGTTGATGCACAACTTTCAACCTCCTCACGTGAAAAAATAGTATGTGCGAAACAATGTGCTTCGGTTATGATCCTAAGTAGATATGTCGTTAGAAAGTTTCTACTGAAATTGAAACTTTTCGATAAAATTTTTCATGTTTCACGTGAGGGGGTTGAAAGTCATTCGGTGACACATTTCATCAGGTACCATCGTCTCAAAGTAAATGAGACGGGCGGATTTGGCGGACCGCCCGACGGACAGACTTGAATTCGACCATGGATTCGTCATCAGTGAGTCCAACACTCGAACCTTATCGTTTGAGACTGACACTGGTTCAAGTAGAACGAGCGCTTTATACAGGGTGTTTCATTGGGAAAGGGAAATACTTCACAGGTGCATAGGTGGCACCAAGACGGTTCTAGAGATACCCCATTTATTGGGTATCACTGTCTTCGTAGCCGAGATACAGGGTGTTTTATGAATTTTGCCCGTTTCTTCCTGAGGCCGTACCAGACGAACCACCCGGTATATTTTCTTCATATTTGGCAAATATGTTCCTAATTGAGAGCCCAAACATATCATGCAATAACCGCCTCGAAAATCCAGGTCCGGGTTAACAAAAAATTATGAATCGTTTGAATCCTCGAAACAACACCCTGTACATCGGAATTTTGAAAATCTGTTTTAATATTCGAAAACACCACTAAACTGAGACGTATACTTCAAATTTTCGCGCAGAAAGTTTTACGGCACAAATTTTCAAGGTAAATGTGAAGTTTTCAGGAACTTGGATACCCGAAAGTGGTTTGAAGTGACTTTAACAATGAATTATCAACAATATTGAATCCATAATTATTTAAACATTACTTTGCAATTCATTTCAACATTGGTTTTCCTTTTTATAGCCGTATACTTCAAAATCCAGGTCCGGGTTAACGAAAATTATGAATCGTTTGAATCTTTGAAACAACACCCTGTACATTGGAATTTTGAAAATCTGTTTTAAAATTCGAAAATACCACTAAAAACTTAACTGAGACGTACACTTTAAATTTTCGCGCAGATAGTTTCAATGCACAAATTTTCAACGTAGAAGTGAAGTTTTTAAGAACTAAGATACCTGAAAGTGGTTAGAAGTGACTTTTAACAATGAATTATCAACAATATTGAATCCATAATTATTTCATCATTACTTTGTGATTCATTTCCACATTAGTTTTCATTTATTGAGAAGTGAGTTGCATTATAACGTATAATGATTATGGATTTCAATATTTTGATAATTCATTGTTGAAAGTCACTTCAAACCACTTTCAGGTATCCAATTTCTTAAAAACTTCACTTTCACGTTGAAAATTGTGCAGTGAAACTATCTGCGCGAAAATTTGAAGTGTACGTCTCAGTTCAGTTTTAAGTGGTATTTCCGAATTTTAAAACAGATTTTCAAAATTCTGATGTACAGGGTGTTGTTTCGAGTATTCAAACGATTCAATTTTTTTGTTAACCCGGACCTGGATTTTCGAGGCGGTTATTGCATGATATGTTTGGGTTGGGCTCTCAATTAGGAACATATTTGCCAAATATGAAGAAAATATACCGGGTGGTTCGTCTGGTACGGCCTCAGGAAGAAACGGGCAAAATTCATAAAACACCCTGTATCTCGGCAACGAAGACAGTGAAACCCAATAAATGGGGTATCTCTAGAACCGTCTTGGTGCCACCTATGCACCTGGGAAGTATTTCCCTTTCCCAATGAAACACCCTGTATAAAATATCATTAAACCTCCAGAAAGTTTTGAATTTTGTCATATTGTCTTGAAGTTTCAAACACTGCCATTCGAACCCTCCTCATCACAACTCTGTAAAGTAGAAACAACAAATGTTCAGCTGCAACAAAAAAATTAACACTTAACGCAGTCATTTATCGAGGTAGACACTACCTCGTCAATGTCCAGCACAATCACCTCGACGTGCTCGGAAAAATACGTTATTGAGAACGGAAGTATCACATTAACTCCTTGGAAATAATGAGAAACATTTATCACCCGGTATAAAGGTATTGACACAAAGAAATTGGCCAAGATACGGGTCTAATAAGGTGAAACGTTTGCCACTGAAACACGTCGTAGGTCGTTGATTCATGAGTGATACGTTCAACGACAGTCCAATTAGAATTCAATTAAATACTCCTCGAAACCTATTCCCAGCTCTAATTGTGCCTCCATTTCTTATTTCCATGCCTGATTATGGCGGTAAATTGTTGAAAAAGAGGATTACTGTGCGTGAAGTTGACGCAGATGTCATCAGTTGTTGTGGCGAATTTTCGCCTTCATCATTGATCGATGTTGCAAAGGTGTTTTTAACGATTCAGGTCGATGGGTACGGAATTTTCACAAACATTTTGAAGTTGGTGTTGAACCATTCTAGGTAGAACAACCTCAGATTGTAAATACGAAAACATTTGTAAAACGAAAACATTGGTTTTTTAAGAAAATTCTTGGTGATATAATGTTAATGTTAATAAAAATATGAATCAGATTATTCTATTTGAATTTTTCGTGAATATACTTACTCTCCCTTCTATACGGAAGTTACAAATTTGTTGAATCTGCCAGTGCTCTTTCAGGGTAAGTAGAAATAACTTACATACCTACTACTTTAAAAAAATTACAGTAGAATGAAACCCAGTGGAAAAAGCAGAAAATACAATAAAGATGAAAGGGGTGAAAGTGGGTGAGTTTTTGTGAATAAAAAACGGATTATTTCGATTTCCCGCAAAACTACAGGTCCTATGAAAAAAGGCTGGATCACAAATTTATAAAGGCCTCATACAGTGACCTACAACATATGTTCGCACTTTTTTTCAGATAACTCCAAAGTTCATGAGAAAACTACAGAAAACCAAGTTTTTGATTCTTTATTTTGTTCTTCTACAAAATAATTTTACTTTTCAGGGAATATGGTGAAAACTTCCATATAAAGAGGTGATTTTTTTGATTCAGAATATACATTTCTTCGCCTTATATTGACGCAAAATCGAAAGATCAAAATGATTTGGAATCGACTATTTCCCTGGTCTTGATTTCCACTATTCAGAAATGTGCAATTTTGAAAAACAAGTGGTTTTAAGATGGAAAAACTGTTTGGCAGCAGCCGACAAGTTTATCCGCAGCGAAACTTGACAGTTGTCAAATTAATACCTATTGGTACATAATGCATGCAGGATAATCTACCTCATGAAATAATATGAAAAAATAATTTCAATCAGAAAAATTACAGTATGTTTGGGACATGAAAGCTTCGATTTCTGAAAGCATTTCGAATAATTATGTAAATTTTTTGGTATTATCTATAAGGAAAAAGAAAATTCAACGAACAAAAATCCCAACTTGCTTCTTTAAAAATCTTGATATAAGGTGAATTCTCTATCCAAATTTAGAGTGCTTTTCGATTTTGAATCAATAACTATAAGGTAAAAAATGAATATTTCGAATCCAAGACAGTGCAGTATGTTTGTTACATACTAAATTCTTCAAGAAAAATTTTTTCAAAGATTAAAATTGAAAAAAACAGAAAATTGTTTTTTTAATTTTCCACATATAAATTTCAAGGCTGAGTAGAAAAAGTGTGAATATAAATGTTGTAGGTGTTTTCATTATCTAAAACTTTGCCTTTCGACTTTTCCTACTAGGTATGACATGTAGTTTAGCTGAAATCGAAATAAACCATTTTTTATTCAGAGTAAACAGCGTAGTAGCGCAGTGGCGCAGCCAGGATTTTATTTTGGGGGGGGGCTGAACTGAAAAATTTTTGATGATACAGTGAATAACGAAAGTTGCAAAAAAATAAAGAAGAAAGAAATAACGAAGAAATTAATCTTTGGGGGGGGCTGCAGCCCCAAAGCCCCCCCTTGCAAATCAACTCTTTGAATATGTAATGAGTCCGAAGCATTGCGAAAGAATATAATTTAAGAAGACGTAATACTATCAAACATTTGCAAAAATTCGGAAGTTGGAATGGACAACTTAGAAATTGAAGAATAGAGAAGTTGAAAAAGAATTTGGTTGGACAGCAGAATATCTCCGTAATCGTAATGAAAAAGCTGAAGATATCGTTCGGCTAAGTCATATCTTTAGTAAGAAAAAAGCCGGATACTCGAAGCCATTTTTACAAGGTGAATTTATGGAAGAGTGCTTGATAGAACTCGCAGATACTTTGTATTCAGATTCCAGATGAAAGAATACGTTATACGTTTGCAGAAATAAGTTTATCAAGAAGAACAGTCAAGGACAAATAGATGCAATAGCTGTAATTGTAATAGTCGCTTTTGGAAAAGTGGTGGAAACATCTGTTGCTTTTTCCATAGTATTGGATGAAAACACTGTTAGAAATTTTATTTTCATATCGCCTTAGTTACCATATAACATAACACACACATAAAACGTCAAGTCATATTGTCCCAAGGTGAATATGAAGCGTCAAAAGTAATATTTTACTAAAAATAGTATATTATATATTATAAGGATTAAAAATGCATATTTTTTTACGAGCAATATTTGCAGTTGCGAGGCTTGTAGAAACAAAAAAGCACCTGGAAGTGTTTTTCGGCCAAATCATGTTTCAAAATTTACACCAACTGAATCAAAATACACACCAAAAATATAAAAAAACCCATACGTTTACTTTAGTTTGTCTTCAGTATTTTTACATGGTTGCCAGATATTGCCATTTTATGAGCGGTCACACAGTTAGAACGATGGTGTCTGATGAACTGATTATTCCAGCCGAATAACTTTGGCAACAATGTTAATAGCAATAGTTCTAATTCTTGGCGGCTCTACAAAGAGTCCTCAGCATAGTCAAAACAGGACTTGTGAATGATTGCACCTTCTTATCTATCTCTGTTTCTTGTATGTGCCTTTGTGATGATGAATCGAAAGTGTGAAATTGATTGAGTTGAGGTGAAGAAAGTGAAATGCGTGAAAATTGTTTTGGATACAGATAAAGTTCATTTTGGCTGATGATTCGAGGAGAAAATCAATACTGTTTAAAAGTAAGTACTAGGAATTTGAACTTAAACTGATTCGGGTAACTTCCTTCAGTTTTCACAATCGTTGAAACTTTCTTTTTGTATAATATACCTGATTAGGTTATACGGTGGAAATATTTATTGTGACTTCTGTTGAGATTATTTACCCATATATTTCAATTGACGGAAATAGATATTGCTGGATCACTTCAATGCATATGTGAGAAGATACGATGTACAAATTTTCATCCATTTATATAAATAAATGCTTATATCTGATCTTTTTTAAGCTAGTTGAAGAACCTCCCCTTTGGGTGTTTTTGAAAGATACCTCTACTCTCAACCCCTCACTTGGTCTACCATCAGGTACATATCTATCTGTTCATTATGTATTTATCAGTGTAAAGAAAATATATTTCATCAACAGGAAAATTTTTTTGATTTGGCAACAAATATTGTTGTAATCTTTCATTGTGAATGAATTCAAATGAATTGAATCGTTTTAAAAACCTGCACAGCAAACGAATTCACTGAAAACTTTTAAGGGATAACAATTGCAGAACAAAAGATTGACATAGGGAGTAAGTACCTAGCTAAAAATAATTAATAATTTATGGTTCATGCTGCATTATTTTAGCTTCGACAGAACCCATTTATCAAATATCAGATATTCAAATCGCTGAATTGCATTTTTTAATTTCAGATATAAATTTGTCATTTTTCATCTCAACTAAGTCAGTGCTAAATAACACCGAACAGGTTATTGCAACCTCACTAAGCTAGTGCAAATTAAGACTGAAACGGTGCGATTTTACACCGAAACCGATCTAACTCGTATAGTATTTCACACTAATAAATTGTGAAAAATAACTGAGTCAGTGTCAAAACACACTGGGATGATCATTTGAAATCACACCGCTCTAGTGTGATTTAACACCAAACAAGTGCAAAGTCGCAAAGAACCGAATGAAAATCACACTCGCTTCAGTGTCAAAGTTGATTTATTTATATGAAAAAAGCAACTCCTTTGAAATCATGAAACCCACCAGAAAATTTTTGAAAGTCGGTGTTATTTTAGAAGGTGCGAAATAACACCAAAAAATCAGGACATCTGAGGAAATACGGCTGGTGTCAGCGGGTGTTGGCTGGTGTTCAAAAATTTCTTAGAGTGAATGCAAGCCAATCGAATGCAAAATTGCGAGTAAAAATAGGCACTTTTGGTCCGTATATAATATATACTGGTATTGTTGGTAATATTGATTGTCCAGTAGATGTCAAATGCAATTACTTCTAGTCCTAGGACCAAAAGTACTTAGCGTTTTTTTCTTTTTGGCCGATTGCAAAAAAGGTTACCCATGCCTGACGTAGAGAAATAAGTTAATTCAATTAATTTCTTCTTCACAAAGTCCTCCATTTTCCTCCGAAACAGTTACACGTCAAATCGTATCGAATCAATTACCCGTACGGTAAAACAATGTCCGTACCTTCCCGCGAAAGGAACAAATTCGTTATTTCGCTTTCCGCCGACGCGTTGTCGTAAATCTCTTCATCTCTGGTGGGCAATATCGGATCACCAGTGGGCTATTGTCATCTCGGGGCTTCCTGTGGCGACAAACAGACTCATTGGCAATCGCGGACCGGCCGAGTGTTGTTGACCTCCATTCGCGAATGTTCTTCGGTGAACGAGACTGTCTAGATTCTTCTTGGTTCTGTAGAAATTTGGAAATGAAAGAGATAGAGGTAGATATTATATAGGTTGTATTCAAGGTGAGGCTTTCTTGGTGGCATGTGGTAGATAAATGTTCATAAGAAACTTCGGTACCTATCAATACGTCAATATAGCTCTGAACTACATCTGAGACACCATCTCTGATTCAGGAACATCAGCAAAGTTGATTTTAAAACCCCTCTTTTCAAAAAATGAATGTGTAGAATCTCATATTCAAGGCTACTCCCTGAAGAATATTAAGATATGATAAAAAAATGCACAGTTAAATGATATATGTAGCACTGAGTCAATGATTCTATATCTGACACAAGCAGCCTCAAACTGTTTAAAGAAAGAAGCAACCATATATCTCGATCCTTAGAACATGAAGGCTTCGGCAGATTTCCAAAATTATCTTTTCATTATAATACATGATACTGTCTCTGTCATCTTAAATTTGTCACAAATTTTCAATTCCAGAGTTGAATTTGATATTAAGGGCTAATTATCGCTGTTTAAATCTACGGTTGAGAACCATATCATCAGTTGGAGAGCATATGATTTGATAAACCTTTCCGTAGAGTGTAGACGAATAGCTTTTTTTTAATATCGAACGAATTTCAAAGAAAAATATAGATTGTAATCCATGACACAGAGGTTATATTTTACACATATTACTCTCTCTCCTGTTTTTCAGTTTCTGTTGTTTTGGTTTCAGATTAAATTCAAAGATGACAAATCGGATGAAAGGGAGATAAGAGAATACAGAGTTTTTTCTTAAAGCTATTTTTCCTGTTCTCTAGTATCATGCGCAGAAATTTATGGTTCATTTCCCCCTGCTCAACTGAATACAATGAAATTCACATGCTACAGTTGTTTAGAATATGAAAAATTTTGTTTCCCATTGATATTTTAGAAATTTTTTTTCAGAGAGTTTCTGATTCGAAAACGAATGTGAACTTTGGAAAGTCACCAGGAGTCTCCTAAAAGCTGTTAAAATATCACTCGGAAAACGAGCTAAAAAAAAATTCTGGCAATTATTAATTTTCTTTCTGCTCAATTCTCACCAAAATCTTATTCAAAAGAACATTCATCAGTAGAAGAAAACATTTCAAGAAAAGCTCTGAGCAGGACCTCTGAGCGCTCGTTCATTGGTGAAGTAATAAGACTATTATCTCGAAATTTTATATGAGATTTGCGATTGATACCAAATGTATAAATGCAGAATCTCAGCGCAATCGGAATAATATTTCTGGAAATTATTCAGAAATAAATATGTTAAAAATTTAAATTAAAAAAAATTAATTCTCTGGTTCTAATGATACGCTCCTCTCGAAATTTTGCACGAACATTCAGTATATGTTTAATTTTACACGAATCGGATATTCTGTTATGAAAATATGAAGATTCTTTTTATCATATGCAATTTTGGGAAATATGAATTTCTTCTTTCAATATTAAAATTGAAATTTCTATGGTTCTGTTCACACTATGTCCACAAAATTTTGCATGAGGCTTGCTATAACGCATGTTGCATTTGGCCGTAACATTTCATTTCGATCGGTTCCGTTGTGTCTGAGATATTGAGGAACAAACATTTTAAATGGCCATATTTATGGAACACCCTGCACGATTTGGCTGATTAACGAACTTAACCGAGGCTTTTGGGACCCGAACTTATCCTGACAATTTTCAAGTCTATAGGGCAATTCCTTCGAAAGTTATTGTGCTAACGGACGGACGGGCGGTCCCACGGACAGAATTGAATTGGACCACGAATTCGTCATCAGGAAGTCTAACCCTATCGTTTGAGAACATTTTCTGCTCAAAATTTGAAAATTACAGACACTTGGACAAAACGATATAGCACTCGTTCAAGTAGAACGAGCGCTCAAAAACTGGGAATACTTTTCCCAAATTGCTACAGAAAGCTAACAACGAAAGAATACCCATCAAAAGTCAAACTAAGAACAGAAGAATCAAGCTCTGGTCGATGTAGCGATTTCCGTCAATTTTTTCAGGACCCTTGACATTTCATCATTCTTCGTTCCACTAAAATCGAACAACTCGTCCACGGTAACGCCAATTGTTTCGCGAACAACAGTTTTATGACCAGTGTTTTCTTCGTCTCCTTTGTCCACCATTGTCCACTTGCGTACTGGGAAGGTGTAGTGCCATTGTTCGCACCTCAATGTTGGTACACAACCGAATTAGTTACGAGTTTGGTCCCGAAAAAGAACAAGAAGCCGGTGTAAATCTTCGATTTTTGTCGCATGTCCTTTCGATTTTGATCGGTATTGTCGGATATTGACGGTGTGAAGACTGACTGGGGAGAAGCTACCGGGATTTTTGGTTTTATCGAAATTGAAAGTTTTATGTTCATTGAAACAGTGGGATAACGTCATTTACAGGGTGTTTCAGAACAACGCCTAGGCCCTTTCTATTTGAAGCTGCATCACTTCCAAACTGATGCAAAATCAGTTGATGCTCGTTCTATCTGACAATGTTGTGATTTTGAACTGATGAACTTTTCACTTCCAACTGATGTTGCTTTCTGACAAAATCAGTTTTATTTTCACAATCACTTCAGTTCACCACAACAATAACATAACCTAACATTTGGGTAAAATTTTACAATTTACTTCTAAACATAACAGAAAGTGAGTTATTATCCTCGGTTTTCATTGCTGGTAGGTAATGAAAAATTCATATTACTTTTAGAATTTCCTTCCGAACTATCGTCGATATTTCTATTTGGTACTCTGATTTCAAACCTTATCGTTTTGTTGATTATCATCAGAAAAGGGCATGTTCTATTTGTCAAAATCACTTCACTTCTAACTGAAGTGATTTCGGAAATTATTCAGTTAAATAGAAAGCTAGGAATGTAGTAATGTTTCCCTTCGTTATAGAAAAGAATTGAGAACCCATGGAACGAATTATACTACACAGGGTATCTCCATGGCTCTCTGACGCATTGTTTCTGAGATACGAGGTGTTCAAATTTAGAGAAAAAATTGGTTTTTCGAAAATATTATGAGTATGCATCAGAACACTTTTTTCACAATTTAAAATGTGAAACTTCCCTATAACGAAAGCGATAAATCCGCAAAAAAAATCGTTATATAGAAAATTTGTTTCTATAGTCGGCAATGTCGCGGTCGACTTCACTGATGAATTTAAGTTTATCATCAAACTTGAGCACTTTCAGACATTTTCGGCTTTCGCACACTTTTTACACCAGCGTAATGGTTAGCTTGAAACTGTTTCAGAACGATCTCTATGCCCGCCGTAATGATTTAGTTTAAGGTCGGTATTACGCATGTCCGGAAAATTTTCTGAAAAACCCACCCTTACACCTCTTACCAATACCCATTCAAAGAGTGATGTTCTTTGAATATTTCGTTATAGAGAGAATTTAATTCGTTTTAGATGGTGTATTTAACATGAAATTTGGATTCAAGGTGCAATGTCTTGTACGAAATTCGTTATACATACGTTCGTTATAGGGAAGTTCCACTGTATTTTTCAGCACTGGCATCCGTACCTACAGACTTCTGTCCGAATAAATTCAGTGAAAACATGGTAAGCCGATACTTTTTTTCAAATCCGAAATTATTTTCGTAATCATTGGCTTATAATTAAAGATGAAAATGGTATCTCGATTAATACTTTCTGAGATAAAAAATAAAATGCCAATTCATCTGAGAGAGTTACGAAATTCTTCGATTACTTTCAAAATCGTCTAAATATATAGGTATTATAATTTCGAATTATAATTTCAATTTTGTATTACCGATTTATAAACATCGGTGAAGTCTACTTTTTTGTGCGCTTATTTCTAGTGAAACAGCGTTCAACAGAACAGATCTGGGTGTCAATTCTCGGGATCACTCGTTCGACGAACGATACGTTCGTGACATTTTGAGAGTAGATTTCTTGAAATTGTTATGATTTTATCCGTTCAAAATGAATGTACACTTTCGTCGTCCGATCGATGAGTTGACGATATGCTCAGGAATTAACTTGTTCCGAACTATTTCTTTGATTTTATTCATTCACGAACGTATACGTTCGTGAGCGAGTGATCCCGAGAATTGACACCCGGATCAAATGTCAGTAAAATAAGAATTTTGAGCAGGGCCTGGTCTCAAGCGGCCTTTTCTGAATTTTTCTTCATAACCCACTCAAGAAATACGAAATTCTTCTTCGTGTCCACTTAGAATCCATCATTATAACTTCGACCACCTCCCCTATAACATTCTCATCAATCGAGGATTACCTCGCTAGTATAAACTAGCCCTAACTTTCGAGCACGCACTCTACACAGTCTACACACAGCATCATTATTCGGGTTTACCGCAGGGTTCGTTGCTTCCGTATTTCCATCAAGGTACGTGCTACTAGCGAATGAAAACGACCACCTATAATTAGATCGAGTTAACCAACCCAAAATCAAGCTATATAGGGGTGCCAAAACCTGAAAATTACCTCACGCTATATATCGACGCAGAACCTTCCCCTATAGGTTAAATTTCTTAGATAGGGGCTAATGTTGTGGATTAATTCGATTTAAGAAACTATTTTGTTTTTTTGAGTAAGACCCTATCCTATTTTCTTCTGAAATTAATGCAAAGATATCCAGCTGTTCCCAAGGCCTAGGAACAAAAGCGCAAAGAACTACTGCCCGATCGAGATAATATACCTAGAGGAATATACTACTGCTCCGAAATTTGTCCAACTGTTTCGAGAACCTTTCAACTGCTTAGAAATTTTCCCAACTGTTTAAAAATTTGTGGAATTGTTTTGAAATTTTTCCAATTGCTTCGAAATTTTGCTAACTGCTTCGAGAAATTTTTCAATTGCTCCTAAATTTATTCAACTGCTCCGATAATTTACCAACTACTTTGAAAATTCGAAAACTCTGTTCACATTGGGGGAACGGTCCCTATGTACCTACATACCCTGAAAATTTCAAGTCTCGAAGAATTTCGAGAAAGGTTCTACCATATTTCGATTTCTGTCAAATTTTGATCACCACTTCAAGCACCCACATGTATGAATTGAACTTTTGTGGGCAATTGCGAGGAAACCCTTCTATTATTCTTAGTAGTAATTGAAAAGTGACAATCTCTCAATATCTTCAATTTTCATCTCCTTACCTCTAATTTTCCTTCTTAAAGTAACCCCTATATAAATCCATAGAAAAACAACCTAAGAAAAAGAATTCCGCGTCAAACATCGGACTTTATGCCCTCCGGAAGGGATGTTCCTATCGATTGTTTGGAGGGTGGAATCTTACACCTTTCACCCCGTCAGGGTGCGGAATTCAATTTTCTACATCAGTTGTTAATAAAATCAGAGTGAATACGTTCAGAAATGACGTGAATCGATAGCGGCGGTTCGACTTTGGGTGTGTTGAGGGGAGGTTAGAGGGCAGGGGGGTGAGACGCACCTTGTTCAATCAGTGAAGATTGAAATGGAAAATTTCAATCATGTCAGATTGTTTGATTCTGGCTGGAATTTTCCGAAAAGGGTGGGGGGTTGTTGATAGGGGAGATATCGAGGTGGAAAGTTTTTTGATGATATAGTCACTTTCAGCACACATTGGGAAAATGAGGTAGTTCATAGTTTCTCGGAAATTACAAGGTTACAAGGTTCATTCACATCGAATTGGACCTCGTAATGAGTTCCTCAGCTAAATCAATGAAAATGAAGAGACTGAAATGCTTCAATCTTTGTCTATATTCAGTCATGCAAAGAATACTTATATATATACGATTTTATTAATTAATGAAAGTATATTAATAGGTAAATAATAAAGAGGGGTGACTTTAAAATACATGAAGTTCAAAAAAACTTTTGAAGGAAAAAGACAATATTTATAAAATTTTACAAATGCAATGCAAAATACATCTGGTGCACAATTTTTCGTTGAGGATATAGTTCCGGTTGAGAAGGAAGTATAATCAACTATTTTTAATGGAACCTCCTGTATATCTTTGCAAATATTAGAAGATCTAGGGATTAGATTATGTGAAAAAAATCTATAAAAACGTTGTTACTTCTAGAATAGTAGTCCGGTCTATTTAGACCAAAAAATGAGAGTGAAGTTACATAAAGTCCCAACTTTAGCTGAATTTCTGTGAAGTTGTTCAAAACATAATAATAAACAATGTCTAGAAGTTCCCCATCATTCCCCTGTAAGGAAAAATATAATTCAAGGTCAAAGGTAAAAAAAAAATAGTTTTTCGCGATTTTCGGCAAAACGGTAAGTTTTATCATAAAAGTACCTGAGACAAAAATTGTAGATTATAAAATCATCTATAAAAATGTATCAATACATTTTTTCTTACGAGCCACCGTTTCTGAGATATAACGATTCAAAAAGTTATAAAAGTGCGATAAGTTTAAGTACACTACCTCATAGGTGGCGTGGAAACGTGTGCATATTATGACGATAACGACTTTTATAACTTTTTGCATCGTTATATATCAGAGACGGTGGCTCGTAAGAAAAAAAGTATTGATACATTTTTTATAGATAATTTTATGATCTACAATTTTTGTCTGAGGTACTTTTATGATAAACTTACCGTTTTGCTGAAAATCGCGAAAAACTCATTTTTTCGACCTTTGACCTTGAATTAATTTTTTCGTTACAGGGGAATGATGGGGAACTTCTAGACATTGTTTATTATTATGTTTTGAACAACTTCACAGAAATTCAGCTAAAGTTGGGACTTTATGTAACTTCGAATGTCTAAATAGACCGGACTATAGTTGTAGTAGTCATTTTATTTACTGCAAACTGATAAAAGTAATGTTGCCAACAGAATTGAATCAAATGTTCAAAATACCCCCTTCGTTCACCTCCTTAGATAAACACTAAAAAATATGCCTAACAGGCCGAGATCCGGTGAACGAGCAGGCCACTATTTGGATCTTATATAGGTATACCTACGTCAAATCCATCGATTCGGAAAATTGGCACCAAGAAAATCTCTAACCTGTCTAACATAATGCGTAGGATATCCATCTTTTTTTGCACTTACCAGCAAAATTTTTTAGATATTGTCCTTTTCTTTTCTTTTAATAACATTGAATGGTGAACTGTATATATAAATGATATTTAGTTGTATATATAAACTTTTTTTAATTCTTTGATTCTAAAGTGAAATTGCCTCAGGATGAAAAGTAAAGTTTATTTCATACTCTGAGCAAATTTCAGTTTGGTCTGAATGGAATTTAGCCATAGTCCTTATGCAGGTTTTATATGATGTAAGATATAACCAATAATTTTTATCATAAATAATATTTGTTTGTTTGTCAATTCCTATTTTACTCCTGTAGCAGAATAAATAATATTTACAGTACGTAATTAGAATGTTTCAATATTTTCTGTTAAATTGACATTGCAGGAAGAATACCTATATACTTACCTTTACCTAATAGGTTGAATTATAATTTTTTTGAGTTCAACCATATATGGATAAATTTGAAAATTTTGACTGGTTGGTTGGACAGATGACTCTAATCTAACAAATTTTCAAATTGAAATGTGTCAAATAACCATGGACACCTGACTGATTTTATAGAAACAAATAGAGAATACACCTTATTCCAATCCCGGATAAAACATAATTTCACGACAGCACAGTTCCAAGATCCCGTCAATCTACCAATTTGATAGACCAGTCATCGCGATCCGCTATGGTTTCAACATGAATGGATACCAAAGCAAAGTCAGCATACAAACAACAACGGAACTATAGAACTCATTTGAGCGTGTCTCAAAACAACGATACACCTCACTGGTACCTGTCAAAATAGTCGAAAATATTTCGTCAGAGAACAAAGAAGGATTCTATCGATTCTGTGCGTCGATCTCGTCAGTTTTTCTATGGTTTTTAGTCACACGCAGCGGCGGACAGGGATGATGCTTTTCAAGGGGGAGATTGTTGTAAACCGTGGATAATTGAGCACCTATTTCCGTGTTTTGGAGGTAACTGTGTAGAAACGGCTTAACGCCTTAATGTAAACATCAGTTTTGGGAACAATGGCCTTGACACAGATACCTATGTGTCTCAAGGTTCTACCTCGTTGGGTATTTTTGATGGAATAGATCTGGACCAGGATGTTTTGCGAGCATGTTCTTAGTTGGTGAAAAGTGTGTCATAGTGTTGTCCATATGTCTGTAAGTTTCCGAATAAGATTCGTCTCACTGATGAAAAATACAAGGTCCAGTATAAGTATGTACGCATACGTTTCTACAGTTGGCATACTAGACGTTTTTGCAGAACTACTGATATTTCGTTCTGAAATTGATGAAAAAATCCCGAAAAATTAGGTATTCTCTAGTTCAAGCGCAAAAATGACAGATTGAAATCAATAACTCTCAAGAGATTAAAATTTGAGTGATCTTTTTTTCCCAATATACGACTAAGCGTGCTCAAGCTTCTGAAATTCACGGCTTTCTAAATATTTGTTTTGCTCATGTTATGATCTTGATGAATATCAATGTTGTTTCAGAATTAAAAGCTGGTCTCTATAAGTGACTTACTACTACTTGAGCGGATTTCATTTTAATGGTATTTCCTCCTGAACATATCAGGGCTACAATCTTGAAAAATATGTATTTCTTAGAAACTTTACTTATAGGTTTTCACTCCCAGTCTCTGAAACTTAAATTCTAAGAAATGCAGAATCCTCCCAGAGTATATTTCAATCGATATTTGAAAAATATGGTTGAGATGAAATGAATCGATCAAAATTAATTCACTGTTCAAACTTTGCCAGGTTTGAACATTTAACCTAAATTGGGACAATTGCATGGTGATATCGTTTTGCCCAAATGACTGTAATTTCGAATTCTGAGCCGAAAATGATCTTAAACGATAGGGTTCTACTTCCTGATGACGAAATCGTGGCCAAATTCAATTCTGTCCGTGGATCCGTCCGGAAGTTAGAACAATAACTTTCGAAGAGATTGCCCTAGAGAACTTTAGGGGTTAGTTCGGTTCCCAAATGGCTCGATTAAGTTCGTTAACCAGCCAAATCGTACAGGGTGTTCCAAAACAATTGCCATTCAAAATTTGTGTTCCTCAATATCTCAGACAAAACAAAACCCATCGAAATGAAATGTTGCAGAGTTTCGGACATATGTAAGATGCTCAGAATAAGTCTCATGCAAAATTTTGCGGCCATAGTTTAAACCGAACCATACAAAATTCAATTGGAATAGTGAAAAGAAGAAACTTCATATTTCCATGAAATAATATCCGATTCGAATAAAATTCATTTTATGAATGAAGATTGATACACTGAATGTTTATGCAGAATTTTGTGCCCTTAGTAATAACAGAACCATAGAAAATTTTATTGGAATATGAAATGAAGAACCATAACGGGATAACTGATTCAAATAAAATTTATTCTGTGAATCAAGACTGATATAGGTACCTACCGAATGTTCGTGCAAAATTTCAAGAGAATCGCATTATCAGAACCATAGAATTAAATTTTTCTAAAAATTTTTTTACATATTTAATTTTTTTGAATAATTTATAGAATATAATTCTGATTGCGCCGATTCTGCATTCGTACATTTGGTTTCAATTTCAAATGGCATATAAAATTTGAGGCAATAGCTTATAGCTCCACCAAAGAATAGCGCTCAAAGGCTTCTGCTCAGGGCTTTTCTTAATTTTTTTATCACAAGCAATAAGTGGGTAGGAAACTAAAAAATTATTGATAAAAGTGTCAAACTGTATAAACATCGAAATCGGTTGTTTCCATAACCTCTTCAAAAATAAAAATCGATCATCTATCAAAATAGATCCAACAAACAGAAAGGTATGTAAATAAAAATAATATTAGCATATCAAATAATATGCCAACAATAGTGCCAACAAAGCAACAATGATTGACACTGAAATCTACGTCTCAATATGGTGAACCGCATGAAATATGTCAATTAGCCCGACACAGATTGATAAAACTATTATCTAACCCAACCACTTATTAATTCATACCACTTGTGTATCATATACTATTACAAGCTCCAGCTTGCAGACTCCTCCCACTGCCACAGAAACAAACATTCTTACATCTCAATTCTGACGTTTCTCCTCCCCACCCGACCAACAACCTGAAAGTTGGAATCTTGACCACGCCCACCCGACCATTACACGCTCCCTGAGTGAAATGTTTGAGACGCTCTGACTAAAAAACGATGAGAGAGACAGAGAGAGGCATATGAAGAGATTAATCAATATTACCCAAGGAAACAGGGTCCAGCGATTCCAGAGCACTCATTTCAGCATTTTATACCTGAGTCTGATCGAGTTTGTACGACCAGAAATAAGTTGAATGGTCCTCGAGTTTAAGAAGATCGTCTTCTCAGTTAGGTGCGACAGAAATTCGGTGGATCTAGGGGTATTCTAGGGGACAAAACCGTGGTTATTGTGCTGAATTGGAAGTAGACGGAATATTGGATGTGTGAGTTAGAAAAGGACGGCGCGAGGGTATTGACGTTGTAAGAGAGATGAGCGCATGACTTGTGGGCGGGGTCACGTTTAGACTGGAGTAATAAAGATGACTATTTGAAATCTCACTCAGTTTGACAGGATACTTTTACAAGTGAGCATTTGTCGAGTTGGTCCAGTGCTGCCTTCAACCTGTTCTCGGTGAATTCGTGCGTTTATTCGCGAATTGAAGATGGCGTTCGAAGATAGGTTCAGTCCGAATACCGCTACCAGTCCAGGCAGTGACAGTTCAAGGATGAATTATCCGAATTCCCCTGAGTCTTCCAGGACGCAACCTTACACTTGTCTGACCATCCCTCAGGCTCAAGAAAAGGAACAACACTACATAACTTCGGCTTCAAGTTCACCTACATCTTTCTGTCAGAAATCAGACCAAGAGAAGAGCTTTATTAGAATCACTTCTTTTGCTTTACCTAGTCCGAAAGATCACAGCACCAGGAGCGAGAATGATTCCCCTGTATCCTATAGGAACTCTCCATCGCCAAGTAGCAGCATTGCTTCCTCGGGATCTAGGTCTCCTCCACCGAGCAATAACGAGCCTACCATTCAGACTCTAAAATACTCCATATTCAACATTTTGCAGCCTGATTTTGGCAGAAACGCTGTACAGAAAACGAGATCTCATAGCAAGATTAGTTTCAAACCTTACGAAACTAAACCAAGTGAAGAAGTTGCTATATCTAAGACTGCACCTTTAGGTAGTTTGTGTCAGACTGTGTCTCAGATTGGAAGTGCTAAAAGAACTGTTGAGGTGGTGAAACCTGCTCTGGGTTTTGACGTCCGAAGGCGAGAAAAAAGAAGAAAATTCTGTTCCTACAGTGTGGCCAGCTTGGGTTTATTGTACGAGATATTCGGACAGACCTAGCTCAGGTAAGATTAATGCCAATGTTTTTTTATATTTTTACTCACATCTAGGAGTGGATTGAGTCTTGAATTTGTGTTTGGTTTGTTGAATCAGAAATCAGAATTAGATAGTTTTTGGATCGATTGAGCTCTGCTATATTTGTCGGTGTTGAATAACTATTCGTAGTTTTAGAAGAATTGAATAATTATGACCAACGAAGTGTCAACTTCATTTCACTATAATATGCTTAGTGGGTTTTTGATTCGGTATAATTAATAAAAGATGCTTCCTTGAGCAACAGCATGAAAAGTCGTTATTTCAGTCATGGTTGGTTTTTTTCGTGAAAATTATGCTACCAGTTTCAAGAATGAGGTACATTATCCCAATCTTGCTTATTGAACTAGAGTAAAGACATTCTTCAAACTATTGGAAGTCCTAGTTCACGTCTTTTCAATTGTACAGATTTTGAAAGGTCAACTGCAAGTTTTTTTTGCAAAAAACGTGCTCTGAAGCGTAAAGTGAACTTAATAAGAACAGGAACGAATTTTTTGAATAACTCTAAATTAATATAGTTTGATTTATTTTCTATAATATCTTAAATATGTATAATAATTAGGTACCTACCTACTACCTATAGATACGTATTTCTATCTTTAAATAAATGGTGGATGCGCTCTCTATTCTCCACATTTGTATGAATTTTTTATATGATTATTGTTCCTTCAATATTTATATGTTTCTAATATCTCGACTTGTATAGGAGTTATTTTGAAAATCTCTAGATTTCCACTTATTTTTGAAAATCGCATTGTTTACATTGGTAGAGAAATAAGTCGAGTTTTCAAGTTGTTTAGTATGGCTTTATGTTAACGATCAGTATCAGTCGTCAGGCTGCATTAGACTTCTATAATCTCGTTTACAATAAAATCTGAAAAATATTTCTAGAGAACTTTATTCGGAAGAAAGTATTTTTCGAATTGATAAAGTTTTTTTTTTGTTGGAATACTTTTTGATTGAATTTCCGTATTTAAACTCTCCATTTCAATTGAATATAGAAGCAGTTCGTGAGATATGCAACTTTTTTGAAAATATATCCGTCATAAGTCACAACCCTCTTTTCGAATTTTGAATTGCTGAATACAAAAATCTTAAACTTCTCATTTGGCCCATTGGCGAATTAGAAAAATACATTAATCTATATTTATCAATTAATAAATTATAATTGATATAAGGACCTCGAAAAACAAATATTGTTGTCTATATACAAGGTGACCCATAATCGATATCCGATTTTATACTCCCTGTAGGTATAGATTGTACTTGGGTATAAGTATTCCTTTTGATATTGATAAAATTAATATCTTTTGAATCAGAGACTTGAAAGAAATCTTATACACTTGATTTAAGCCCATTTTTTGGCAATAAAATGAAATATTTTCTCTAACGTCTTAGTTGCAACCCAACTCTTTTTTTCAAATGCAAACATATGTCGTGTATAGGCTTGTTAAAAGCTCGATACATATGAAATCTAAATAAAGATTCTGCTCGAGATTCTGTTTTTGATTTGACTCATGTGGTTAGTAGATTAGATAGGGGTCGATCGGCACGTTGATTACCCTTCTGCACTGCGACCAATAAGGTCTTTTGTGCGTGGTTAGTAGGAAATAATGCCAAATCTCTTTGAAAACCAAAAAAAATTAAAACCTTCTCAGTACTATCTGTGAGTTAATATGACGTAGTAGATGGTAAAACTCATCTTTGGAATTCGGAATGGTCTTAGCTGTTATGTTGTTTGTCTCCATACTAATCCTATTTTTTAGATCTTCAATATTAGCTGGTCTATTAGAAAAACTTCGTCTTTGAGACATCCCCAGAGAAAGTAATCTACTGGCATTAAGTCAGGGGATCTTGGTGGCCATTCAATTGTATTCCATCCTTCAATCCAGCGTCCTGCAAATAAAGAGGTTTGTTTTATTTCTAAAAACCACATAAGTGAACTGAAAACATGGTAAGGTGAGATTCCATCTGTCACGAGCTTTTCAACAAACCTACACAAGACATATGTCTGTATTAGAATGAAAAGTTAGGTGGGTTAGGTGGATTGAAGGAAAATATTTAATTTTATTGCCGAATAATGCGTTTCCTTGACAATCAATTCACGTGTTTCAGTTTCTTTCAAGTCACTGATTAAAATACATTAATTTCACTGAGTACTTTGACAGGAGCTGAAACTAAATGCGAACGGTTCGTTCGTATATTCGAACTTTGTCAAGGCTACAAATACGAGAGAGATGAAGCACCAGTAAAATGCAGTAAAACAATAAGAATGACAGCTAACAGCAACGATAAATTGTATAATTAAATACTCAACAACGTAATTTAAATAAAACATTTTACACAAAAATAATAAATATAGAACAATAAATACGATGACTAGACAATAATTCACTTAAGATATACAGATAAAAAACTAAAAATGTGTGAAAACTGTGGTATATCGTACCTATTTATTGTTCTATATGTATTGTTTTTGTGTGAAATGTTTTATTTCAATTACGTTATTGAGTATTCAATTATACAGTTCATCATTCTTGTTAGCTGTCATTCTTATTGTTTCAATGAATTTTACAGGTGATTTATCTCCCTGGTATTTGTAGCCTTGAAAAAGTTCAAATATACGAACGAAACGTCGGCATTTAGTTCAGATTAGTCTTGTTCTTCACCACCTTTCCTAGCTCCTGTCAAAGTACTCAGCATGAACAACCAAGGACGTGATTCCTATACTTCATTAATTTCACTAAGGACTTTTGTCCATCGATTTTTTTCTCATAGTGACCCTGTATACTCCTCTCTACTGAGACTCCACAGCTTCCACAAACAATTTACCCAACCAACCATCCTAATTACCAAAATCCTGCAATGTTCCAATCTCATCTGGTATTCAGGAATCCCAGAATCCGCCTCAAAAACACCAGAAACCCCTTAACGGCCTGCATTCCTCTAGTGGCCCCTTAAAACGTTAAAACAAAGAAAACACGTACCAGCGAAGAACTGATACCTATACCAAAACCTTATCAGATCGCCGCAGCGGTCGAAAATATACAGAAGCCACTGGTCAATTATCTACCAAACTGTCAAACGAAACAATCTGAATGTTCGATGATTGATACAGGGTGTTGAGTGAATGATATCGATGTTCGCGAGGTTGACGAGTGGACGTGTCTGCACCGGTTTGGGATTGATGGTAACATGTAAGGATTGTACCTTTTTGACGATATGGGAACAATGGGTTATTAGGATTGGAATTTAGGGGTGTTAAATGGGTTTGATTGTTTTGTTTTTGATGGGATTATAGATTATAGGTTTGTTCCAACTGCTTACTTTTGTACGGTAATTTGACGGTCACGAAACTGTTAGTAATCGATCTTATGCGCACGTCTAAACTTTGACCGTACAAGAACCGTCCAAACAGTACTTGCTCCAGACCAGGGATCGAAATGACGATCACAAAACCGTTCCACTCACGGTCCCGAAGCAGGATGGAACAAAAACGAAACCGTTCTCAAACGATACATTTTCAGTTGGAACACATTTTTATCTATTGCGCAGAATCCTGACGATCATTGTACGGTCAATTCTTGAGTTGGAACAAACCTTATATTTAAGGAAGTATATATCTTAGCTTATCTGGTGTCGAAGTTCGAATGACTACATGAATTATGTCCTCCTATATTTTTTATTTTTTCCTAATATTTTCTGGTCTTTATTCATTCTCACGATTATCTTCATTAATTTTCTCTCACCATCATTTTATTTTCAGTTTGCATACTTCTCGCTATATATTTTTCTATATATTTCGACAGAAACTATTATTATTCATAATGGTATTGAATGTTTTGGTATTAACTGAAAGAGGTATCTATCTTTTTTTATTTGCTGTCGAATCTTCACATGAAATATATCTTTTTCTATTTTATTTTCTGTTCCCCATAAAACTCTAATGCTCAGTTGCAGGAACGTCCATTAAAATTTAAAGGTCCATTAAACACTTAATCCTCCATTAGTTCCTTGTAATAATGGAGGATTAAGAGTTTAATGAACCTTTAAATTTTAATGGACGTTCCTGCAACTGACACTAAGTCTTTGTTTACCGACTCTTTCGATAATTTTCATTCATTTATTCTTCAAATTTATATTTCAGCATTTCAGCAGAAACTATTATCATTTAAAGAGGTTTTGAATGTTTTTGGTTATAGGTAAAATAAATTGCTGTATATTATTTCTTTTTCCTTATTATAGTATTAGCCTTTGTTTACTGTTTCGATTATCTTAATTTATTTTTGCTTCAAATTCTCAGGATTAATTGATTTTCAGATTGCAAACTTCTCGAATTTATAATTATTCATAATGATATTCTGTATGTTATTATATTTATTTCTAACCCATGACAATCTTACATGACTATAGTCTTTCGAAGCAATTGATACTCACTGAATAAAAGAGTAAGAATATTCATTATTATCCATAACAGTTAGTCAAAACACAAGAGAAGACATCATCTATATTTTCCACGAGTTCTTGAATGAAGCATCTCTACGAGTATTTTACCGGGTGTTAAAAAACAAAATTTCAATATTTTGGAAGATGATTATAGACATCGCAATTAGTAAAACTAACTCTGATCAACTGACCTCAATACAAAGTGTTTTCAATATGTTTTTCCGCCGACCTCGAAATAAAATGTGATTTTAAAGTGTACAAAATCGATTTTAATGCTCAATTTATGCTATCTTTTAATGAGTAATAATCATGGCAACCGTACACAAAGTATTCAGAAGCATTACGAGAAACGTCAAAACTCTACTGGAACATAGAAACTCCATTATGTCAAATGTATGTCTTGTTCAAAATGAGAATGTATTTCAATCAAGAATTTGTACACAATTCATGTTGAGATCGTCGGAAAAATCTTATAATCAACTCGGTTATTAATCAAGCGACTAATGGTCCCGAACTATTACCGCGTTCGCTCCGCTCACGCATTAAAATATCATGACCATTAGTCGCTGTCTTTAATATCCTAGTTGATTAAATAACTTTTTTTTTAGCCGCCATTAAAAAACTTGGGAAATATATATCGAATGAGTTCAGTTGATTAAATAAATTAATGATAAATATATTTCAATAGAGTCCATTAACATCAAAAACGGAGTTCTTGAATTAAAATGAAAACATACAATAATTTAATATACCAGTTTCAATAAAATCCCTTCTCAAAAATAAGCTCCAAACCGAACCTGAGGGCCTGCGTGTCCCACCAGGAGAGGTAAGACCTCGTAGATCTTTCCCATTTCTATTCATTATCGTTCCAACGACATGGGTAGACATTTGTTCCTAATTAGAGCAATTGTGGTGCAGTTAGCAAAGATCCAGGGACATTAGGGACAGTATTAACTCCCTTGAAATATTGGTCTGACGACGGGAAGGGTAACGCAGCCCTAAATGGGGCCATTTGAGGCCCTCCGGGCTCGTTATCGACGGCCTGGTGCCCCCTCGAATATGTCGCTAATAATGCACTTTTGTCTGCTGTTGCATCCGCAGGATAATGTGTGTTTGTATATGTTTGCGTGTCGGGAACGAGCCCGTAAATCAGGGAATGGTCGGGAAGAATAGGGATGGGAGGGGTTAACGATTCTTGGGCATGTGTTGGCCATTTGGGATGATTACTTTTGTAATTGTGGCATCAGGACTTTGTTTGAGGTGGTTCTGTGATGTGGCAACGTTGCGGGGAGGCTACTGGGGATGTTGTATTCTTTTCATTATTCGGTGTATGAAAATGGTGTTGTATTATGTTATTGCCTATACAAGGGGCATTAATGATATATCACTCATGTATGTCTGTTTTTACAGCTGTATGTTATCTTTTCGATCAGATTATACTATTCTTTCTATATAAGAGAACTTTTTGAGATGTAATTTACAAAAAATTGGCTTAAAATGATATGGATCGACTGAGTTGGACGGACACCTTGAAGCTGAAAAGCTGATAAATAATCTTATTAAATGAAATTTGGGAATGTTTTTTATTATGAATATCATGTTTTCAAGATTCAGTTCAAGCGCAAAAAGGCGTTTAAAATTGCCAATAAAACACGTTTACTTTTCTAGTTTCACTAAGTATGGAATATACGTTCTTTGATTAACGCCTTTGTCCAGAGGTTCAACATAAAAGTTGATTTTTCTCGAAAACGGTCGACTTTAAAGCGTATGACAAGTAGTACCTTTTTTGTTCAGAAGACATTAGCGCTTCACATGGGCGTCCCAAACCGTAATTTCCCATTAGCGTTGAAGTAGAGGTGAAAACCACCCACCTTTTGCTCGCTTATTCCTAGAAGCAGTGTGCCATAATTTTGTCCAGAAGTTCGACTTAGGAGCGTATGACCAGGAGTACCTTTTGTGGAGATAGCAATTGCGGTTCAATGGGCTTCTCAAAACCGTAGAAAATTTTCCGTTAGCGTAGAAGTTGGGGGGAAAACACAAATTAATCCATCAAAACCGTCACCAATTAAGCCTTGAGCAAAAAATCCACACAAAACATAGCTTATCGTGATCAGAAAAGGCTCACAAAAGCTGTTTTCTATAGGATGAAAGGTTCTGGAGATATTCGCAAAAAACGAATTTTTTTCAATTGGATAATAGTGCATTTTGAAGGGAAAGTTGATTGGAATAGGTTTATATTTTTGGATAAAGTTCCTGGGTTTCTCGCACTCAATCACTAATACTAACACTGTCTTTAACAGTTTTTCCGTAAATACTGTAACTGTCGAATGGAAGGGGCTAGACTCTTGAAATTTTCGGGGAAGGTGCATTATTGGAATAGCTTGTTGAGATTCGTGCCTTATAAGCCGAATAGTTCCCGAGTTATGGTAATTTGAATTTTTTCGAATGTTTCGAATACAGTGCTCCCCTATAGCGAACTTCCGTGTAACGAATTTCTCTGTTTAACGAATTTCGTAAAAGACATTGCACCTTGAATCCAAATTCCATGTTAAAAAACACCCTCTTAAACGAAGTAAATTCTCTCTATAACGAAATATTCAAAGAACAACACTCTTTGAATGGGTATTGGTAAGAAGGTAGAAGGGTGGGTTTTTTGCGAAATTTTTCCGGGCGTACGTAATGAATCCCGACCTTAAACTAAATCATTACGCTAGTGTGAAAGTTGTGCGAAAATGTCTAAAAGGAAGTGCTTAAGTTTGATAGATAAACTTAAACTTATCAGTGAAGTCGACCGCGACATTGCAGACAATACAAAAAAATTTTCTGTATAACGAAATTTCTTTATAACGATTTTTTTGCGGATTTAGCGCTTTAGTTGTAGAGAAGTTCCACTGTACTATATTTTTGAAAGATCTTTAACATTCTGTCCTGGACATATATACTATAAAACACCCAATATAACATACTTTATGCGAACGACCATCTAGCAGCCACCGGCAACAACCACTCCTTGTTTATCTCCTCTATGTTTATTATCACCAGGAGTCACTCACTCAACCAAGTGACGTCTAAACCGCTCGAACGCCGCTTTCAGGAAACTCGATGATAGCCAGAACATGTGTTCGGAGATATTCGGATTGAGGATATTCATCTTTTGGTGTCAACCGCCACTCAAGGGAGATGACAAATTAATTGGGGCTAAGTTTAAAACCTCGCTGATGCGTTGTTTACGCCTGGCCGATGAGTTTTGTTGATTGATTCGGCTCGGAAATAGATGCTGCTATGTTTTGGCGGAGGGAATCATCTGGATGGTGGCACGTGCTTGAAAATAAAACATGTAGATATCATAGACTATTTTCCTAATTTCCACTAATCAGAAACGCTCAATTTTGAATTACCGATTTCTTGATGGAAGGACTGTATGGCAACAGCTGTCAACTCCTTTTTTTAAGTTACCTGCGGCAAAACTTGACAGTTGTTGTCGAATGAATGCATGTAAAATACCATTAAGGCATTTAATTCTTCTGTGGTAAGAATCGAAAAAACACAATGCGAAGTAATAATTTTCAACAGAAAGCTTTTGTGCAGGTGCAAAAATCCTCGATTTCTACTAGAATTTTTGTTGCCAACAACATTCATGCTTCTTGTTACTTAGTAACATATTTTCTCGATTTTTCACCAAAAAAATTAGATGACCAAATGAGAACTGAGCCTGTTCTAAAAATCTTACAACCTCTTAAGCCGAATCAGAAAAAATAGCGATGAAAAAATATTATTTCATTGGAGAATTATATAATTTTCTTATGAATGCATGTCAAATACGATTAAGGCATTTAATTTTTCTGTGGTAAGAATCGAAAAAAACACAATGCGAAGTAATCATTTTCAACAAAAAGCTTTTGTGCAGGTGCAAAAATCCTCGAGTTCTACTAGGATATTTGTTGCCAACAACATTCATGCTTCTTGTTACTTAGTAACATATTTTCTCGATTTTCACCAAAAAATTAGATGACCAAATGAGAACTGACCCTGTTCTAAAAATCTTACAACCTCTTGAGCCGAATCAGAAAAAATAGTGATGAAAAAATGTTATTTCATTGGAGAATTATATAATTTGCAGCTCAAGAAGCTCAGCTTTGAAAAACCGACTCCGTATTTATCTAGATCATAAATGAACCTTAGCCAATATTCTTACCTATTTCAAAACTAATTTTCTCTTTTTGTTACAGGTCCCAGATCACGAAGAGTCAAGAAACCTTCCAAACCATCAAACGAAGAAAAGCGTCCAAGAACTGCATTTTCCAGTGCTCAGCTCCAAAGGCTCAAACACGAGTTCAACGAAAACAGATACCTCACAGAAAGAAGAAGGCAACAACTGAGCGCGGAACTTGGCCTCAACGAAGCACAGATAAAAATCTGGTTCCAAAACAAAAGGGCGAAAATCAAGAAGTCTTCCTCTGAAAAGAACCCTTTAGCGCTCCAACTGATGGCTCAAGGACTCTACAATCATTCCACCATACCCTGCGATGAAGACGAAATGCCGATGAGCTAAGTTTTCCACTTCGAACGCTCTGTATATCAGGCAGCGATAGATGAAGTTCTGCAGATTCCTCTCAAGTGAATCTTGGATGACTATGTTGAACCATCACATACCAAGTTGTTGACGAATATTAGATGCTTTTGAAAGAACTTGGCCTGTGTTGATTTACTCAATTCCTAACCTCAACTTGTGGAATCTTCGGTCTTGATATCGAATTTTTTTGGAATGTATAAAGTGATTATAATTTATTGAACTTGTTCCCTACATAAACTGTGTAAGATCTCAAACTGTAGGTTTAGAAAAATGTACAAACTGTTATATATTTGTAAATAATGTAAATAAGAGCTGTTGCGACTTTAAGCTTGTATATAGAGAGAAATGTAGATTACTATTTATTACCACTAATAACATTCGTTGAATGTATATTCTATTTTAAAGTAGTTTAATGTCAAGCATGTGTTTTCCAGTGGATGTATTTGATGTGAAACATTATTGGTTACTTATGTCGAATTAGGTAAGAATTAGACTGAAATTTTATAGGCTTAAAAACATGTGCAATGTAAAGATGATTCGATGAAGTTTTGTGTAAACAATAAAAATCATTTAAAGAACAAGGTTGTTTTCATTTCGAGAGGATGTAAGAATATCGTCAATGTCAACCTTCACCTAATGACAAGCAAGGATAAGAAAATATCAATTATACTAGAGTTACATAAAAAAAATTAAGGAAAGCTCTGAGCAGGAGCTTTTTAAACGCTCGTCTTTGGTGGATCAATAATTACCTCAGAATTTTATATGGAATTTGAGATTGATACCGAATATATAAAAGCAAAATCTCAGCACAATCGGAATTATATTCTGGAAACTATTCAAAAAATGAAATATATAAAAATTAATAATTACAAAAATGAATTTCTATGGTTCTGATGATGCGATCCTCTTGAAATTTTGCATGAAAATTCAGTATATCAGTTTTGATCCACAAAATAAATTTCACTTGAATCGGTTATCCTGTTATGGAAAAATAGGGATTCTTATTTTCAATATCCCAATTGAATTTTCTATGATTCTGTTAACACTATGGCCACAAAATTCTGCATGAACATTCAGTGTTTCAATCTTTATATAAAAAATAAATTTCATCCGAATCGGATTTTTTCATGGAAATATAAAGTTTTTTCTTTTGAATATTCCAACTGAATTTTCTACGGTTCTGTTCACACAATGGCATCAAATTTTGCATGAAGCTTATTATGAGCATCTTGCATTCGGCCGTAACATTTCATTCCGATTGTTTTTTCCTGAGATATTGAGGAACAAAAATTTTGAATGGTCATATTTTGTGGAACATCCTGTACGATTTGGCTGGTTAACGAACTTAACCGAGGCATTTGGAATCCGAACTCATCCTGAAAATTTAAAGTCTCTAGGACGATCCCTTCGAAAGTTATTGTGCTAACGGACGGTCGGACAGCCCTACGGACAGAATTGAATTTGACCACAAATTCGTCATCAGGGAGTCTAACCCTTTCGTTTGAGACCATTTCCTGCTCAAAAATAGAAAATTGGGCAAAACGATATAGCACTCGTTTAAGTAGAACGAGCGCTCAAAAAGTATACATTTGAGGTCTATTTCATTGAAAAATTGGAAAAAAAGCACTGACCTGATGTCCTTGTTTTTTCAGGGAAACGAATTTAGAAATTCTGAAGTTGTTCAAGCCTAAAACCTTTCCGGAAGCAGTGAAATTTCACTCCCGAGATTTTGTTTACTGTCATCTGTCAGAGATCCTGAGGTTTCTGCCATTTTGTAATTAAGAAATATTAAGAATCCCTTGAGGGTAACAATTCATTCGATTTGGCAGTTGTCAAGCTCAAAGCAAGGACAAGCAACATATTTTGTTGTAACTAATATCAAAATCAAGAAATCTTTATAGAAACTTATTTTCTGAATCTGAGTTACCATTTCTATGCCTAAAATTAGGAATTGAAACTTATGCCCGATTGCACCGTTCGTCTAAGCAACGTTTTAGCCCTTAAGTGGCGTTTTTTCCATTGATGAAACGTCATTTCAGGGCTTAAACGTTGCTTAGACGAACGGTGCAATCGGGCATTAAAGTTAAATCCCTGTGTGCATAAAAAATATTGATTACAGAAACCTGTGTTTTTTATCCACTATCCCAGATATGGAAGTCAAATTACGATTACTTCATACATACCTAGACGCTTTCGTAACTTTGAATAAACATCATATAATTCTCGCTTCATATGATCTCATAATCTCTACTGACCGTAGGATTACTAGAATAGAAAAAACATAATGAATACATCTAATCAAATTGTAGAGTATCACGATACTGTGAGATTGGGAATTTTATGATAATAATATGTAAATATTCATGAAAAATCCTGGAACACATAGTAAAAATGATATTAAGAGCGTCAAGTTTTTGTTTTATTGTTATTGAATTCGCAAAGCGTGTAATCAAAACAAACATGACATTAAACAGTTAAACAAGTGCTGAATAATAATCACCTACTTATTCCTGAAGCGTGATGAGTAGATGTTCTAGGAAATTTGAGGAATCAAGTTACGAACGAACTTCTATATTTGGACTGGGAAGTTGCAAATTTCAGTTGATTTGGGGTTCTCTATAATTTTAACCTATAACCAAATGTGTGGGGTTGCAGTTAATTAGACTGCAAATGAAAAAACACACAATTCCGAAGATTTTACAAGTTTTCTGACGCAAGTTGTCTGATATAGACACCGAAACGTTAGATTATCCTTTTCATTTATTTCCTTTTTTAGTTTTACTGTTAGGCAACAATTTTTTCAAAACCAATTTGCACCTGACATCTTAATTAAATTTTTTTAAATTATTTCTGTTTCAGAGACTGGGAGTGAAAACCTAAAAGGTTTTTTAGGAATGAAGATGAAAGTGGCTGCCTTAGCGAGCTGATCAGAATTAATGTGGATCAAGTCTAAATCAACAACTTTTTTCTTTCTTCCGAGCAACTCAATCATACTGTGAGGTAAGTTCATTTAGGTATACACAATTCTTAATTTTTGACAAAAATCACCTCATAAATGTAAATTTATATTAATGGTTATTATTTATGTATTATATTGCGTTAGCTATTGATTCAGAAGAATATACCTACCTAAACATATTACATATTCATGTTTTTGATTTTGATGTTTTTAACTACGAATTAATTTAGTTGCTTCCATTTCACCTTCTTTAGTATTGCTTTATAACCTGCCAGAGTGGAATATTTTTTGTTCATCAGTTATTGAAGAATAAATTTTTATTTTTAATCTCCATGTTTCTTATTGTGGTATCAAAATACCTTTGAATTCGTCCTATTTTCAGTATTTTCGGTGCGAAAATATCCAATACAAAAATTCAATACTCAATTTGGTGTAGAAATCTTCTATAATTATTATCGGTGTTAAATCGACCATTGAAAAAGAGTTATACTCTATCTGGTGTGAAAAAATACATTAAATGGTGAAGTTATCGCACCATGAGGTGTTCTTTGTACACCGCAAAAAGAAATTTTTTACACCTTCCGGAAGTCAAATTGTTACCATAGGAAGACAAATATCAACCACTCCCGGTGTAAAATACAGGGTCTTTCACGAGGAACCTCACCCATATTTATACGGGAAACTACTGAACGTATTTTCATGAAATTCAGCACTTATAAGTATTTCCCGATGCTGATGAAATCTAAAATATTTTCAAGGCATGAGCACCTCCGGTTTTCATTAAAATTTCATCTTTTTGGCGTGAAGGGAAACGAAAATTCAAGACGAAAAACAGTTTTTTGTGAATAACTCAGAAAATATCCATTTTAGGGCAATGGTGTGATGCATACACTCACATTGTTTTTTAACGTAGATTCAATATCTGCCATAAAAAATGGGGTTCTAATTTGAAAAAATTGATTTTTCACGATTTTGTCATCCCTAACTTTGAAAGCGATTTTTTCACCCCCTGTATCATAAATCGCGATTTCGATTTTTAAAGTGGATACATGTAATGAAGTTCAATTTTATAACTGAGTTAATGAGTAATTGATCTTCATTTTAAAATAATTTATTCAGGTTTTCGTTTTAAATTCGGGAATTTTTATTCCGTTCAGAATTAATTCACAACAATCAGGAAAAACCGTAGTCTTCATTTAATTTATCCGAGTTTTCATTTTGAATTCGTGAATTTTTATTCCGTTCAGAATTAATTCAAAACAATCGAAAAAACCGAACATTTAGCGATTGATGTTGTTTTTCATACATAAAACATCGTAGAACCGTCCGCAAGAACAACGCCGATCGCCGATAACGCCGTTTTTTGCATATACGTACGATAAGCCAGTTTTAAGATGTTTTTACCGAGGTACTCTCCTGCAAATTTTAACGTTTCTGCGCCTACCTTTTCCACCCCCCTCCGGAAGATTATAAAAGGCGGGGTTTCCCTACATCGGTAATTAGTTCCGAGATATTTTCTGCTTTAGACGTTTACCTTTTGAATTAGTTCCGAATTTTTCGTTGACCTATACTTTTCCAAATTTTTTCCAAGCTTCTAAATTTTCGCGTTTTCTTTAAAGTGAGTGCAAGTGCATTTGAATTGTGAGTACCGAACCGATTTATTGCAGTCCTATTTTTTTTATTCCTCGTTGAGTCTACCTGAATAGCTGTTCCGTCAGATTCCTTAACAATACCTTTCCTAGTTTGTCCAGGTGCCTGCTATGGTACGTTTGTCCGTGTAACCGGTGCCTGTAGTTAGTCTGTCCAGGCCATGGTCAGACCGGAGGGCTGATGCAAACCGGTGTTATAGTGCGTTCAACCGAATAACAATCCTGCTCTGTCCTGATCCTTAGGGCCTGTAGTTAGTCTGTCCCTCATGGCGAGTATTCCCATGGTCAGACTAACGGCATAGCCGAACCACTGCTAACCTAGCAAGTTCGACATATCCTGTTTAACCCTCTAATTTCACCTGGCCAAGCCCCAACCTGTTTATACGAGAGACAAGCAAGGTGGTGGACAGCGTGGTGAATTCTAGGACTGAAAGAATATCGGACAAGTGCACTCTTGTACTGACCCCTTTTATTCCTGTTTTCTTGATTTTATCATATATATTTGAATTAACCGTTTAAATTGACTTACTTTCTATTCTGGCTGACTCGTACCGGGAAAGTCTTTGTTTCTCTTGAAAGTGCTCGCAGTCAGACAAGACTGACCAATTTGTGTTTTGTATTGATTTCATATAGCGTCTTATTTCACTGTATTTTTTTTGTATAACTATTTTTCGCTATCTGAATGAACTGTGTAAGTTTGCTCTATTTCTGATTTTCTCTGTTATCGCTGATATCTTAGATAGCGACGAGCTCTGTCTCTGACTGGCAGCTGCCCTGGTAGGTTTGCTATTCTCCCTTATTAGAAGGAAGAATGGCTGGCGCTCGAGGTAAGTTTCGCCGAGAAAACCACGTTACAAAAATGGCGCCCGAGCAGGGACCGTCAGAAATGGAGTTTCAGTGAAATATTTTGCGCCCCGATTTAATACTGTACAGTTTATACCACCCGAAAGTGATTCGACTTATTCATTGGTGAAGTAAAGAGAATATTCTGAGTTTTATTTTTGACCGCTGAAAACTTTTAAATCCGTTATTTTTGACCTTTCCCTCCTTGAAACCTGTGTGAAATAAATAAATTGTTCTGAGTTTTAATTATTGCAATTTATGAAACTGAAATGAAATCTTGAATTCTTTTCTGATAGTGTTTTATTTCTGAACAGTGTTGAACTTGTTTTTGATATTGTTGGATTTTTTTTCTTTTCTTGAATTGTTTCACTACAGGTGCAGTTACAGTGCAATTGAATTGTACAACCGAATTGTGCAGTTGCAGGATTATTCCGAGGTAGGTGGATTTGTAGTTTGTGCTTGAGACTGAACATTTTCCATTGACCTGAACATTTATTGGTGAATGAAATAAAAGACTTGGTGTTTTATTCCTGCTGGTTAATCTGTTAACTGTTACGATATTTATATTTTGACTATTATCTGTGCGATTGAATTGAACTGCTGGGACAGTGTTTTTCGGTCAACAGTTTATGAACTATTGCTATAACCGGACATTCGTAAACTGTGTGACTTTTGGTGCATTTTTAGCAGTGGACTAGTTAGACTATTGCTATTGCGCTTCTGGTATACCCTAGCTCTGCTATATTTTCTGGTTACTACTTGAACATTGTTGAATTTTCGGTTGTTGTTGGATTTTAAATTTATATGGACTTGACCTTTACTTTAAACTATTCTGATTAATTGATTTGCGGTTTATCTGATTGATCTTGATCTGTAAGCTATTATAAACTTTACTATTGCTGGTATAATTGTACTTCTACAACCAATTGTGAACTTTAGCCTGGTTGTGACTGGCATTGTTGTTTACTTGTATACTTGCTATCGATAATTCCTTTACAGCTTTGAATTCTGTGCGAGTGAACAAATAGTTGATGGTTCGTGAGTGTTAACCGGGAACTGAATATACTTTTGATCGAGCACAACCGAACCTTACGTAGAAAGACTTAACCGCCAATAGTGAACATGGATGTGAATCGGCTATTGAGTGACGAGTTAACCTACGAACTACAACTCCGAGGACAAACAGTGCCGGGCACGGTGATGCCTAAGCGATGCTTACTACGACAGGTCATTCAATCGAATACCCCGTTACAATCTGTGACATGGATGGATCCTACCTTGGATATAGAGATATGCCAGAATAAACTCACTGATTTAGTGGAATCAATTCAACACTTCAACCACGACAATGCAGATAACGAATATTCGCGCATTTTCACAAGGCTAAAACACGTTCAAGGAAGATTGAACTTTATTGACACCACTGATGAATCACAATCACAATTGGTCAGTCAGCTGAAAGGAGCTACAGCTAGAGCCTTGGATGCGTTGCAGGAAGTTCATAAGGGCAGCCTTCAACAACCGTCTTCGCAGCAAGAGGGGAGATCTCTCTTGGACCTGGAGGTCCCGCCTTCCCCTGGGGTGTCCCCTATTCAGCCCCAGCGAGCAGCAGGAGTCGAACCATCGCTTGTTGACCTCGGAGAAGACATCCATCCCCCGTCCACTGGAGCAGTCTCAAGAGCTCACACACCTGAAAGGAATTCTATATTAGATCGAGTTATAAATGACACCAGAAGGACATGTAGAGCAATACTACAGGAGATATCTTTTCCGGCAAATATACCGCCAAGAAACCCCCTCAGACCGTTGGCACAAGGCAATTACCGACCTGAGCCCGAAGCCCGATTTATATCACACCGTCAGTTCCCCTGTACAAATGGACAATTTCATTTGATGGCACTAAGAGTGTCACCGATTTCATCGATGAAGTGGAAAGACTGGCTGAGTCACGCAAAGTACCACTAGGACAGGTGTTTGACTCTGTATACGAACTCCTGAGGAAAGACGCCCGGGATTGGTTCATCCCCCGTAGAGGAACGTTTCAAAACTGGGACGACTTCAAATTCCAATTGAAGGACGCTTTCCTACCGGTGAATTACGAAGAAAACCTGTTGGAGGAAATAAAAAGGCGAACGCAGGGCCCGGATGAAAAACTTCTGCTCTATGTTACGAGAATGCAGAACCTGTTCCAGAAATTATCCTGCAACCGACCGTCCGAAGAGGAACAGATCCGTCTGATTAGACAGAGGTTACTTCCGTCTCTGCAACAAGCCCTGGCCTTCCAAGAAACTAGGACTTATGATGAGCTCCTACGGAAGGGAAAAGTGGTTGAACTGGTTCAATGGCAGGTGAACCAATACACCAGGCCACCCTCCAAACCGGGCCTCATTGATGAACCGCACCTGACCTACAACACACAGCAGCGAAACCGCTATCAGGCCAATTGCTTGCTGGACACCGACAACCGGACTGAGACCTCTGTAACTCCGGACCGGACTGACCGACAGAAAGAAAGAAATTTGAGGGTCTCTTACCAGACTCAATGTTTCCGCTGTGGTGGATACGGCCACATGCGCCGAGAGTGTCGCAGACCGCCGAAACTGTTCTGTTCCAGGTGCCAGAGGGAGAATATTCTCTCCCGAGACTGTCCGTGTTCGAGAAATGGAGGTATGGAATTGGGTTCGGCCATATCTCTGGGGACATTGACTCCACTGTCACCGTCCGTCTGTAATGAAAATCGTCCGTTAATAGACATTCATGTAGTTAGTAAATCTTTCCAGGCACTAATAGATACCGGAGCCACCAAGAGCTTCTGCAGCCAGAAAGTGGCCGGGCACTTGGAAGAGAGAGGAATAAAAGGAGAGCCTATGATCAATAACTTTGTAGTGATAGCCAATGGTAAGACCACCGTCACACCTAAACGCTACACCACTCTAGTCAGGATAGACGATTATACCCTGGCAGACTTAACATTCCTACTAATTCCTGACCTACCAGTGGACGTCATACTGGGAATGGACACACTGTCAAACTACAACTTCAGCATTAATCTGAAAACCGCAGAATGCTATCTAGAAGGCCGACTGATCTCCAAACCGACTCCTGTCAACGAACCAACCCCTGAAGTGCATCTCGCCAGTGAACATCTGCTAGAACTGACCTGTGAACAACAGAAGAAACTAGATGAATGTGCCCCTCCTGCCGACACAGTTCCACTGCCGTTGGGAACCGCCAAACAAGCTGGTTCACCGTCTACTTCTGGGCAACACCACCAGGGTGAACCGTCCGGCATGAGCAAAGATGGGGAAACCGCCACATCAAACCGTGGAGCAGTTCCTATGGAAGTGGACACCTGGGAAAAACCTAGAGGTAATAATCTAAAATCCCGTAGTCTAAAATCCCGTCCTCTCAATCCCAAAAAGCCCCGAATTAACTTACCTTCCAGAGTCCGTACTGTTGGTACCATGGGCCACAAGGTGTACCTGGAACTCCGTCCTGGCATGTGCTGGAAATGTGGCCGAGGAGAACACAGCAGAGCCAACTGCACAGGAACACCGTTACTGTTTTGTAGCCGTTGTGGTTTGCTAGGCACCCTCACCCGGAACTGTCCCTGTCACACCTACCAGAGGGAGGTGGCTGTTCAACGTAATCTTCCGTCCCAGTCCAGACCAAGAGGGACCGCTTCGAGAATCCAACAGGTGCAACCGGCTCACAGGGGTTCCAGAAGAGTGAGACTTCCCACCAGCAGGGAGTTGGCTCTCCGTGCCTGCCCCAGATACACGAAGCTCGCTGCAACCTGTGTAGAAGAAAACCGTAAGTCAAGAAGAAGAAAACCGTAAAATTAGTATTATGTACCATTATACTGTCCTTTCCAACCAACCGTTTTATTTTCCGTCCAACTACTACCTGAAAACCGTTCAAAATAACCTACTACATGATAATAACAGTTTTATAACAGTACCTGGTAATTTTGTCTGATCTTAATTCTTTCTCTACCTGAAAACGACAACAAATTGGGTAAACTGTCTGAAATATTGTATTAAAACTTTTAATGAATATTTGTTTTCGTTTTCTGCATGACTGAAACTAAATAAAGTTGTCTGAACTGTTACCGTTGAATGAAACAAGGTTATTTCTAATTCAAAACTGTTAAATCCGTTTATGATTCCAATGGGTCCAACCCATTACACCGTTTTCATTCCGAATCAGACATTATTGTTTTACCGTTCATTATTTAACCGTCTATGGAAATGGGAAACACAGTTTCTCGAAGAAAACCCGCCAGGAAAACCAAAGAATATGGGAGAAATTTCACTGGAATCAAATGGTTAGAGCTACCTGGACTACCCACCTGTAAGTCATCTGCCTGGGCCGACGTCGACGCCGACTCCACCATGGGAAATTAGAACCTCAACACCTGTACACCTGGGTCCTAGTGCCTTCACAACCAGTCGTCAGGGGCGAATCTGCGAAGCACTATTTTGAACCACATCGAGAAAGACTTTATAATTACAAACTTACTGTACATAAAGTGTAAGAACAATCCTCGGCTTATTATCCCCATCGCCAGTTCACTTTGCACATTTACTAATTAATTCACTGTTCACATCGACCAGCAACACAACAACGAGAACAGAAGTAAACAACAATGGCGGAACGACATGACAGCAGCGCCGGCCACAGAACACCAACTCCGACTTGGAACCATAGAACATAAATATGGAACTACGAATTGGACTTGGACCTGCTTGGTTACCCAGAGGAACTACTAGCTGTATGATTATTGTAAGTCTGATTTCGAGCACAGGGGCGTATTAGTTCGTTGACTTGTTTGTTGCGATAGTTGGGAGCCGCGAAAATTCAAATTGTTATTGATTGAATTTTCTTTCCGTAGCAGGGGGGATGTAATGAAGTTCAATTTTATAACTGAGTTACTGAGTAATTGATCTTCATTTTAAAATAATTTATTCAGGTTTTCGTTTTAATTCGGGAATTTTTATTCCGTTCAGAATTAATTCACAACAATCAGGAAAAACCGTAGTCTTCATTTAATTTATCCGAGTTTTCATTTTGAATTCGTGAATTTTTATTCCGTTCAGAATTAATTCAAAACAATCGAAAAAACCGAACATTTAGCGATTGATGTTGTTTTTCATACATAAAACATCGTAGAATCGTCCGCAAGAACAACGCCGATCGCCGATAACGCCGTTTTTTGCATATACGTACGATAAGCCAGTTTTAAGATGTTTTACCGAGGTACTCTCCTGCAAATTTTAACGTTTCTGCGCCTACCTTTTCCACCCCCCTCCGGAAGATTATAAAAGGCGGGGTTTCCCTACATCGGTAATTAGTTCCGAGATATTTTCTGCTTTAGACGTTTACCTTTTGAATTAGTTCCGAATTTTTCGTTGACCTATACTTTTCCAAATTTTTTCCAAGCTTCTAAATTTTCGCGTTTTCTTTAAAGTGAGTGCAAGTGCATTTGAATTGTGAGTACCGAACCGATTTATTGCAGTCCTATTTTTTTATTCCTCGTTGAGTCTACCTGAATAGCTGTTCCGTCAGATTCCTTAACAATACCTTTCCTAGTTTGTCCAGGTGCCTGCTATGGTACGTTTGTCCGTGTAACCGGTGCCTGTAGTTAGTCTGTCCAGGCCATGGTCAGACCGGAGGGCTGATGCAAACCGGTGTTATAGTGCGTTCAACCGAATAACAATCCTGCTCTGTCCTGATCCTTAGGGCCTGTAGTTAGTCTGTCCCTCATGGCGAGTATTCCCATGGTCAGACTAACGGCATAGCCGAACCACTGCTAACCTAGCAAGTTCGACATATCCTGTTTAACCCTCTAATTTCACCTGGCCAAGCCCCAACCTGTTTATACGAGAGACAAGCAAGGTGGTGGACAGCGTGGTGAATTCTAGGACTGAAAGAATATCGGACAAGTGCACTCTTGTACTGACCCCTTTTATTCCTGTTTTCTTGATTTTATCATATATATTTGAATTAACCGTTTAAATTGACTTACTTTCTATTCTGGCTGACTCGTACCGGGAAAGTCTTTGTTTCTCTTGAAAGTGCTCGCAGTCAGACAAGACTGACCAATTTGTGTTTGTATTGATTTCATATAGCGTCTTATTTCACTGTATTTTTTTGTATAACTATTTTTCGCTATCTGAATGAACTGTGTAAGTTTGCTCTATTTCTGATTTTCTCTGTTATCGCTGATATCTTAGATAGCGACGAGCTCTGTCTCTGACTGGCAGCTGCCCTGGTAGGTTTGCTATTCTCCCTTATTAGAAGGAAGAATGCTGGCGCTCGAGGTAAGTTTCGCCGAGAAAACCACGTTACATACATCAGTCTTACATCTTGAAAAATCCCAAAAATGAAAATTTTCCATCCAAAAACCTCGAAGTTTCTTGTTTCAGCGGAACTCTATTTTCGATTTTTTTTTCGAATTTTCCCGCTCAGAGAGAATTTTCCAACCAAACTGAAAAATGTTACATCAAAATAACTTGAAATTTTCTAAGGAATCTATTTCTGCAATAAAAAAATGGTGTTCTAATTTGAAAAACGGAAGTTGACGTCATTTCCGGAAAAACCGGAGGTGCTCATACCTTGAAAATATTTTAGATTTCATCAGCATCGTGAAATACTTATAAGTGCTGAATTTCATGAAAATACGTTCAGTAGTTTCCGTATAAATATGGGTGAGGTTCCTGGTGAAAGACCCTGTATATTCACCATCTCAGTGTCTATTGAACACTGCACCTATGGTGTTGAATAGACACCAAAATGGTGTGTATGGATATAGACACCGGCAGGTGTTATTTTGGTGTCAAATATACCGTCGATTGTTTACTATGTAGAAATTACATAATTACTCATTACTAGTTATTTAATCAACTAGGTTATTGAAGACAGCGACTAATGGTCACGCTTCGCTCACTCGTTAATAGTTCGAGACATTAGTCGCTCGATTAATAAACGAGTTGATTACAAGATTTTTCCGACGATCTCAATATGAATTGTGTATGAATTCTTGATTGAAATACATTACATTTGACATTATAAAATTTCTATGTATCTATGTTCTAGTACAGTTTTGATATTTTTCGTAGAGCTTCTGAATACTTTGTGAACGGTTGCCATGAGTTTTGCACATCAAAATATCAGAAATTGAGCATGAAAATGGGTCATTAATGATCAATTCCTTGCACATTAAAATCACCTTTCATTTTGAGATCGACGGAAAAAACGTTTATTTTTTTATGGTGTCACATAGAAACACCCTATTTTTTAACATTCTGGAAATGCTCAACCGATTTAAATTGAAACCAGATAAATATTCCCATCCTTCCGTAGATGCAGCAACAAAGCTCCTCCGTTCTAGAAGCAGCAGCGGCTGCTGCGTCTCGGAACGTGAGATAGGAACTCGTAATGTACTTAATGTTTTATTAAATGATGTTGGCGGCGTTATAAATCAAGGGACCACCCGGGTGGCAGCGGCGCAACCGGACACTGCCACTAGCGCCAAAAATGTTAACAAGACACGTGACAACCGCCGTCCGACAACAAGGTGATTGAGGGAGGTGGGTGGAGGTAGACTAGGTGGAGGTTAGGGACAATTGCTAGGGAGGGGATGGGAGTGCACCAGTTAGGAATTCGAAGGGACCACGAACTGAGCCGTGGGGAATTTCAGTTGAGTTATTAGGTAAATGGGAGTACTGTAACTTCCCTATAACTAAGGCGCTAAATCCGCAAAAAAAATTCGTTATGAAGAAATTTCGTTATACAGAAAATTGTTTCTATAGTCGACAATGTCGCGGTGGACTTCACACATAATTTAAGATTATCATTCAAAATTGAGCACTTCCTTTTAGACATTTTCGCACAACTTTCACACTAGCGTAATGATGAGATTGAAACCAAACAGCCAGGGGTGTATTTAAAACTGTTTCAGAAGAATCTTTCTGCCCGTCGTAATGATTTAGTTTGAGGTTGGGATTTTTACGTACGTCCGGAAAATGTTCGGAAAAAACCACCCTTATACCTTCTTACCAATACCCATTCAAAGAGTGATATTCTTCGAATATTTCGTTATAGAGAGAATTTGCTTCGTTTTAGAGGGTGTTTTTAACATGGAATTTGGATTCAAGGTGCAATGTCTTGAACCAAATTCGTTGAACAGAGAAATTCGTTATACAGACGTTCGTTATAGGGAAGTTCCACTGCATTTGGTTTGGTTAGTAATATACTGCGTACCAAAAAAGTAACGTAACTCGTCAATAATTCTTGTACGAAGAATTATCAGACAAATTCCTCTCACCCGTCGAATTGTCATTTCGAAAGAAAATAATTCTATGTTTTTTGAATTTGATATATCTTACTCGCTTGAAATTGAAAATAGGGGGCTGCTCAGACTAAAGAAAGAAAGACTTTCTTTAGTCTACTACTACTTTACTACTTTTTTGGCACGCTGTGTTTCTGAATCAAAATATTTTGATACTTTTTCAGAAGTATTCAAATACAGTGGAACTTCCTATAGCGAATTTTTCTGTATAACAAATTTCGTACAAGACATTGCATCCTGAATCCAAAATTACATGTTAAAATAATCCTTAAAAACGAAAGTAAATTCTTTCTATAACGAAATATTCGAAGAACATCACTCTTTGAATTGGTATTGGTAAGAAGGTATAAGGGTGGATTTTTTACGAAATTTTTCCGGACGTTTGTAATGAATTCCGACCTCAAACTAAATCAGTACGGCGGGCAGAAAGATCCTTCTCAAACAGTTTTAAATACACCCCTGGCTGTTTGGTTTCCATCTAACCATTACGCTAATGTGAATGTGAAAGTTGTGCGAAAATGTCTAAGAGGAAGTTTAGGTTTGAATAATAAGCTTATATTTATCTGTGAACGCGACCGCGACATTGCCGACTATAGAAACAAATTTTCTGTATAACGAAATTTCTTTATAACGAATTTTTTTGCGGATTTAGCGCGTAATAGGGAAGTTCCACTGTATTTCTTATAGATTTACGAACAGATATATAGTCTGGTACTCGAATAGTAATTCGGCAAACAATAAACAGGATAAGGCGTAATCGGAAATAAAAAACTTTTCAAACTGTAACTTAAAAAAATCCGTATCACCAAAAATGCGTAGTTAATTAAATTTCTTATCAAACAATTAACCCTTGAAATATCAAGGAAGGGTTCAGGGGTTCATGGGGGTCATGAGCCCCCCCTGAGATTGGTTCGAACCTCGGAAAAATTTTCCAATTTTCATAAAAATTCGTGGATCCTCATGGAAGACCGTCACTGCCTAAACATCGCCTTCACGTGACCCCCCCTAAGCTGAATCCGTGAAATTTTTCAGATAAAATTTTCCTCGTGTTATCAAGTTTGTTACTTTTCAGCAATTTCGCTTAAGACACTTTCTGCAAAATCAAAAAAATTTATATGAATTTCAATAAAAAAAATTGTCAAGCAACAAACAATCGAGAAATTTTGGAGATTATTTTTCCGACCCAAATATCGACCAATAGAATTGCACCATTCGACGTCACGTGGTACAACCTACATGGTATTATACTGATAATTTTTGAAAATTTTCTCTGGTAGTTGCTATATATAAAAAACAAAACATGATCCAGTCAAATTAATCACACGTCAAACTGACAGGTTGAATTCAATTGTGAAAATTGGAGATTTTGCATGAAAATGAGTCGATTTGGAGTTTGTTCTCTGTCCACCATCGATAAAAAAGTCAAAGGAAATGTTCCCATTAATACGGAGAAGTCAAAAAAAACAGTTTGGAACCAATTTACTACTTTTTGTACTGAGAGGGAATACACATTGACTGCTGAAACGAGTGAAGCGCAATTGGCAAACATTATGAAAGATTACGCTTACAATATGAAGAAAATGGATGGAGAAGACTATAAGGAAGGTACAATAAAAACAATGTGGAATCAGACTGCCAAATTACTTCAAGAAAAGTATTTGAACGATTTCGACATCAAAATCAACCCATTTTCGGATGCTGCATTCAAGACCGCTCGAGGAGCTCGTGATGCCAAGCGTAAGGCTTTACAATCTATTCCGGAAAAACGGAGGGCAAGTGCAGCAATGTTTACAACAATTGTATTTTTAATTGCACTAGTCTTTTATCTAATTAAATGTTGTTTTATTCATTATGAAATTCTTATTTGTTAACTGTACATTTCGTCTCATGGTGCAATTCTATTGGCCGACATTTGGGACGGAAAAATAATCCCCCGAATACCACACGAGCTTCAAAATTATCGGGTATTTCCGATAGGTTCGTTGCAAACACATGAAGGAGTCAAGTTTTTCAGGAAAAATCACTCGCGCTTCGCGCTCGTGATTTTTTAACCTGAAAAACTTGACTCCTTCATGTGTTTGCAACGAACCTATCGGGAAATACCCGATAATTTTGAAGCTCTTGTGGTATTATAAGTGAAAATTCTATACCTGTAATTTTTAACCAATCAAACTAATTATTTTTTACTGGTCACCGATTAATTTCTTGACGTTTATAATGACTTTTAATGAAATGAATTACCTGTCCATGTCTTTGTATAATAACACAATTGGCATGGAATTTTCTTACCGAATACCACTAGAGGTCAGAAATACGGAAATTCTTTCTCCATCATGAATATTTTTAGAAAATGATGAGTTTCTTCGACTCGCGATAATTTTCGAAATTTTTACAACTTCTAGAAAAAATTCCGGAAATAATTTGACCTCTTGGGACCAAATTTAATTCGTAATGATATTAGGTTTTTCATTTGATTAATGAATTCAACTCAATAAAATTTGAAATTTCATCGTAATTATGGTCCAGTGCGTAAACATCCCATTCCCGAGTTACCTGCAGTGTCTTCAAGAGCCCAATCATTCAACCCAACGTCTGGAACTTACCGTAAATGTTTGTTATTAATAAACAAGAATGTCCGAATTACACTCCCGGGGTTTCTGACCGTGAAATATCATTGATAAATTAGATTTTATTTGACGCAGTATGTGGTAAAATATCGTTTTATTTAGCATACCTATCTAACGATATGAATGACTCCTTGTTTGATACGACTAGAATGAATTACTTTCATGTGAAATATTAGCTGTGACATGAGACGAATGTTTGTATTAATGTTTTTTTTGAGGTTTCATGCCGGGATTAGAAATGTAGGAGAATTTTATTTGAGAGACGAAGATATATTTGACGAATTGACAACATTAATGAGTTGTAGGGTGATTGGATATCACATATTTTGAATGTCAGTATCGAATGTGTAAATTAATAGTCAAGTTTCAGATGTGAGGGCTTAAGTTTGATTCATAAGTAAAAAAATGAAACCCACAGCTCTCAGGAATTTCGAATTTGAATGATCGTTTTCCCAATAAAAACGAACATGTCAATCACATTTGAGTCATGGAATATTTCCACAGAGAGGTTGTGTTGATCGAACTGTTTGATTGCATTGGGTGCAAGTTATAGAATAAGAAGTTTAAATATATCCATAAAAAAATTCAATAAAAGCCTGGGTAGGGGCTATTGAACGGTCGTTCTTTGGTGAAGCGATAAAACTATAACCTCAAATTTTATATGGGATTCGAGGTTGATACCGCAGATTATTAATGCAGAATCTCAGCACAATCGGAATTATATTCTGGAAATTATTCAAAAAATGAAATATGTAAAAAATTAATAATTACAAAAATGAATTTCTATGGTTCTGTTGATGCGATCCTGTTGAAATTTTGCATGAACATTCAGTATATCATTATACAATCCCTTCGTTATTGTGCTAACGCACGACCGGACGGCTTCACAGACAGAACTGAATTTGACCACGAATTCGTCATCAGGAGCAGAAACCTATCGTTTGAGACCATTTTTTGCACAAAATTCGAAAATTACAGACATTCGGGCAAAACGATATAGCACTCCTTTAAGGAGAAAGAGTGCTCAAAAAACACAATCTGGAGGTTCCATTTATAATCAACACATTTCATCGGATTTCCATATGTATATCTATATACTGTCTAACTTTCTGATATATCGAATTTTTCATTCTAAGAAACCTAGCAAAATTTTGCACAAGTGTTAGGCTGAACTAGGGCACACTGGTTTCCTATCAACTTTCAAATATGACAATCAGTACCTCATTTAATAGGAAATTTGAAAAGAATGTGCAATTAATGTCACTCTTGCTGAAATAATTACCCTTTTTTCACTTTTCATTCTCTGATGATGATTTTTAAGCTGAATTTGAGACTTCAGAGGACTCATCAAATATTTCGATCATAAGATGGGAGTTCTTAGTTCTCATCAAAGGGAAAATATTTTTTTACAGTTGTCAACATAAAATACTAACAAAGGCAATATCTCAACAATTTTAAAGCCACAGAAAATTTACACCTATCGTGTCAGAACTGTCAGACAGAATGAAAAAGGGAAATGTTTCCCTTAAATTTTCACGCTCTGTTTTTTTATGCTGGACAACACGACGATGCACATCAGGGGAAAATAAAGAATTAGACCACATGAAGAAATACTAATTGAATTCTTTCCTCACATATTGCAGCGTTTTCTGTAGATTTATTTTGTTTCTGGTCGGATTTTGTCAGAAATACTCTGAAGCACTGAAATATTTCAGATGAGTTAACTGCAAATAATTCGAACTGTTGTTTCTTACAGGGTGTTCCACTTTTAATGAAAATATATTTGCGTACAGGTTTCGAACATCAAAATACGACAAAGATGGGTTTTGGGTACCTAGACTAAATGATCTCAGCTTATCTAAAGAGGATGTAAGTGATAAACTCAAAAATGTTGCACGTTATACGAATAGGAATGTCAAATGTCAGATTATTATAAGAGAGTTGAGCAATCCCGAATAATAACATTTAAGAAAAGCTCGTTCATTGGTGGGGCAATAAGACTATTACCTCAAAATTTATGTGGGATTGAGATTGATACCAACTATACATATAAATGCAGAATCTCAGCACAATCGGAATCATTCAGAAAAAAAATATGTAAAAAAATAAAATATGTAAGAAATATAAATTTAAAAAAATTAAATTCTTTGGTTACGATGATGCGATCCTCTGAAATTTGCATGACCATTCAGTATTTATATCAGTTCCATTCACAAAAGAAATTTCACTCGAATCGGATATCTGTTATAGAAATATAAAGATTCTGATGATCTTCTTGAAATTTTGCATGAACATTCAGTATATCAGTCTTGATTCACAAAATGAATTTCACTTGAATCGGTTATTCTGTTATGGAAATATAAGAGATTGCTCTTTTCAATATTCCAATTGAATTATCTATGGTTCTGTTAACATAATAGCCACGAAATTTTGGATGAACATTCAGTATATCCATCTCCATTCACAAAATAAATTTCACTCGAATCGGAATTTTTTTATGGAAGAATGAGTTTCTTTTTCTTCAATATTAAAGTTGAATTTTTGACGGTTCTGTTCACACTATGGTCACACTATTTTGCATAAGGCTTATAATGATCCTCTTGCATTTGGCCCCAACATTTTATTTCGACTGGTTTCATATTGTCTGAATAGACCATTCACAGACTTGGGCAAACGATATTGCACTCGTTTAAGTAGAACAAGCGCCAGCCCTCGTATAAGCTTCAACGGATGGCAAAAATTAACGTGCAACTTAAAGACACAAAGCTCC
>CM024241.1:13692739-13758081 GCA_013421045.1 Propylea japonica | reverse complement strand
AAATCATTTTCCTAATCGAATTTATGGCTTTTTGAATAGGTTACACTTCAAGTGCTGATGCAATGCAATGAACTAACCAAATATGGTTTTCAGTGCATTTGTGGGACAACATTTTATATCTTGCGAAAAAAATATGGCTTTAAAATCCACTCTGAATAATGAAACATCCTCTTAACCCAACGTACGTTTGTTGAACCAATAATCAACCGATCAAATGAGGCAGGAAGGTTTTTCCACATCCCTTCCTAACTTATTCAACATATTGAATTCTTTCGGGAACGGAAAGTTCGAAGCTTACATCTTTTCCGTATCGTTAATTATTCTTAGTTCGCCATCGTTAAATTCATAAACAGTTTTATCGATTTGTTGCCGTTTGTTGTATGGTTGAGCATTGGGTTGCCATGGCTGGACAGGTCGATTGGCGTCTATAAAAATATCGAACACGCACCATAATAAAGGTTATCGGGTGTACAGGTACGGGTGGAACGGTATATCCTATCGATACATCATTTCGGAACAATTTATAGTCCATACGAAATATGAAATTATACTACCGGCAATTTCTTTCCGTTCGAATGATGGATGGAATCAATAATTGGTTTCTAAGTCACATCGTCATATTTTCTTTGTCTTGTGGAAAAATTTGTAATAGTCCAAGAAAGAAGAAGCAAATTCAGAATATTGACCACTGTAATTTTTCAACTTCCTATACTCCGTTCACGAAAGGTTGAGCCGTCGGTTGTCATGATAATTTGGCATATTTCACTGTGTATATTAAAATTTTAGGTTACGCTTTTTATTTTCTTGTCAGATTGATACGCATCTTGTCAATATGGCATAGAGTTCTCTGATAACTCGCAAGCTCGTTGGACGAGGCCGGCTATACATAAAAATTAATTGCTGTTCGTCGTGTCGCTAAATCTTGAGAACGGCTGAACAGATTCTTCTTATCTTGATCTTGAAATGTTTGTGGAGGTCTAGGGAAGGTTTAAAAGTGAGAAAAATTTATTCTCGTCAACAGAAACCACAACCTTGGCCATAATAGAGTGCACTTCGATTAATGTCACTTGAGTAATTTGACTATTGTCAAATTGGACATTTAGAATTCTCCTGAATAATTGTAGATAAAGTTCAGTATCGATTCATTTGTACAATCAAAATGTCAGCAAGAAGCGAGGGGCAAATTTGAGTCGTAAAACATATTCTTGAGTCTTACGAGATAGAAGAGCACAAAGATCAGGCGAACAAATGCAACAGGAAAATGCTGATGTGTGTGTTAAAATGGCGCAGCTAAGGATATATTCCGTAAATCAACCGATGAAACCAGACCGGTTGATAATATTTTGACAGCGGTCATCTCTGGTTGTTTTGGTTGAAGTTTATTTACGGAACGTATTTCGGTTGCTGTCTGACTATTATTTAGGTTAGGTTCAAATTCAAAATAATTTTATTCATTTAGAACTTAGTCCACAGGAACTGGAAGATGAAAATGATGATCAACAGAAGAAGGAATCATTTGGGTATACAAAACAGAAAAATTTTCATTCAACCAAATATTGTTCCCACTAAAAAATTGAAAAGTACTTAAAGTACATTTTATCCTGCTTGTTTTACCATGAAGTAAATATTGTCAGTTTAGTTATTTTGATATTTGCAATTAAAAATAGGGTACCTACGAATATTTTCTTTTGTAATGAGAAAAAATGCATTGATAAAATATATATTTTAATACAACATATTTACAAGGAAGAAATACATCGGAAAAATGCTAAAAATCTGAAGTTAACGAAACAAAAAAATCTGAAAATAAATCGACACGACATACAATTAAAAAAATATTCAGTCTAATTCAACAACACAAATCACAGCACAGAACATAAAAATCACAGCAAGCGATTCAACTCTGAAATAATGATATTCATCAAATACCTAAATCCCAAAAAAAAAACAATAACAAACCAAAGAAACCGAAGAAAATCCTTGGTTGTTCTGGTTCCTGAATATTACCGCTTTTTTTCTGTAACCGGATTCCGTAAATAAACTGTTCGCAGAAACCAACCGAGAATTTCATATTTACGGAACAGAAAATTACCAACCAAACCAACCAAGTTGATTTACGGAATACATTCTAAGTGCAACACAATGGCAAGAAATGAAAGGAATGAACGAAGATTTGAACAAAGAGAAGGGTGCAGATTCGTTGTCGACAGACGCAGAATATCAAACCAGAAAAGTAGAAAACTAGTATCAACAAATAATGTAGATTGATGACAGAACGTTAGCCAAGCCAGCTAGTACCATATAAAAATTCACTGTCTTGGGTAAAAAGTTCCTTCTTTTCAATTTTTCATGTGCTTCAAAAGGACGTCTCCCAATTCTTGATGTCTTGTTTTCATTATGGATTAAATGTGAGAAATTTCAGAGTTTAAGATATTCTAAAATCGTTTATGGATTATAAAAATATCGAACACACATCGTAATGAAGGATATCGGGTGTACAGGTACGGGTGGAACGGTATAACCTATCGCGATACATCATTTCGGAACAATTTATAGTCCATACTCCATAGGAAATATGAAATTATCCTACTACCGGCAATTTCTTTTCGTTCGAATGATTGATCGAATAGACGACGAATCAATGATTGGTTACTAAGTCAATTTGTTATATTTTCTTTGTCTCGGATCTATTTGAAAATATTGTGGAAAATTCCGTTATAGTCCCAAAAAGAAGAAGCCTATTCAGAGTAGAGACAACTTCTACAAGTTTGGAAATTCACATCTGAAACATACGATATATGCATCAGACAGAGAATTCTTCCGTCCAGTTGCACAGATGAATAGTCGAGACAATGACGTGCGGTAACACACACTGAATTCCGTTGTCTTATTGCAATATTCTAGTCTTGTCTCTCTCTTATCGTTGAGAGGAGCGTAATTCATTCAGTATGGTAGGCAACAGGAAATACTTGAATCGAGTATTACAACAGAATTCATTCAGTTACAGCACGTGATTATCTCGACTATTCATCTGTGTAACTGGACGGAAGAATTCTCTGTCTGATGCATTGTATATCATATGTTTCAGATGTGAATTTCCAAATCTGTATATTTCCAATTTTACCACTTATTTCGGAGAATTCCAGAAAGTAAAGACTACAAATGAGATAGTCCATCCCAAAGCCCACCTCAGACATTGGTTATTGAAGGCTTTCTTGAACTGTTTGTTTCGAAGTGTGTTATTTTGAGTAGTTGAGTGAAGAAGATTTCTGTTGACCTCAATTAGAGCAACATAACAATTTCTGTCAAATATCTTATATGTCTGTTATTATTACTTATAACTGGTACTCTTAAAGGTTAGCCTTCCAGGAAATACGAATATGTTGATCTTTTGTTTTGTACCCTACTCATTCATGAAGACCCAAGGAGATCGCAGAGGGCGTTGATAAAACTGACAACCTCCTAAGGAGCCTTTGTCGTTACCTGTTGTGTTGGGTGTCCAAGATCGGTGTCCCCATGTCAGCTATGGACACTTACATACCATATGTTCAGCTGTTTCTGCTTCTGATCTGCAGTGCTCATCTCATCTGCTAACTTTCCCATATGGTACGAATGATATTCGTAGAGACAGTGCCCTGTCAGAAGTCCAACCATCACCCGAAGGTAAAAGAAAGGAATGGGAACGGGAATACACCGACTATAACCTCAAAGAAAATACCGTAAAATGGTATACAGATGGTTCCAAAACCTAAACATGAGATGGCGCTGGGATATACGGGCCAAGTACGCTAGGTTCCTGTATGAGCGTCTTTCAAGCGGAAATCTTAGCTACTGAAAGATGTCTAGGTATAAAATCTTGAAAGAAACTATCAGGTGTGCGATATAACCAAACACTCAGATAGTTAAGCTGCTATTAAAGCAGTGAGCTCCTTCGTCATCGACTCAAAGATGATCTGGGAGTGCCGGAACAAGGTCAATGTGGTAGGCAAGAAAAATAAGGTCTTTTTGATATGGGCTCCCGGCCATTAGGGAACGAAGAGGCCAGTACACTTGCCAAAGAGGGCGCAAGAATGTAACGCATTGGCCCAGAAACCCTTCTGTGGTATAAGTAAATGTACCTACAAGAAGGAGTTTCTGGAGGAGGAGAAAGCCGAGAAGGAAAAACTCTGGCAGAATTTCGCAGGGATGGATCATTCTACTAAGTTTATCCGGAACTTTGAAACAGCAAGATCCAAAAGATATCTGGATCTTGCTAAGAAACAACTACACCTCCTCACTGGATTTCTTGCAGGACACTGTCTCCTTAGGAAGCACCTGTTGAGGATGGATTATCGGACACTGACGAGTGTATGTTCTGTGGGGAGGAGGAAGAAACCTCCATTCACCTTGTCACAGAATGCTTTGCCATTGCGAGCCTGAGAGAATGCCTTGGGCGAGAAACTTGTAAGAGTGAGAAACTAGTATCGTTGAAGCCTGTAAAGGGTGTGGTCATAACAGCTATGTAAGGGGGCACAATAGACCTTGAGATGTCAGTGAACTGTAACCCCTTTTAAACTATAACTATAACTATCACCCGAAGCTCAGCTAGTGTCAGCTTCAGGAGCTTTTTGGTATAGGTGAAATCATCTCCAACTTTTTGGACTGATTAAGTCCATGGCTGTTTCTCCGGAGGGTTATTCTCTTAGACGTTGTCTAAGATTATTCTATTATGCAGCTCCCATTGCAGAAACCGCTGCTCAGGTCCAGCGTCCAGCAGGCTGGTTGAATATTCGAAACTTACTGACTAATATAGCAATTTATAAAGTATAAACTAGTTAGGTATAATAATCAAATTTTCAGGACTCACATAAACAAGCAATCGCTTTATCACTACCAAAACCAAACTGTCTTCTGACAACAATTATATTTCGAAAACCGACCGTCGGACCATCTGCAACAGATCATAAACCTTTTTTAAAAGTCTTTGACGTATCAATTTTCAGTCGAATGGATGACGTCATTAATACAAACCAAATGTTCATCTCACAAGAACGCCTAACCGTAAATGAGTCACAGAAATTAACGTCATATGGCATACGTCAAACAAGATGACAGTTTATTTATGTCCAAAAGCTGAAAGAGGAAAATGAAAAATCGTAAATGAATTTAAAATACATATTTAAAACGCTTTTCCACTAGCTATTAACCCAGTAGTATTGAAATAGTTATCAATTAAGTAAAACCAAGTGATTTTTCAATTCGGTGAGCATAAGAACAATAATCAAAATATGCCAAGCCACTGCTTTATTAGGTTATAATAATATGAAATATCGTCACTGTTGCAGCAAAAGTTTAAATAATGTCTTCGGGCCGTCCTATTAAATGTGTTGTCGTCGGAGATGGAACTGTAGGAAAAACGTGTATGTTGATATCATACACAACGGATAGCTTTCCTGGAGAATACGTTCCCACTGTGTAAGAAACTGATAGATATTTTAAATTCATCAATTAGAATCATGACTATCCAATCATAATGTCAGCAACCATGAATAAGTATTATAAACCATAATTTTGTATTGGATTTTAGATTCGACAACTACTCTGCCCCGATGGTTGTTGACGGTATATCCGTCAGTCTCGGTTTATGGGATACAGCAGGCCAAGAAGATTATGATAGGTTAAGGCCATTATCTTATCCTCAAACAGATGTGTTCTTAATATGCTTCAGTGTAGCCTCTCCGTCATCTTTTGAAAATGTAACTTCCAAGTGGTATCCAGAAATAAACATCACTGCCCCGACGCACCTATGATTTTAGTTGGTGAGTGGTATATTGAGATATTAGAAATTTTATGGGTTGATATCTCGTTTCGTTATGAGCTTGTGAAGCCACAGTTTCAATAGGGATGTTGACTCATGTTACGAATTCATATAAATTGAGGTTTTCCTCATAGAAGGGAGTTTTTGCAATCCTAAAAAACCATTTTAGTGATCTTATTATTCTCGTTGAATTAAATAAAGCTGATTAAATTATGTTATTTATTATCAACTATCACGTGACTGCGAACGCCAGTCAGAGGTAATTGACGTCACTCTCCAGGTATTGTCATTGCAAATTCGAATGTTCGGTGCTCAGATCAACAAAATACATTCATAGGCCGGGTTCCACAAAACTCCAATCAGCTTGATTATTGAAATGTCATCATTTCTGTGCAATTTTCAGTTCATTTTTGACATAAACCATCGACTTACTTCAATATAAACGATTTGATGGCCAATCAAGCTTTGTGAAACCTACGGTTCTGTGACTTGAACCATAGTAAATATATAATATATCGTATCTATGATTCGAACTTACGAAGTTGAAAGTTGAAAGAGAACAGAATACCTAGTTCGTTACAAGAACGATAATCTACAATTTTCTTTATAATGGAGATAGGATTCATCAAGGGTAATAGTAGTAACTTACTGAAGATAGATTCCCTAATGGTCGCAAGTTTCTTTGCTGAAAACAAGGATTTTTGTGCAGCGGAGCTTAAAAACGTTAAATTGTCTTTGTAGGTAGCAAACTTTTAACTCATATTTATTATTACAAATAAAAGAAACACCTCATTCAGCATTTACAGACCGACCTATTCATTTTAGAAGCTTAGATTGAACTTTACCACAAGGAATCGGGCAAAATCAGTTCGCTTTGACAGAAGTCAAAGTATGTTCACTGAATAATGACATAATCATCAGAACGTGACAAAATTGAGCATTTCCACGGGAATTTTAAATTGTCTTTTCATTTACTCATTTTTATTGGCAATTACTATATTTTCAAGGAAAAAGTAATTTTTTCGTGTTTGTATAGGGTTTATCTCTGAAATAAAATAAATTCCAAAAAGTAGTCAACATCCCTATTTGAGCACCGAGAAAATCTAATCCTTCAGTTATTATGTGTTTTCCAATTTCAGGCACAAAAATAGATTTAAGGGACGACAGAGAAACTCTAAACTCATTAGCCGACCAAGGACTGAGCCCGATCAAGCGAGAACAAGGTCAAAAGCTCGCAAACAAGATAAGAGCCGTCAAATATATGGAATGTTCCGCTCTGACGCAGAGAGGATTAAAACAGGTTTTCGATGAAGCGGTTAGGGCTGTCTTGAGACCTGAACCCCAAAAACGCCGTCAACGCAAGTGTCTTGTCATGTAATGTAAAAGTTTTCAGTCATATAGTTTTTAATTTTATTTATAAATATCTCTTATATGTCTTTTAGACAGTGCGAATTGCTCTATCGTTCACTATGAAAGAAACTCCAAAAGATGAATACCCCTATATATTTTGTACTGAAAATTCTTTTGAGTCCTCGGCATTCAAGAAATGCAGTGTTTCAAAGATCAAATTGTGTTCCATTGTACTGGTCATTACACAGGGTGTCCCGGAAAATGTGGGAAATCTCTCGGATTCGGATAGAACATAAAAAAATAATAATAATAATCTTTATTCCTGACTCTTAATCAACAAATGTTGGTGTCAGAGCCTTTATAAATTGTTACAAAAATAAACTTTAAATTCTAATATATATAACACATAATTTTTATGATATCCTAGTTATTTTTTACATACATTTTAAGGTTTTTAACAAATTTGTAATAGTCATTATTTTCCACTATGTTCCCTGGTATTCTATTATATGCTGCAGTACTCCTATATACTGGCGAATCTTGTGCCTTGGTTGTTCTGGCAAATCTATTTCTCAGGGCCTCTTGCTTTCTTATCTGATAACTATGACATTCTTTTACTTGTTTAAGTCCTATTAAAGTTTTCAGTCTTCTGTTTTTCACTTTGTAAACAAGTTTTACCTGTTCAAAGATCTTCAATTGTTCTATATTCATAATTGTTGAGTCCTTATATAGCTGTTCAGTTGGTGTTCGGTAATTCAGCATGTATATCGTTTTAACTGCTTTGTTCTGTGTCCTCTGCAGTCTATTCATTATATAATCTGGTGCATTACCCCAGCATGGCAACTTCCCATAATTTTTTTTCCTAGCGGCCCTCCCTACGAAGATACGACCTCCTAAATGACGCCACTGGAAATTCATTTTAGTGGAATAAATTTCAATTACTTACTTCTTTCATAATTTTTTTTCTTCGAAAACGGTTCATTTATCGACACTGAACAAGAGTACTTTTTCTTTAGCTTAATGTTCAAGGTATCAAAATTTGTTTTTTTAGCACCTTATCATACAGGGTGTTAAAAATATAAGCATTAAAATGTACAACTCAGTCCGCCCCTGGTAAACTGAACAAGCTAATTGAAATTTGAGTGCGGTGATTTAAGAGGTCTTTAATACTATTAATCATATCAAATTTTCATCAAATTATATCGAGTAGTTTGAAACTTATTCCACTAAAATGGATTTACAGTGGCGTCATTTAGGAGGTCGTATCTTCGTAGGGAGGGCCGCTAGGAAAAAAAATTATGGGAACTTGTCATCTTAATTTTTTATGTTCTATCTGAATCCGAGAGATTTCCCACATTTTCCGGGACACCCTGTACATAATATGCTTAAACCCAACTTTGAATATCTTAGCAGATATACACAAAATTGATCATGTTCAGTTTCATTCTAAAACATCATTTTTTGTTGTTGGTCATCACTTGAAATTTTTCATAAAAATTATCTAAAAGAAGGATACCTATACATTTTGAGGTTGAATAATATCAGTTTTTAGAACTGACAGTTCTATCATCGAAGAAGTAACATCGATTATTTCACTATCGCAAGCCATAAAATGCATTTTAAATGTTGTTGTATTTATGGAAATCATTTTCGAATGTCTTATCTATATTCTTTGTTTGTTTGGATGAAATTTTCGAAGAACTTTTCCTTGTTACTGAGAGTTTGAGATGGAATGAGCTTTTCCAGTACTTGCAAGTTATACAGGGTGTAACTAAATAAGTGTAAAATATTTAAGGAGGTGATTCCTCATCGAAAATAAGATATGATCTTTCATATAAAGAAACTTCATTGGAGCATCCCTTGTTAAGATACAGCCCCTCAAAAGGAGTACATAAAATTTGTATAACAATTTATTTCACAAGCACCAAAATGTTAGAATATTGAAATTAACCTGACGTTTCCTACTAGCAAAAAGACACTTATCCAGTTATTTATTTGGTTTACCCCATGGTTGTAAGGGTGGGAAACGCAACCCCTAAAGTTTATTTCCAATGTAACTTTTTGTCTTATTATTTGTTTACCATTTAAAAATTTATTTCCGATAGCCTGTTTCATTCTAAGCAAAAAATGTCTCTTGAGTTTTTTGCCCAAAATAAACCATTTCTCAGTAAAAAATTATTTTACGAACAACTACAGAGATAGATCATCATAAATGCGAAACTAATCTATCTAGTAGGACACTTTTAGCGATAGTAACAATATTTTTTTTTTGCTAGTAGGAAACGTCAGGTTAATTTCAATATTGTAACTTTTTTGGTGCTTGTGAAAAAAATTGTTATACAAATTTTATGTACTCCCTTTGAGGGGCTGTATCTTAACAAGGGATGCTCCAATGAAGTTTCTTTATATGAAAGATCCTGTCTTTTTTTCGATGAGGAATCAACTCCTTAAATATTTTACTCTTATTTAGTTACACCCTGTATTCCAACTTCTGTATTTGGGTAATTTTTATTTTGTTAACGCGATTTTTTTACTTAGATATCTGGAGACTTTTTTCTACATGTGTAGTTTTTCAAAATGTTCCAGTCAGTCACGTATACTGCAATACATCTTTTGTATGAACCACATTCAAATCGTGAATTTGGATTTTCACTTTTGTCTTTGCATTTAAAGTCACACATGATCTCATAGCAATATAGTGAAATGTCGTAGAAATGTGAGAAGTGTTCACAATGTGCGTTTTTTCATAAAATTCTGAATTTTGTGAAGCAAGAACAGAAAAATCTTATACAGTGTCGAAAAACCATTTTCTTTAAATTTTAACATCCTGTATCTCAGAAACAATGTGTCAGAGTCCCATAATCCATGGGAACTTTGAATCATAAAGTCGTCAAAGGATTAAGATCCTGAATTTACGGAATCTCATTCTGAAACACCCTGTATGTTTCGATTCATCTCACATTTCATCAGTTAAATACAACAATTTTCGCAGTATTGATTCAATTGATCCAACTGTAAAAGACTGAAAAGTTCAGATGTTTCAGTTATTCAAACCACAAAATATTAAAATTAACATAATAACATATTGTATTTATAATAATTGTTGAGTTGATTTTTTCTAACTCTATTCGAATTGACTGTAAGGCAACATCATTGATAAAACTCATATCCATCAATCATTTCTCTGTTTCATACATATTCCATCAATTCGAGTAACAATGAAAAGAATTTGCCTTCTTATTTGGATATCGAGATCAATTTTTTTATGATTACTTATTGTCTTATATTAGATCATTAATTTTACATAATCAATCGACAAAAGTTTAATTATTTGTATCTGTCATGATTCAAATTGAAATATAAGGCAAGAGTTAAGTCTTGTAAGGAAAGAACTTCAGACAAAAGAATAGGAAGATAATATTTTGTTCGTTTATTGATAATATTTATTGGACAGTCAAATCTAGGTTGTATCCAATATGGCGTCGGATGGCATCAGCTGATTCTTATTATTGTTTTATGTATTTATAAAATGTAATTCAAGAGTTTGAAACGGTTTTTATTCGACAAAGATGTGATTTAAAGTGTAAAAATATAAGCACCACACCCTCAGATCAACAAAAAACATACATAGGCCCCAAGCAAAATATCAATCTTAAGAATAACCAAAGTTAGGTTTATGTTTTTAAACAACAGGGAGGAAATATAAACAGAGAGATCTTAGGCGTTTTCGGAAACTTACTCAGGGTTACTAACTCGATCCATTGGGTCACGTGACGGATCTACTCGGATCACGGACCCGGATTCTAAGTTTACGAACACATCAGGTTTAGGATTTGAAGTGACAGTCGTATCAATAACATAACCAAATATTTTATGGATTTATTTTTCAGTCCCAGTTTATTTTCGGATTGTCTTTAGCTTTGCTTGCATTTATTGGCTTTTGTAGAATATTTCTTATAATTTCTGGTGTGCCCTTCCATGTTCAATGTTATTTTTGAATACCTATATTAAAGAAGTAGAGAATTTATTTTTTCAGTTCCAGTTTATTTACTGATTGTCTCTAGCTTTGCTTGGATTTATTGGCTTCTGTAAAATCTTTCTTATAATTTCTGGTGTGCCCCCGCATGTTCAATGTTATCTTTGAGTACTTATGTCAAAAAAGTAAAGAATGCTTTAGCTTTAACGCAGAAGAATCTGCATACAAAGTTATGAAGAAGTTGTTTCAAATTATTTTCTTGGCTCATGGAACCACACATTTTACACTGAGCCAAATTCTCTTCTTTTTTCATAATTTTTGGATATAGAATATATGAAATTACTAAGAAACGAATAGGAGACTTATTCCGGCCTTTTTCAAATACAAAATTGAACTACAGTGCGCATGCGGTGACTCTACAACCCTGCTCTTGTGTAGGGTTACGATAAATCAACCTGGGTCTGTGATCGAGTTAATAGCACCGTACTTTCCGAACACGGGTTGGATGTTCAGGTTAGGTAAACGAACGCGAAGGTTAGGAATCGAGTTAACCCGAGTAAGTATCCGAGAAGGCCTATTGTCTTCATTTTTTTTTGCCTCTGTTTACATCTGACATGGTCTATCTATGTTTTTAATTGATCTGATTCCATCAGCTATAAAGGGGCCCACTCACTAAGAAGGAAGAATGCGCAGTTAAGTATCTGCACGTTTGCTGTAAAGCAAACGTGTGCATTCATATTTCCCACACACATGCACTTTTGCATGTTGGTTTGGATGTGCGACAAGCGTGTGATGACGTCGAAAAAAGATCTGATGTTAATGGCAGTGGCGTGTGTTGTTATTAAGGAAAAAATGTACAAGGTATAAATATGGAACCCGACACTGTGTTGCTAAACATATGAAACGTGCAGAGACTTGTTGCCCATACACAGTCGTTTTTGGTCATTCTTCCACGTACGGTGAAGAATGCACACGCCACACGACGGAGATGATTGCGCATTCCAAATTTACGCCATACACACACTGTTTTAACTGTACCCCGTACAACGCGCATTCAAGTCTCCGCGCTTCCCTCTTAGTGAGTGGGCCCTTTTAAACTGAAACATTTGTCATTTGCCACCATATTTGACGTTATCTAAGAGTTGATAATAATCTTGATATATTTTGTTGTTGTTCGGCGAAAGTCTTCCTTTATTCCTGAATTTCACCACTAACCTCATTTTATTCCAATGCTGAAGATCCACCAGTGAGAATATTTTTAAAATTTCAATCATTGGAAAACTTATCTAACTTAAGCTCTTCGAACAACAATGTGTTTTTGTTAATATTTTCAGTAGGCAGCATACTCCAAGACATTAATCGTGTAGTTTTTAATCAGATCTGTTCAATTTGCATTGAAAATAATCGTTTTTGTATTTTAGATATATTTTTTAATTTATAACCGACATTGAAAATTTCTCGAATGAAGAACATCCTGGTTTGGTTTTCATGAATAATTTTTAGTAGGTAATGAGAATAGATATTTTTGTATGTCAATTACATATAAAACGAATATTATCGATATGGTATTTGTATGGAAAAAACTAAGTTGTGCCATGTTTCAGTTTTTGATAAAATATGTCAATACTCGCCCTTTTTGTTCAACAACAATTATGAATGTTAACAAATTTTAAATTCTGAACTATTGATTAGGTGCAAAAAAAATGTAACCTCAATGAGTAGTGAATTTACTAAACCATGCTCATATTTTCGAAATACGAGTTACCATGTACATGATTTTATTGGGTCTATACACAGTAAAGTGAAACAAAATGTTATTTATTGATCATACTAAAGACTTTTTGTAGGATGTGGTAACTTCTTCAAAGTTTAAATTTCATTAATTGATTTTAATATTTCGAAATTGTTGATGAAATCCTTACACTAATATATAAATGACCAAAGTAACGTTGTTTCTAGTCACAATTCAACAATTAATGACTGCACACAATCTCACAAACTTTTTTAGTTTTGTTTTATTATAAAAAATTTTGACTTTACATTCATATGTAAATTTATATTAAAAAAATTACTATATATTCTTTTTTTTTCCACCCTTCCAATTTTATATTAACTATTGTTGTTAGAACTTTGTTTTTAACTTCTGCAATTCATTTTGATAATTACCAAAAGTACTGAAAAAATCTGCAATTGATACAATTGATGCGTTCGGCATCGACATCGGACGTGTCGGATCGATCTGAACCGTTCGTTTATTACATCCGGATTGAGATGAGTACACATCTGGAGCGTTCGTCATTAAAATCTGAGCAATAGCACGTCGATCTTTTTGCTCGGTCTATTTCGACGAAGCAAAGCGATTTTATCCATAGAGTTTTATGTTTTTTATATATTTTTTGTTTTATGTTGAGTTTCCTGATCTGACAACGGATAGATTGAAAAATTCTAACACTTTTATTCTTCTGGTTTCATTTATTCATTAAAAAATTAATTCATTCATTAAAATTTTTCGATATAACTATCGTAGTTATGAATGGGCAGGAGGAGATATTCCTTTCTCGTTTCTTTTTCTTGTAATTAATTAATTAATTAGGATCTTTCGGTACAACTATCGCCGTATTGATCGACCAGAAGGGGATATTGCATTCTTCGTTTCCTTTGTATCCAGTGCCTTTGCACCTAATCATTTAATTGAGATTTTACGGAAGAGCTTCAAAAAGGGTGAAAGTATCGTTAAAAGATGAGCATATTTCTCAAAATAGTGATCTTTGAAATCTCATAATCTATTAAAGAAGAACAGAGCAGTATGTTCTGTGGCAGATGCTCTGTACCATTCGTTTATCCACAGATATTACAGATGAATCTGTACGATCTGTGATCACGTGACTAAAAAATCCGTCTGCTCGCGGAGGTCAATGCCTAACGGGCTTAAAGAGTAAAACAAAATGTCCCATCTTCTTTAATATTTAAATATTCATGTTTGGAGTACTGTACAAGTTGATCATGAATTATTACCCTTTTATGCTCTTTGATACAGTTTTGAATGTCGAGTTTATAAATGCATTCATCTGGTCAGCTATTTCTAACAATTATATTACATTCACTGGAAGAATTGATATAATAGGTAGGTTTCTGTCCACCTAGCTACTAGCTAAGGCTGATCTATACATCCTGTAGGATATAATAGCTCCTATTACGCTAACAGCCAATACAATATGAGTAATGGTCGGTTTAGTTCCTAAAAACCTGGAAATAGATGTATGAGATGAGTTGAATTTAACACAATCAAGTAATACTTACTTTGGGCAACCGAACTTTTTCTTGGTGGTTTTCTCTGAATCCACCAGTTCCCCAATTAAATATTTTTCTAATATTTCTCTAGCTTCGGAGGAGTGACCTACGCTTATAAAAGCTTCCGTAGCATCTTTTCCAGCTTCTTCTAGAATGGCTTCTTCACCTCCAGGGTGCTGAAAAATTTCAACTTCATAAATAGGAGAAGACTACTATTCAAGTATTTGTGTGATCATGTGATTTACCCACCTCATTCAAATACTTAGTAACATCATAAACTTTGTTTTCTATTATAACCCAAGTACTTTCTTTGTCATTATGATTTTTGACATCGTTTCGAGAGTATTTCTGTAGTTGTGCCATTTGTAATTAATTATTTTAAATATTTTCAATTCACTTTTTTAGAGCAGTACAAAACAGGGTTTGTTTCTCTTCTGACACACTGATTTGTAGGGTTATGACACAGAACACAATTTGGTTTTCTTGTAGAAAATGAAATATTGTATTCTGTGGTTTTAAGTCTAAAGGTTAACTTAACAGGACAACTGGACAACAGGTAATAATTTATAAACTGGAACAAAACGAAGAAGGAATGTCCCCTGATTTTTATGTTTTATAAGTGAAAGGAGGAAGTCTGAACAATAAATTCACACCAAGATCAGTATCGGTCACCTTGTCACAATATGTTATCGAAAAACTATATGGTAACAAATTCCGTACAAGCATTTCTTCGAATATTTACACTGTTTGTTGCAGATATTGAACTCTCAGAAACTTCATAGTCTTCTATATCCATCCTCAATGATTCAAATACAACAAAATAAACTGTACAGCAAAGTACAGTTTTTAAATAAGCTAAATCTACCAAGTCTTCCTGTCCCGAAGCTAGCCCAGACTTTTTCGAAATATCTGAAATCAGTGGAGCCTTTCCTGAACGAACAGGAATTAAATAACACTAAAGGTATCGTCAAAAGTTTCGTAGAAAATGATGCTCCTACGTTGCAACGTTACCTAGAAAATAAAGCCAACAAGTGCGAAAACTGGCTGAGTGATTGGTGGGATAATACAGCCTATCTGGAATATAGGGACCCTGTTACGGTATTCTCAAGTCCTGGACTGGTATGCCCTCTACAACAGTTTGCTAACGAAGCAGAGAGACTCTCGTATGCAGCTAAAATGGTCTTAGGGGCAATCAATTACAAGATGCTTATCGATAGGTACTGATCCTAATTTTCTTGTCAGTTTTTCGTAAGTACGTTGAATAAATGACAATACTGCAATTTGTAATATTTCAGAGAACTTATTCCATTAGACAAAATGGGTAAGGATCCTCTAGATATGAACCAATATAAAAAAATATTTGGTACCTGTAGAATACCGAAGTCCAAGAGAGACGAGTTGCAATTCAATCCAAATTCTAGACATATCATTGTAGTGAGAAATAACAATGTAAGTATGAATAATGTGTGTTATGTTTTCAAAATGATTAATGATATTCATTTTTAAGTTTTTTAAAATGGAAGTGATAACGTCTGACAATGAAGTTCCCAGTTTCAATCAAATTCTCAGCCAATTGAATTATATATCGAAAAGTTCAGATGTAATCGGAGCACCTGTAGGAATATTGACTTCAGATCATAGAGATAACTGGGCAAAGGCTTATGAAGTTTTATCGAAAGGTAGGACAGGATTTTTGAAAAATAAACAAAATTTAAATTGGTATAGTGTGGATTGCTGAGCATATTCTTCAAAATATTTTGTTACCATTTCTTTTATTTAGCTATTTTCAAGCTACATTCTGCATAATTCGTCATCGTATAATAATACCATGACAAAATTAGCGCACCACCTAAAATTTCGTTAAATTTTAACAATTGATATCTTCCCAATCTTTAGTCAGATTTCAACGTTTTTTCTTTCAATAGTAGCTCTGTTATTGTCAAATTTCCTCCATTAAACAGAAGTCCAAAAAATAAAATCTTCATGTTGTACAGGGCGTTTAAATAATGTCATGTTTTATAGTCAAATTTTAACGTCTTCTATGGGCAATGCCAGGTTGCTGAGGCATATAAAAACAATAAAGCGTTTTAGCCTAGTGTCTCTTGAGTATTTTGTTTTTTTTTAAATCAATTTATCTTGAAATCGTCCGGAGATATTCAACATTTTATCAACTCTTGTATTTTATGCATTAGCCATGAATATCTTCGCAACCATTTGTCCGATTTGAATGTTTTTTTTTAGTTGTAGCTCTTTTATTGGCGAATATCATACTACAACGAGATGTTCAAAAAAAGAAATGCATCATGCTGTACAGGCCGTTTAAATTTTCGGGTTTTTTTCATTACAGTTTAACGCCTTCTGTGGGCAATACCACATATATGGGGCTTCTAAAAACTATACAGTGATGTAGCCTGAGTATTTTGTTTTTTTAAAAAGCAATTTAACTTGTACCATTCTAGAGATATTCACATTTTTATAATATCTTGCATTTTTCTGTTTTTGTTAATTTGTTTTCGTTTATTTTTGTGTTGAAAGTTAGTTCTTAATTATTTTTTTTTGGTCGTTGTCTCCGTAGACTTATGGAAACGGGCTCTCGCGTTAAAAGACAAATATACAAGGAACACTTTTCGCATAATATCATTTCTTTCCTATTCTACCAGTGGCGTTCGTACTGCAGCGAGACTGAATATTTTGAGATAGAAAAATGATACGCCACTGGTTTTTCCGACAAAAAAGATTACTATTCAAATCCTTATTTAATTTGGAGCAAACTCGGTCTCTTGACTTTTTGCTGTACGAGGCACCATTTCCGGTTAAAAAGATAAAACACATTCTCATGCGTGAAGAAATCGCCAAAATTTGTTCACAAAAGTAGTCTTATCATGATTATATACCTACCTTACCAAATTTTTGAGATTTCTTCATGCATGAGAACGTGTTTTATTTTTCAACCGAAAACTGTGCCTCGTACAGAAAAAAGTCAGGAGACCGAATTTGCTCCAAATTGAACAAGGATTTAAATAGTAATTTTTATTGTCGGAAAACCAGTGGCGTATCATTCTTTATTCGAAAATATTCAGTCTCGCTGCAGTACGGACGCCACTGGTAGAATAGAAGAAATGATATTATGCGAAAAGTGCTCCTTGACACTCATAACCCATGTCTCAAATTTCATTCAAATATTTCAAGCAGTGTGAAAGTTATTAATCAAAAATATTTTTGTTTTTCTTGACATATGTCTATATGACAAGGGCTTATTTTTAATGTAGAATACGTGGTTAAAATTTATTGGTTGCGATCTGGACCACCCTGTAGATTAAATTGGAGCAGTGAATTTGTGGTTTTATAGTGAAAAAAGCGACGTGAAGATGGAACATTTTTGGAACTTTGGGGGCCCATATTTTCTAAACTAAGACAGACCGCCACCTGTTGGTCTTACTAATGTTGTTCAGGAAGACTAACTGTGGGTTTCACAAAGCTTGATTGGCAATCAAATCGTTGATTTTGAGAAAAGTTCGATGGTTTACGTCAAAAATGAACTGAAATTTGCACAGAATTAATGACACTTCATCAATCAACGTGATCGGGGTTTTTGTGAAACCCAGCTTCAATGAATACAATAAGCCCATTCGGCATTGACCTCCGCGAGCAAACGGATTTTTTAGTCACGTGACCACAGATCGTACAGATTCATCTGTAATATCTGGGAATAAACGAATGGTACAGAGCATCTGCCACAGAACATACTGCTCTGTTCTACTTTTATAGATTATGAGATTTCAAAGATCACTATTTTGGGAAATATGCTCATCTTTTAACGATACTTTCACCCTTTTCGTAGCTCTTCCGTAAAATCTCAATTAAATAATTAGGTGCAAAGGCACTGAATGCAAAGGAAACGAGGAATGCAATATCCCCTTCTGGTCGATCAATACGGCAATAGTTGTACCGAAAGATCCTAATTAATTAATTACACGAAAAAGAAACGAGAAAGCAATATCTCCTCCTGCCCATTCATAACTACGATAGCTATATCGAAAAATTTTAATGAATTAATTAAGTTTTTAATGAATAAATGAAAACAGAAGAATAAAAGTGTTAGAATTTTCAATCTATCGGTTGTCAGATCAGGAAACTCAACATAAAACAAAAAAATATATAAAAAACATAAAACTCTATGGATAAAATCGCTTTGCTCCGTCGAAATAGACCGAGCGAAAAGATCGAAGTCCGATTGCTCAGATTTTTATGACGAACGCTCCAGATGTGTACTCCCCTCAATCCGGATGTAATAAACGAACGGTTCAGATCGATCCGACACGTCCGATGTCGATGCCGAACGCCCCTAATGACACCAAAATCTGGTCGATATCTGCTGGTCACCGAAAATTCGATATTTACCATTTTATTATTTTCGTTCATTGCAGATCAAACCAATAGAGAAAGTTTGCAAGCAATAGAATCGTCACTGTTCATTTTGTGTCTGGACAATCCCCTTCCCAAATGGAATGACGAAGTATTAACGTTAGCAGCCAAGCAGTGCATCCACGGTGGTGGTCTTGATGGAAATTCTGCCAACCGATGGTTCGATAAAACCCTACAGGTAAGTGACACAGATCAATTAAAACATAGATAGGCCCTATCAGATGTAAACATTAACCTGACTTTGGTTATTCAAGATATTTGCGCCGGTTTTCAAGATTGTACATTTTAATGTGCCTTGTAAAGTGATATTGAAGTTCATTTACTCCAGAAAAATGCCGAAATATGCAAGACATGCGAAAAACATTATTGTTTACAAAAAGCAACATTCAACAGTTGAGTACAGTAGCGTGGGTTGATTATGGGTAGTAGGTATAATTTAATTATGTTTCTCCTATTCTTTAAACCTATAACTAGTTAGATAATGTACCGCTGCTAATATCCGTAAGGTATATGCGATTTATTTCTAGAAAGAGTCCTATTGATGTCAGTTTATTAAGATGATAAATTTATCTCGTTTCACCCCTAAAAGAATGTACACCTCTGCCTCTGAACCTCAGAGTAACAAATAAACATAGAGATGCCCCTACACGTGAATAGCACTGCATTGTAATCAACCAAGCATTAGAGTGAGATGGAAAGCATTTCACTGCCGCACTGGGTGAAGTAAACAATATGTTAGATTTTCATTTCTACAATTCCTGAATATAATACAACATTTTCGTAATTTTGCCCTAGCTATAATTAACGGAATAGCCTTAAGCAACAATAAACTGCCACCAAATCATTGAAATAATTCAGTTTATGAACGTCAAATCGAAATGAAAATGTAAACACATCGCATCAAGAAACTAAACACTAACAGACAATGTTGCCAAACTGACAGAATTATCTGTAATAGACGCAAGCCGTTAGTATCAGAGTAGGGGAGCGGTAAACCAATTATCCCAATACGGAATAAACATACGGCACGATTTCGCAACGCCGGAAGTTTGTTCGCGCGTATAAACAGATTTCACTTGGCTGCATAACAAATGCGTGAAGTCAACTCTAGGTTTACTTTTTACTCTGAGCTCTGAACTGTCGAATTTAAAAACAATAACAAACATTTGGTTTGTATACCTTAACCTCGAATCCATTCCATTGATTTTATGCTTGGGGCCTACTTATTTGTATTTTCTGCATTTTAGTTTATTGTTGGTACCGATGGTGTTGTGGGTCTCACTTATGAACATTCTCCCAGTGAAGGACAACCAATTGCAGTGTTAACGGACCTTGTTGTCGAATATATGTGAGTTCGAAAAACATAACAATCATCATCCTATTTTGTAAGATTGTTTCCAGAAAAACCCTCTGTGCTTATACAGTTTTGGAAATTCACATCGAAAACATACGAAATTCACTGCACCAAAGAGAGAATTTTGTCGTACAGTTGAACTTTGTTATATTCGAAAGGTTTACTCGCTACGTTACGGGCAGGAATAAATATGGTCGTATATGTGGATTATGCTGTAGTCTTTGTCTACCAATATGGTAGGAAAATACCGTAAAATGGCATACAGATGGTTCTAAAACCTCTACAGGAGCAGGCGCTGGGATATACGGGTCAAGTACCAATTGTGCACTGTGGCTAGGCTACTGTATGAGTGTCTTTCAAGCGGAAATCTTAGCTATTGAAAGATGTCTAGATATAAATCTAGAAAGAAACTATCAGAAGTGTGATATAGCCATACACTCAGATAATCAAGCTGCTATTAAAGCACTGAGCTCCTGCGTCATCGACTCTAAAATGATCTGGGAGTGCCGGAACAAACTCAACGAGGTAGGAAAGAAAATAAGGTCTTTTTAATCTGGGTTCCCGGCCACTCGGGAATCAAAGGAAACGAAAAGGCCAATACACTTGCCGAAGAGGGCGCACAAATGTCACTCATTGGCCCAAAACCCTTCTGTGGTATATCTAAATGTACCTATAAGAAGGAATTTCTAGAGAAGGAGAAAGCCGAGAGGGAAAAACTCTGGCGGAATCTCCCAGGGATGGATCATTCCACTGAGTTCCTTCGGAACTTTGAGACAGCGGGATCCAAAAGATATCTAGATTAGTAAGAATCAATTACACCTCCTCACTGGCTTTCTTACAGGACATTGTCGCCTCAGGAAGCACCTGTTGAGGATGGGATTATCGGACACTGACAAGTGTAGGTTTTGTGGGGGGAGGAAAAAAACCCCATTCATCTAGTCACGGAATGCCTTGGCATTGCGAGCCTGAGGAAGGAATGCCTTGGACAAAAACTTGTAAGAGTGAGGAACTAGCCTCGTTGAAGCCTTCACAGTTATTAGATTTCATTAGATCTCTGGAACTGGAAGGCGAGCTATGAAGGTTTTGGCCAGAAAAGCTCTGTAAGGGGGCACAATATACCTTAAGGGCGCAGTGAACTGTAACCCCTATTTAAACTAAACTAAATGGTAGGCAACTTGAAGTACTTGAATCAAGTATTACTCGCAACCTGACACATTGACTCAATGCGTCGGACTGTCCGTGTTACTCGATTTGAGAGAGACAACCATATTATCGTTCATTGGACCTTGGACCATACCTCGCGTCAGAAACAGGCCACGTAAATCTGTCGAGTATACCACTGTTCAACTGGATGGCCAATTATTCTCAATGTTGATTTCAAACACATCTTGGAAATGAAAATAGTTTGCTCAGTTCTTTATTCTGGTAAAACTATAATTCAAATTTTGAATATAAAGCAGTCCTATGAACTGTCATAGTCAGCTTCTCAATATGGCAGCTGCAAGCTAAGAGTAAACAAATTGATTTCATTCATTAAGTTGGAAGTGATGAATTTTCAGGATTGTTTTTATTTACTTTTTTATATCAATTTGTCTTCTAGTGAGGGTGATGATTGGAAAGCACTGCCTGATGTCAAAACCGAAAAATATCCTGAACAAGTGGTATTCAACATTGGTAGTGATTTGAACAAAGCGATCGATACAGCTGCTGCAAATGTTAATAAGTATGTTCTATAGCCCGTTCACGAAAGTTTGAGCTGTCGGTTGGCCATGACAATTTGGCATATTCCACTGTGTATATTAAAATTTTAGGTTATGTTATTTATTTTCTTGTCAGATTGATACGCAATGTTGTCAATATTGCATAGAGCTCTCTGATAACTCGCAAGCTCGTCGGACGAGGCCGGGTACGTTCGGCAACGTTGACTTTATTTTACGTTATGACAGCAAATACTGCCAACTTCAGATAAATAATCAACGCCTACTATGCGCTCAAACGTTCGTGAACGAACTATATGCTGGTTTACTACTGATTATAAACTTGATAAAATAATTTTTCATTTCAGGTTAGCAGATAACTTACAGTTGAATGTCTTCAACTTCAAAAATTTCGGAAAGGAGTTTGTGAAATCGCAAAAATTGAGCCCAGATAGCTTTATTCAAATTGCCATACAATATGCATTTTATAGGTAGTATATTGATTGATTGAAGTCATCTGATTTGTTGATTTTTTGAATTTTTACAGACTTCACAAAGTCCCGGGGGCACATTACGAGTCAGCTGCGACTAGAAAATATATCCATGGTAGAACAGAAACTATTCGATCTTGCTCAATAGAATCTGTTGCATTCGCTAAAGAAATGTTAGATAACAATTCTTCCGAGGACAAGAAAGTGTCAGCATTGAAGAGTGCCATCACTGCCCACAAAAATTATACAATCGATGTGAGTTAGTTTTTGCCCTGTGTTGTAGAGGAACAGATAAGTACATAAATCCGCCAGTTTTTTTTTTAACTCAGACTCAACTACAGCTCTGGAGAAATAATAAATGTCAGCAAGTCATGAGATTTGGCAACAGCGCGGTACGGATTTAAGTATGCAACTCTTCCAATAATATACATTTTCCGCCGAGCTCAAAATAAAAGATGTATACGAAATTGAGCATCAAAGACCGATTTTAATGTTCAATTTATGCTATTTTAATGTACAATCCTCATAACTATCGTACACAAAGTATTCAGAAGCACTACCAGAAATTTCAAAACTCTTCTGGAAAATAGAAACATAAACATTCATATTTGTCAAATGTATGTATTGTTCAAAATATGAATGTATTTCAATCAAGTATTTATACACAATTCACATTGAGATCGGCGGGAAAATCTTGTAATCAACTTGGTTATTAATCTAGCAACTAATGGTCTCGAACTATTAACGTTCTATACGCTCACGCGTTGAAATATCTTGGCCTATGATAAAGAAGAGACAGATAGGAAACGCCCCTACAACTCTAGTACTAAAATCTGACTACGTTTTTCGGTTAGTTGATTTTTAAGGATAAATTTTTCGATGCAGTAAAATAATGGGCGCCAAATTCGAATTAAATTATTCCTACGTACTTCATTAAATTTAGACGTCGAGCCCAGAAAAAACATCCTGATCGATAAATCAAAGCTATCTGAACCGTTCGTTTATTACATCCGGATTGAGGGGAGTACACATCTGGAGCGTTCGTCATAAAAATCAGAGCAATCGGATGTCGATCTTTTCGCTCGGTCTATTTCGACGGATCAAAGCGATTTTATCCATAGAGTTTTATGTTTTTTATATATTTTTTTGTTTTATGTTGAGTTTCCTGATCTGACAACTGATAGATTGAAAAATTCTAACACTTTCATTCTTCTGTATTATTTATTCATTAAAAACCTAATTAATTCATTGAAACTTTTCGATATAGCTATCGTAGTTATGAATGGGCAGGAGGAGATATTCCTTTCTCGTTTCTTTTTCGTGTAATTAATTAATTAATTAAGATCTTTCGGTACAACTATCGCCGTATTGATCGACCAGAAGGGGATATTGCATTCCTCGTTTCCTTTTCATTCAGTGCCTTTGCACTTAATTATTTAATTGAGATTTTACTGAAGAGCTACAAAAAGGGTGAAAGTATCGTTAAAAGATGAGCATATTTCCCAAAATAGTGACCCTTGAAATCTCATAATCTATGAAAGTAGAACAGAGCAGTATGTTCTGTGGCAGATGCTCTGTACCGTTCGTTTATTCCCAGATATTACAGATGAATATGTTCGATCTGTGGCCACGTGACTAAAAAATCCGTCTGCTCGCAGAGGTCAATGCCGGACGGGCTTACTATGCTTCGTAAACCATTTTGAATTTCAAAAGATGTACACACAAAATGGATAAACACAAAGAAAATACGAAATGCAACTAAAATGAAGCCACGAAGAGGTTATCCACGTGCAATTATGGCAATATTTTTCAAATGCCCTTGTTTTACTCGAAATGACCTCTACAATCTTTGACTCCCATTCTCCTGAATTTCAGTTCTTTAATCCCGACACATAGATGGTGCTAACATGATCGTAGTTGCTCTGTTTCCCATCTTTCTTTCCTTAATCTTTGATCTTGACCATTAGTCGCTGTCTTTAATAATCTACATAATTTATTAAATAACTATTATTGAGTATGAACGTGTGAGTGATTTTTTAGGCGATAAATGGTTTTGGAGTGGACAGACACCTGCTAGGCTTGAAATTGGCAGCTAAAGAGCTAGGAAAAGAATTACCCGAGTTTTACAAAGACGTTGCCTTCTCTAGGAGTTCTAACATGAGACTTTCCACTAGTCAAGTTGCATTTAAATCTAAGGGGGTCATGGGTTATGCTCCACTTGTACCGAACGGATATGGCTGCTGCTATAATCCCCGACCTGAGGACATATTTTTTGCGGTGTCTTGTTTCGAGGACAATGAAGAAACGGATGCCACAAGGTTCAGGAATGCTTTGGAAAAAAGTCTGCTGGATATGCACAACTTGCTTGCCAGAAACCAAAAACACAAATTATAAGTTATGTACTTGGATTGGCGATGGGTATATTTAATCAGGGAATATTTCTACTTTGTTGAGAAAGGCAAACTTTCTTGTGATTTATACGTATATTGTTGTGCCTTGAAAAAAACGTAATCAATATTTTTTATGCAATATTTTATCCAAGAATCTTTTTCAATATACAGTGATTTACTTGATTATCAAGTATTTCGGTCAAGAGTTTGCACTCAATACATAATGAGGTTAGGGGAAAAGTATTGTATTCAAATCGTTTATTAATTGTCTCGACCATTAATCGCTGTCATTTATAAACTAGGTGATTAAATAACTATTTCAATATGTTTTGATTAAAATCAATATCGAAAAATAGTATCTTCAAAACAATAACAGAATTTATATTTATTTAAGTGTGCAAAAATAAATTATATAGTCCATTCACGAAAGTTTGAGCGCATAGTAGGCATTTGTTTGTTTATCTGAAGTTGGCAGTATTTACTGTCATAACGATGAACAAAGTCAACGTTGCCGAATGTACCCGGCCTCGTCCGACGAGCTTGGGAGTTATCAGAGAACTCTGTGCAATATTGACAACATTGCGTATCAATCTGACAAGAAAATAAACAGCATAACCTAAAATTTTAATATACACAGTGGAATATGCCAAATTTCCATGGCCAACCGACGGCTTAACCTTTCGTGAACGGACTAGTAGATATCCAGATTGTTCCAGAATACTATATCAGCTACCGAATAATATGATGAACTAACAGTTTTGTTCTAGAATGTTGAATGTGTAATATCATATTTCATCTCCGTCCAATGTATAAATGTAATAAATATATTGAATTATAACATTTTCACAAATATTTTATCGAAAACTGTTTACTGTGGTTCAATTTTTATTCTTTTGAACGAGAGGAAGTGCTCTCGCACAGCAAAATAAATTAGGGATGCAATGAACTGAGATTATATTCATCAAATTGCAGAAATATGCACACATAACTTCAAACAGTTTGGCATCAAATAATAATAATAAAAATATTCCTAAAATCTCTAAAAAAGACTTAGAAATTATTTTCTTTGTAGGATTTATTATGTTCAGGTGACGCTCAATAATATTTTTGTTGTTATAATATACCTATCTCAAAACAAGAGACTTCAAGTTTTGAATTTTATTGTATTTTCTACTTGCTGTTATTATAGACTGATATGGTTGGGGATTTTGCAGGGAATATTTTATCTGGGTAAAGTCAATAAATTACTATTGAATATTAACCGCAACTTTATAGTTACATTTTAATCATTTTGAAAGAATTTTTATGGATAATTGGAAAATATATATTTATGACTGAAAATATTTCTAATATAATGAGTTAAACAGCAAACATGTAGTTTATTTTCATGATTATTTATACCCTTTGAGTACTTCCACCAAATATGGGCCCTAGATATATGGCCGTCCTTCAAAAATAAAGGATCAGATAAATAAAAATAAATCGATCATCTGAATTAAGGATTCAGGTAGGGTGGGTGCCGAATCGATCGAAAAAATCAGGAATTTTAGCCAAACCAAAATTATTTCGGAAACAGAGTAACCTAAGGCAGTAAGTAAGGCACCCATATAAGACGTTTTTCAAGTCAGCTCAATGCCCTCTCTATTTACAGTTTTCATTTGTCAGTTTCCCTGCATACTACTATACTTTTATAACATTACAAAATTCGTAGAAAATCAATATTCAGTCAATCAACTGATATCAAATTTTAAGTTTTTCTGATTCTGAGAAGGATTTGAACCTTATACATGTCTAAGATTTGAACGGAATGATATGTACGGGGGCGAGGAGAAAATTCTTCCGGCCTGACGAAGAAATGGCGCCCATAATACCCCGATAACACCATGCCTTTTTGGCGGCCTGACCGATTCCGCCTAAAATTCCAACGAAATGTGCCTGGGACTATTTTGGTGCCTATAAATAGAACCGGTTCTATCTTTCACCCCTGAAACGTGGGGATTTCGTTCCTTTTCGTAGAAATGTCAAGTCGGGTCCAATAACATAAAATGTTTCTGTCTAATTTGACATCTTGGCGTAACCTAATATATTTTTTCTTTTGAATTGCTCGATAAAAAATATGTTTATTACTTTTTATCTTTATTCAAAAGTTTAATGAATGGGCAGATTATAATAAGCAAATAAATGAAACGACATACCTTTTTTTACCTTTATATGAATAATTTAGACTGACGACTTTTATTGCCTGATTTTAAATTCATCCAAGGCTTCACCTTCTATTTCGTGTAGAACAATTTTTTGTTATTTTTTAGAATAACAGCTACAGTTGCAATAATAGTTATAAGTGACTTTTTCTAATTCAATTTCATCTTCTATTGTTTGCATCATTATTTTTTCATATCAATACAGATAGGCATATGGTAATCTTTCGAAAATATTCCAACAAAACACAAGGTTAAGGTAAAATATCAATTTTTTCAATGTTTGCAATTTTGGAATTACTACCTGAAACAACCCTTGAGAAGGTGTAATAGTGCAACCAGGCACATAGCTAAGGAGTGGAGTGGGTTAAGGGGCTGAATTTGAGTCATTAGTTGGCTAGGCGACGTATTGTGTGTTGCCTGACGTGGCCGTAGACCAGGGGCCCGATTCTTGAACTTCGTAGAGATGACAACTCTCGTTCGACTATTCCTATACGAGATGTCACCTCACTTCTCTCACGCATAATTCGAATAATTTCAGTCACACTTCACACTAGACACAGAATAGTTGCTCCATTCTGTGATTCTCTCCTATGGAAATAGTCATCTCTCTTACCAGTTAGTAGTAGAGAACTCGTTCCCGGTCGGGAGAGAATTCGAGAATACAGATTCTCTCGGTCACTGAGAGAGAAATGCAATTCTCGCATGAGAGATTTTTCAAGAATCGGGCCCCAGGCGTCAAGTTTTAGGGAACAATTAAGGAGGTTGGGGATTCCCCCGTACATAATGCGTAGATGCGTAGTTGAATTAATGCTGAAATGCATAAAAGCGAAAAGTGTAAAGCTGTTGAAAAGAAGGAAGAAAGAAGGCACTGAGGCAGTCTAATTTTAGAGGTGACATGAGTTTGGTCTACGGACTCGTCGGCCAATATTTCTTATCGCAGTACAAAAGTTTCGTTTGAGTTCTTTTGTAGTTAATTTCAATGAGTTTAATCGAACAATTCGACATATTCTTATATTATTGTATACAATGCTTATATCATGTATCCTCCGTACTCTCTAGACTTAGTCCCCTGACTGGCGCAGCCAGGGGGGGGGCTTTGGGCTGCAGCCCCCCCTAAAGATTAATTTCTTCGTTATTTCTTTCTTCTTCATTTTTTTTGCAACTTTCGTTATTTGTTGTATCATCAAAAATTGTTCAGTTCAGCCCCCCCAAAACAAAATCCTGGCTGCGCCACTGAGTCCCCAGCGACTATTACCATTTTTAAAACTATGCTATTACCTTAGACAAAAGGCTAAGGCTATTACTTATTTCTTAACCCCAAAAAATGGCTTGCTGGTAAAAGGTTTAAGCATTGTTTAAGGAGAATGGTTTAAGATAGCAACGAAGGCGTTATCGAAGATGTAAATCAGTATTTTGAGGAGGTCGACGTGAATCTACTTTTAAAATTGAACACCGTTATGATAAATGAAATCAGTGTTGATGGAGATTATGTTGAGAAATTAAGGAAAAAAATTTTTCTTGGTTAGGCCGGAAACTTTTAACCCCACCCTCGTACCTTAATCCTTTCAACAGCGTCAAATTCAAATGAGAACATTTTTCATCTTCATAGACTGGATCGTTAATCCTTTCTTGGCAGGTTCCGGATCTCGTGAAAGGTATATAACATGTCTTATTAAGCAATATAAATCGACTACCGATACAGACCCTGACATTGTCCAAATTAGTTGTTTAATTCAATTTTTTCATTTCCTCACGGAAATTCAGTATTCAACAGTTCTTTGGCGGCACTCGAGATGAAGTTAATCACAGCAGGTATACTTCCTGTAGCTTCGTATTTTTTCATGATTATCGCTGATGTGTTCTACTAGTTCCTATACTTGATTAATTTGGATCGGATTTTCTAGATTTTTGTCCACTTTACTTCCTCTACTTAATGGATACATCGTGGGGCAAATACGACAAAGGAGTTAATGGAATAGGATAATTAATTGAATTGGCTTCACATTGTCTTCTGGAAAGATATGTTGGGTATAAGAAGAGACATGGGTTGAATTTTTACTCCTTGTAGGTAGTAGCAGCCTGCGTTACCACAGAAATCTCCTCGGAAGTCCGTAAGTAAAAAAACCTCCCTATATATATATTTATATATTTTTTTGAATTGAGAGCTAACAAAATGTAATACATAAAACAAAAAAGTCCCTAGCTGAGGTTGGTGCAAAACGGGGTACCATACTATTCTGGCGTATGATACCAGAGCACATATGGAAAAACCTCAGTAGAAAAAACCCTGCCTCGCCGTTTTTACTAAATTGAAACTTAAAACTATTCGAATAAATAACTTCAATATTCAATATTCAGATACAAAATACGTTATTCTTGCTTTTGGGCCAGGAGGGTGTTTCAAACCAGTTCTGGCGTTCCAAGTGATGATTTTCGAATCTTCTGTTCTTCTAAGACCGCTACAGGACCCTACTGAAGGGTAATCATCTCCCATAGATTAAAATAGTGGTATTTCATCCTAAATATCGAATTTAATTTCGGAAAAGTGATAAAAACGTGTGACAAACTTATGTCATAAGTTAATTAATGACAGTGATTAACTTCCTCCCTCTAGCGTCACCACTTGATTGGTTAATATACATGTAATCTTAAGAAAAAATGTTTATATAAACATGGGTCTGTTAAAGCTTCGTTATGGAGCTACAGGGTGTTGAAATTTCCAAAAAAAAAAATTGTTTTTTTTCATAACTCCTGCAGTTTTTGAGATATCCAGTCCAAATTTGGAATGCGAGCCATTTTCAACAGTATCCATCATTGCACGTCCTGAATCTTAACTGGAATCTACAGGGTGTTTTCTTTTCCGGAGCCATGTCTCCTTTTTCCCTCTAAAACTTTTTTGTGGTACGCCACTGATCAGCGTAAAATCAATTTTGATATCTTCGTTCAATTTAAAAACTTTTTTGACTCTTGTAATTTTTCGTATCTCCAACCGTTTTCGAGTAAAAAATTATTGAACGATTGTATGTTGATATTGAATAAGCTTAAGTTGAGTCTCAGATGACGAGCTATCAAAATAAAAGCAAATTTTGGGCATACCTATCGAGTATTTCTATTTTTTTATTTAGCGAATAATATACAATCGTTTAATATTTTTTACTCGAAAACGGTTAGAGATACAAAAAAAATTCAGGAGTCAAAAAAGTTTCTAAATTGAACGAAGAAATCAAAAATTGACTTTACGCTGGGCAGTGGGCTACCACAAAAAGTTCGAGAAGAAAAAAGGAGACATGGCTCCGGAAAAGAAAACACCCTGTAGATTCTAGTTAAGATTCAGGACGTGCAATGATGGAGACTGTTGAAAATAGCTCGCATTCCAAATTTGTACTGAATATCTAGAAAACTGCAGGAGTTATGTAGAAAAAAACAATTTTTTTGTAAATTTCAACACCCTGTAGCTCCGTCACGTTGCTTTCGCGGACCCAAGTTTATAGGACTTTTTTCTTGAAATTATATGTAGATTCATCCCCTTAAAGTTGTGACATACTATTATGTAACACCGTGTATTTTTGAAACGAGGAAAACGGAAATACATTGTTTCCACCTAGAAACTGACTATACAGGGTGGCCGGACGATTGACGTCCAAAAAAAAACAGGTCCCTCGTATCATGGGGTATTCGAATCACCCCCATGTATGTTATGCGATGTTTCACGGTTTCAGAGTTATGATTTTTTATGAGCTTTTGAGATTTTTAAACTTGACCATATTAGAAAAGATATTAAAAAAAAGTATAAGAGTTTTCTGATATATTTTTTTGTAGATAAATCGCCATAAAATGTTCTTTTATACATAAAATAACCAGCATCGTGAGTTTGATAAAAATTATAGAAATGTTGGTCTCAAGTGAAAAAGTTATGTATTTTGGATCATGATCTAATTTTTCAAATTTAAATTAAAAATGTAAACAGTCTACTTCATAGTTTCTCAGTAGGCTCAAAAACTGCGCTCAACACTCAGCTTTCAGAATCATTAATAAAAAATGGTACTCAACAGTCTACTTTTGCTAGAATTAGCCTTCAAAGTCAGCGGGGTGGAAAAAAATCAAAGAACTAGACGTTTATTCAAAAATTACTTTTTGCCATTTTAAGATTTTCTGATCAAGTTATGATAGAAAATGCTGAAAATTTGCTTTAGGAGAAAAGTTTTTGATAAGAAAAAGGTATGGCAATAAATCACACATCATGTAGATAAAAAAAATTTATTTATAAAAATTACAAAAAAAAATAAATGAATAACTGAATTTTGCGAAGGTGTAGAATGTGTTTTGAGGCTGGAGGTGGCCTTTTTGAAAACGTATTGTATATTTAATACATAAAATTTTTTTTATCTACATGATGTGAGATTTATTGCCATACCTTTTTCTTTTTTTTATCTAAAACGTTTCTTCTAATGCTAATTTTCATCAATTTTTAGCATTTTAAATGATAACTTGATCAGGAAAATCTTAAAATGGCAAAAAATAATTCTTGAGTAAATGTCAAGTTCTTTGATTTTTTCCACCTCGCTGACTTTGAAGGCTAATTCTAGCAGAAGTAGACTGTTGAGTACCATTTTTTATTAATGCTTCTGAAAGCTGAGTGTTGAGCGCAGTTTTAGAGCCTACTGTGAAACCATGAAGTAGCCTGTTTACATTTATAATTTATATTTGAAAATTTAGATTATGATCCAAAATACGTAACTTTATCACTTGAGACCAACATTTCTATAATTTTTATCAAATTTACGATGCTGGTTATTTTATGTGTAAAAGTACATTTCATGGCGATTTATTTACAGAAAAAATATATCAGAAAACTCTTGTACTTTTTTTTAATATCTTTTTTAATATGGTCAAGTTTTAAATTCTCAAAAGTTCATAAAAAAATTTATAGCTCGCAAACCGTGAAACATCGCATAACATACATGGGGGTGATTCGAATACCCCATGAGACGAGGGACCTGTTTTTTTCTTTTGGACGTCAATCGTCCGGCCACCCTGTATATATTTGTAGTAGAACGTTACGTGAAACAATGTTTTATTTTTTTACTCAAAATCGGCTCTCCACACGAAAAAAAGACAGAAAAGATTTTTGTCATAAATTGAACCAAAAATTTGAAGATAATTGTTGGTTTAAAATATCTCACGGGTTTACCACTTTTTAGTCAAATTTTTGGGAACCTTTTACCATAAAATAATCTTAGTAATCACGCTTTAAATTTTTTCCGTGTTACTCAGATACACCCTGTAGAAACATTCATGAGGGTCATGAGGGATGATATTTAACAATGTCAAACTGAAACATAGCGTTATCATATGTGTTTGGATGTACCACAACAGATATAATTATTCTTAAATTTCTTTCCACAAAAAATACCTTTCGAGTCCATATTAAACACGAGGAAACGCTTGAAATTAATGAAAGAAGTGAAATAAATGATTCGACCCAAACACAAAAGAAGCGATTGTTCGACAATATTGCACGAAGTCCTATAAATCCGGGAAAGAGATCCTTATAAAAGAAAAATATTTTCTCGGCTTTTTCAGTAGCTTCACACCTTCGAGAAAAACAAAATATCAGTTAAGTCACTCCCGTTTTTATTTGGGTGGGTTTTATATTTATGAATTTTTTTTCAGAAACAGGAAAATAATAATGATCAATTAACTTGAAAAATTTTTATTGCATTTATTTTAATTAAATTTGCAGAATGTGCAGACCGAAAATGCTGCGAAATACGGTGTTGCTTGTTTTCATGTGTTACGTGGTTTTTCAACTTGAGGCTAGCCCGGTTGCCAGGATTTCCACCCCATTTGGTGAGTAATAATTGAGTTATTTAATCAACTAGTTTATTAATGACAGCGATCAATGGTTAAGGTATTTTAACGCGTGAGTGGGGCGAGCGCTTTTATACAAGGTGCGGCAGCATAACTTCCTTTTTTAAAACTTAATAAAACGCATTGTATGAATCAGAAAACTATTATTCGTTTTTTATAATATAGGCACATACATAAAGTTTTGTTTTACCCAGTTTTGAAGATAAAATCAGGTAGGTGACGTCCCCCATTCTCCATACACTGAGTAAACCGATTTCTGGCGTTTGTCTTGACTCCAGCCAGTTGAGCAGGCGTTATGTTGGCAATTTCTTCTTAAATGTGGGAAAAAAATTCCTATAACATGTTTATATACCGGTCCGAATTCACTGTCACTGTGACTTCATTTTCCTCAAAGAACCAGGGACCAATAATTTCACTTGAGGAAATTGTATGGTTCTGATGATGCGATCCTCTTGAAATTTTGCATGAACATTCAGTATATCAGTCTCCATTTAAAAAATAAATTTCACTGGATTCGAATATATTCTGTTATGGAAATATAAAGATTCTTCTTTTCACTATTCCAATTGAATTTTCTATGGCTCTGTTAACACTATGATCACGAAATTCTGCATGAGGCTTATTATGAGCATCTTGCATGTGGCTGCAACATTTCATTTCGATTGGTTTCGTTTTGTCTGAGAGATTGAGGTACAAAAATTTTGAATGGCCATATTTTATGGAACACCCTCTACGATTTGCCTGGTTTACGAACTTAACCGAGGCATTTGGGACCCAAACTCACCCTCAAAATCTCAAGTCTCTAGGACAATCCCTTCGAAAGTTATCGTGCTAACGGACGGACGGCCCCACGGACAGAATTGAGTTTGACCACGGATTCTTCATCAGGGAGTCGAACCCTATCGTTTGAGACCATTTTCGGCTCAAAATTAGAAAATTACAGACATTTGGGCAAAACGATATAGCACTCGTTCAAGTAAAACGAGCGCTCAAAAAAAATCGACATATTTTCGTAACCATAGATTTTCGGACCATGCTTCACTCGACGCAAAATTCGCTGCAAATGACGTCTAGTATACAGGGTGTCCCGTAATTAGACCGACAAAATTCTAGTGGACATTATAGATCGTATTTTAGACAGATTCGACCCAAATCATATAATGCAAAATTGCTTCGTTAAGGAGCTAGTGCCCTTTGAAGATGACGTCCTGTTCACACTTTTTGCCACATATGTATTCGCAAAACGGAGTCACATAAAGTGCTGAAAGTTTACACATTGGCTAATATCAAAAATACGCATCGATAGATTGAGTGCATTTCTTTCATGTCAAGCACAATCGTATCATTTGGGGGGGGGCGAAGGGTATTTTTGTTGAAACTTTTTAACTTTCATTATTTCGCAAGATTTACATCATATTAATAAACTCTGATGTTTTTTCTTGAAAAAAGATGCTCTTGTATTATAACGCCCAGATGCACAATTTCTGAAAAAAATAGATTTGAAATTTTCTCTCTTTTCACTAAGTACCCAATGTTCACTTTTGTTTTGAATTTAATCTGGGCGTTATTTACAAGAGCATCTTTTTTCAAGAAAAAACATCAGAGTTTATGAATATGATGTAAATATGATGTAATATAATGAAAGTTGAAAAAGTGTTAACTAAAAATACCCTTCGCCCCCCTCCAAATGATACGATTGTGCTTGACATGGAAGAATTGAATTCAATCTAATCGATGCGTATTTTTCATATTAGCCAATGTGTAAACTTTATGTGACTCCGTTTTGCGAATATGTGGCAAAAAGTGTGAACAGGACGTAATCTTCAAAGGGCACAAGGTCCTTAACGAAGCAATTTTGCATTATATGATTTGGGTCGAATCTGTCTAAAATACGATCAATAATGTCCACTAGAAGTTTGTCGGTCTAATTACGGGACACCCTGTATTTTCCTTTCCAAGGATCACGTCAAATTACCGAACACCCTGTATGATTAATAAGAATTTTGAAAGATTATTGGGAAAAAATAACTTCCGTAATATGACAATTGTATTTTCAGGTATATGCATCAGAAACTGCGCTCAATGCAAAACGATGTACGGACCATACTTTGACGGACAACTTTGCGGAGATGCCTGCATCAAATTCAAAGGAAGAATTATTCCAGATTGTGATGATATTGCTTCGGTTGCCCCGTTCTTAAACAAACTGGATTGAAAAAATGAATAAAATTTATACTTACAATACACAATAATCTTTATAAATGTACGAAAGTTTGGTACGAATTTATCAAAGAGTACTGAAATTATTTATGAATTTATATAATAAATTAATTTATTGATGTTATTTCATTTGCATATGATACACTTTCAGTGAAAAAATTGAGATATCCCTGACTAGTTCTTAAAGACTGCAGGCCCGTGTTGAAAAAATTATGGGTCATTTGAACCACCAGGTGACCTATCTAGAACGATATAAGAGCATAAAATAATAAGATTCAGTACTATGCCGTCACTTGTACGCTGTTCAACTGAGTGCGGGTGAGAATTCGGAAGTACAGGTAGAGTGGGTACATTTTGGTCACATATTTTTGTACGGCATTCTTACCATCGATAGATTCGTGAAAAATAATAAGAAAACTCGTAGCGCCGTAAAAAAATGTGGAGCCACAAAGTCGATTTTTTTTCCGATAATTACCTGGGTAAATTTAGTCATTTGATTTTGTACGGCATCTGTGTCATACTATTTCAATACTGCTTCTAATCTATTATTCCGCGACGCCGTACAAAAATCATGTGACAAGGGGAAAAAATCAAGGGTTGCAATCCCCTCTCTTTCCGTGGTCCAAAGGGTTATTTGACACAACATGAAATAAATTTATTTTGAAAGTATTTTATGTAGAGATAATATTTTTCATATGCCGTACATTTTCGTTGGTTCAAAGGAGAAAAAAAGAAAAAATCCATTTATTTGTACTAATTTTCATAGTCTTTTCGTGATTCTAGGTTCCTAGTTAGAAACTATGTTAAATATGGGTTTGTATTCTATCCATTTATACCAAAATATAGACATATTGTCACTGATAATTCCAAAATACAACATATTTTTGAGAAGTACTTAGGACACTGAAGTTAGCAGACCCCCTTGTCGCATGATTTTGTACTGCAAACTTCAGTGTCATGAGTACTTCTCAAAAATATGTTGTATTTTGGAATTATCAGTGACAATATGTCTATATTTTGGTATAAATGGATAGAATACAAACCCATATTCAACATAGTTTCTAACTAGGAACCTAGAATCACGAAAAGACTATGAAAATTAGTACAAATAAATGGATTTTTTCTTTTTTTCCCCTTTGAACCAACGAAAATGTACGGCATATGAAAAAATATTATCTCTGCATAAAATACTTTCAAAATAAATTTATTTCATGTTGTGTCAAATAACCCCCTGGACCACGGAAAGAGAGGGGATTGCAACCCTAGGTTTTTTCCCCTTGTCGCATGATTTTTGTACGGCGTCGCGGAATAATGGATTAGAAGCAGCATTGAAATAGTATGACACAGATGCCGTACAAAATCAAATGACTAAAATTTACCCAGGTAATTGTCGGAAAATTAAAAAAAATTCGACTTTGTGGCTCCACATTTTTTTACGGCGCTACGCGTTTTCTTGTTATTTTTCACGGATCTATTGATGGTAAGAATGCCGTACAAAAATATGTGACCAAAATGTACCCACTCTGCCTGTACTTTCGAATCCTCACTTGCACTCAGTTGAACAGCTTACAAGTGACGGCATAGTGCTGAATCTTATTATTTTATGCTCTTATATCATTCTAGAGATAGGTCACCTGGTGGTTCAAATGACCCATAATTTTTTCAACACGGGCCTGTAGTCTATAGCTTTTATTTGCGGTTTTGTTCATATCGAGAGAAAGATAATTCAAGCTATTCTATTCATTCATGAATTTAACTTACCAATCAATTACTGAACCTCTTGGTTTGGTCAAAATGAAAAAATCACAAACCTTGGGGAGAAACGTTGTTCGCCTAGAAACAAGCGAGCAAAAAAGACTTAAGAGGAAGGAAATTTTTCGACGTAATGAGGCCAAGGAGGAAATTCGACACAAAAGATAAAAAATATTTCCACGAAGCTAGAAAAAGTAAAAAACTTGAACTTACTTACTTGCATTAACTGAGACCACAAGAAACTTTCGCAAGAAAAAAGCTGCAATTTTCTGCAAAATGACATTTGAAGTTTTGATTCAGATTATGACAGTGACAGATCATGAATGTTAAATGAACCTGAAAGAATAGGGATGATATCGAATGTACACGAGCTTAATCTGATTTAAAAAGCAAACTTCCCCAATTTTCAACTAGAAAGTTTCCGATTTAGACGTAAAAATCATGACTGCACCAGTTGTAGTATCAGCTTCTATGAAGCACACAGCAACATTGATATTTCTCCATGGATTAGGAGACACAGGACATGGATGGTCAAGTACTATGGCAGCTTTGAAACCTGCATATTGCAAGCTTATATGTCCAACAGCTCCAAATATGCCGGTTACTTTCAATGCTGGATACACAATGCCGAGTTGGTTTGACTTGAAATCATTAGATGACTCTGGACCGGAAGATGAGGAAGGTATCAAATCTGCTACTAAAACAATACAGAACATGATAGAAGATGAGGTCAAAGCTGGCATTCCTCATGATCGAATTATAGTTGGAGGCTTTTCTCAAGGTGGAGCACTAGCCCTTTATACCGCTTTAACATCTCCTAAACAACTTGGCGGAGTTATATGTCTCTCCGGATGGTTACCCCTCAACAAGTCATTTCCAGCCGCATTGAAATGTCCTGATACTTTACGGGTTCTGCAATGTCATGGAGACTGTGATCCTCTTGTGTCTTTCAAATGGGGACAAATGACGGCATCAATACTTAACACCCTTCTTAAGTCACCTGAATTTAAATCTTATAGAGGTCTTTTGCATTCGTCTTCAGATGAAGAACTTCGTGACGTGAAAGAGTTCGTCTGCAACAGTCTTCCACCAGTTTAATTCAGTTTTAAATACGATATTAATGTAATAGGATACTTCTGGAAGTTATGTAAGTCTTTTTGAAGGAATAGCGATTAGTATGAACAACCTCTAACATTCCTAGATCATTGATTTGTGAACAAAGTCGATAGGGTCTCATTTTTAATTTTAGTAGCAATACTAAATGAATTAGGTAATTGAATTTGCTATATACCATTAATTGTAATAATTATTATTTATTGTTTTTCAATTCAAATTGATAATAGTGATAGGCATTTATGAAATATGAATGGTCTTAGTTACACAATTCATAAAAATGCACGTATGTAAATGAACAAATGATGAACAAAACTGCTGGAACAAAATATTTGATTAAAATCTATTGATCATTGAAAAACCTTTCATTACATGTTGATATGTCACCTTATCATTATCTGAACATTATGTTTTGTAGTTTTTCAGTATGAACCTAACCTTACCAAAATAACGACTACAGCGCCATCTGTTGATCTGATTTGTGATTATAAACATACGGGCATCGGCAATCCAAAATACATTCATACATCCCTCACACAAGGGCGGATATAGGTTTTTTTCATGGGGGGGTAGTAATGATTCAAGATCGATAAATCAGGTTCATAACTTGAAACAAATGTAATCAACATATTTAGGAGGAATAATATAATAAGAAAAATAGTAGTAAAGTAATATTAGTAAAAAAAAAACAAACAAACGAAAATATGTGCACCACGTTGCGTAACTTTTCTTTAGGTTTTCGATATTCATGGGGGGGGGTAATTACCCCCCCCGTAAATCCGCCCTTGCCCTCACACTTCGGTACCTTCTCCTACCCGCCTAGTGCCTACCTCGGAGACGCATTTTGGTGCGATTTCATCTTCAACCTGCCATATCTTTTGATGTATTCATCATAATTGAATGATGTAAAAGGCAATTTCGTTCTAAATTAAATACTGGGGATGAACGACGTATTTAATTGGATAAGGATCAATAGCGTATTCATAAAAAAATACTCCCAAATATTGCATAATTTTGAGAAACATTTTGATACCTTTAAAAGGTAATACCGAGTAAACCTTGAAAGATAGATATATGCTATCGCTGACTTTTTTGTAGAACTATTGAAGAGGTACATTTCCGTCATACATTGTTTCCATGTACGTCTTACGGTTTTTGCAGCGCACCTGAAAATAGCTGATTTTGGTACTCATATTTATTTTCATTGAAGTTATAGCAGGTTTCCTTAATTTTCTCCGGTGAAAAGTATTGCCTATGTTACTCAGGGATATTGTAGCTTTCTAAGGGTGAAAAAATTATTGAAAAATGGTCAAATAGCTTATGAGTTAACTCGTATCAACGCCACAAACATACAAATCTTTCCTCTTTATAATATTAGTATAGAAGTATAGATTTTACGGTCAAAAAAACTGAAAAAGTATTTTTCTCTAGGTCTTTAATAATCTAAATACTCAGTATCACTTTAGTCTCAAACTCTATATAACTCTCCTAACAAGACTTAAATTACAAAAAAAATATCAGGTAAAAAAATCATACAGGGGAATTTTTATTCAAAAGTTTAGTTTTAGTGTCCCAATACCGTTTTTCGGCAAGGGCAGCTCTTATTCTAATATCGTGTAGTTCTTGCTGTTGTTCGATAGCCTCCTGAATTTTTTGCAATTTTAAAGAATACTCCTCTTTGACGAAGTTGTAGAGAACCTTTTCCTTAATTTTTCTTTTTGACAGTGGTTCCATCTCATTTTCTTCTATTTCTAAAAACCAAATATGATTAGATCTTGAATATAATAACTGTTTGAGCACCACACCTCTTTCCTTTTTTCGCTATTAAGCTGTCTTAATTGTAACTCGTAATTATGTTCAGGCAAAGATGAGATATCAATATGATATTCTTTATCCTCGGTGTTCTTTTCTTCTTCAAAATCAAGAGAAGTTGATGTGCAATCTGAAAACATCAAATATCTAACACTCACTATAAGCTATACAGAGTGATATTGAACAAACCTGTATTATCCAAACCATTTTCATCCGAGTTTATTCCAGGAACTATTGACATGACTTTATGTATAACATTATCCTCTTTTGGGGGAGAATCTTCACCATTTTTCAATTTCTCACTCCTTCTAATTCTATAAAAATAATAAAAGAAAAATTTAATTTACTTTGTGCAGTGTGTAGGTAGTTTGAATACTTACTTTTGTTTTAAGTTTTCCCACAATTTTTTTAATTGTTTTGGGGTCCTCTCCAATACTTCGTGACTGTTATAGGTTTCACAAATTTCTTTCCAGGCTTCTTGTTTTCTTAGTATATTGACTGCCTTATTTTGTTTGCATTCAATAATTGAATGATATTGTTCCACTAAGTTTGCTAAAAGAATTTTCTCATATTCGGTATAGAATTTCCTTTCCTCTGAGCGATTGGACATGATTGAATTTGAAATTCTAGCCCAATTTTTCCCAGATAACATGAATATATTTTTCTGATTTGTTTATCTTTTGTGTTTATGAAATAAATTCTTCCACAGAAAAATCAATATTCTTAGGTTATGTTAGAAAGTCCACAGATAATGAAATTCTGCGATCAAGATTCATGCTTCTTTTTGTTCTGTGGTGTTTTGTTTATTTATTTTGGTGGTTTTATTCATATTTTTCTGTGTTCTGTAGTATTCGGCATCTGCAAGAAAAGAATATTTTTGTTTATAACTTGTGTAATTATTTGGGGAAGCGGCTCAAGGAAAGATTCAATTTTCAAGCACCAAAAATTATTTATTATGTCAGATGGTAAGTATTGTTGTTTGAATAGGATGTGCAAATTAACATTATTTGTTGTATTTTTAGAAGAGGTTATAAGAAGACGACTTTTAATCGATGGTGACGGAACAGGAGATGATAGACGGTTAAACGTAATTTTAAAAAACCTTACGAAATGGGCCCATGCTACTGACCCAATTGATAATCAACTCGCTTTAGACAGAAATTTGTGGCAGTTAGGTTTATGCGAGTTTTCGGTTAAACGTTCAAAAATATTGAGAAAAACATCAACCAGGCAACTGAAGAAGTACAGTCAGATTCAGGAAAAATTGGAGATGGAAATTTCAAGAACTAAAGATTCCATCGAAGAAAGCAAAAATAATTTAAAACAGGCCAAAATATGGAAACAGAATCATGTAATGTATGATTTACTCGCTAATACAATTGTCGGACATCCAGCCAGAAAAGAAACAAATAAAATGCTCACAAATCTACAGACAGAACTGAAAAACCTGAAAGAACAGAGTAAGTCACTAGAAATGAAACTCGATTTGAGAAAAAAACAGTTTCATGTTCTGGTGACAAGTGCTAATCAGTTAAGGGCTATGCTCGAGGAAGTTGAAAATGAAGGAGCCAACATGAATATGTCCTTAATAGATATTACGAACAGTCCCGAACCAGAGCCTATGTCGGAATAAAAATATGAAATTTTATGAACGAGATTAAAAGAATCTAGTGGTGTACAAAGTATTATGAGTTGATAATATTGTATGTGTTTCTGGATATCCAAGCGTATTTTGATATTTTAAATAAAGGGATTAACTGAAATTATTTGTTTCTGGCTGAATTCAGTCGAGATTATTTAAGAAATTTATTCCTGAATGTGTTTCATTTAAAAAATTCATTCCATTCTGTGATTATATTTCTTCTTTTTATGCATATTTATGTTCTGTGCTTCTTGGATTGTTTTGATTTTTGACATATGTGTCATATTTATTGGGTGAATTTCTTTCAAAACTCAAATGTAAATAAATATGAAATATAACTGGTTTAGTGATATAGAAAAAGATGAAGTTTCTTTTAATTATTACTGGTTTACTTTTAATCATGCACGTTTCTGCCTCAGATTCCGATATTAATAACACTGAATTCGATCCGCTTGGACCTCTGGTGAAATGCAGCTTTTTACCAGATGAATTCGTAGAATGCCAGGATCCAGTTGACCATAAGGGTAACGTTACTGCTAAAGAAGAATTAGGATATGGCTGTGTTAAGTTTGGCGGTATGAAATACGAAGCAGTTGAAAAGACCAAAGTTCCGTGCACAGTTTTAGATAGAATCGAATGTTATGGAAACAGAACGTTTTTTAGAGAAGGAATTCCTTGTTTAAAATATTCAGATCAATACTTTACTAGCACTTTATTGTACAGCATCCTTCTTGGGTTCCTTGGAATGGATAGATTTTGTTTAGGACAAACAGGAACTGCAGTCGGAAAATTATTGACACTTGGTGGTGTCGGCATTTGGTGGATTATTGATATTGTATTACTTGTTACAAATAATTTAGTACCAGAGGACGGTAGTAATTGGAATCCTTATGTGTGATATTCATCAGAGATAAGTTTTAAGGATTATTTTGAAGACTGTTGTTAAACTACATTGCACTATTGAAATTCTATTCTGACTATCTAATAAAGAGTATAAAATCAACTGAATTGGTGTAATAGGCTTACAGCAGTAGACCTTATTATCAGGTTGATGTGAATATGAAAAATCCTTACTGTCTCTATGATTAGGTACCAATGGATATTAGACAGACTATTGATACTAGAGTAGTGTGATGGGAACGAAAAAGTTACTGCAAATATTGGTTCATTATGTTAATAGATCAATCGACTGATATCTTAATTCAGTGTTTCTCTGTGCCTATTTAATAATTTAAATTTTGCCTTGTGTATAACGTGTGATTTATTTGTTAGTGCTATTGTTTGGACAAATTTTTTTAGGGAGAATTTATTGTTATTTCCCTGTGTATTCATTTTCTTTGTACTGTATATATTTTTCGAGGTTGCAACAATTTTTAATATTAATAATCACTTGTTATATAATACTGCTTTATTTATTTCAATAATTTTTTTCATTATTTCTACAAGGAATACATATTATGAAAGGAAAAACTGGAGATTGGATTTCATATAAGAGAAAATCATTTTATTCAGTTAAAAAGTAAATTTAGATATAAAATACAAATATATCAATTATAAATTTCATTTTCATTCGGCACTGTACATGTATACTCTAAAAGCATAATCAACAATATAAAAATAATCAATTTCTTAAGGCACCATACGAATTTTCTGTTGAAATCACTTCCTTAAATGTATAATACTTCAAAATAACAATTTCTGTTTTGAGCAAAATTCAAATTGCTTGAAAGTTCAGTAAATATCTAGTTTACTGCCTAGTTACCAATTTTCAAAATTTTTTGCATATTGTTTTGTAACCTAACTCTAGCTAAGATAGGAACAGGGCCAAGTTTTTAAGAGAGTGGGAATCACCCAAAAACACTTATTTTCCACTAAAAAAAAAGATCTTGCTTGAATTAAGAGAAATGGCACTTGAATTATGAACAATTTATAGAATTTCCTTTTCGATTTTCTCGGGAAATATTGATTTGATGGTGCTCAAATTAAAACTGTGGCATCACAACACCATAATGAAACAATATGCCAACTATTTTGAAAATCGGTAACTGGGCGGTAAACCAAATATTTACCGAAAGTTCCACTTGTTGGAAATTTCTTAAATCTGGTATATACGAGACTAGACTTGTTTCGGTTTACTAATGATGGCATAAGGTTCGTTATTGTGGAATTGATGACTGACTTGAGTATCCTTCAATTTTACAAAAGGTTGCTTTATAATTTTGAAATTTTTCAAAATCTTGTTTTCCTTGCTTGCGCTCCCCTTAGCCACTGGTTCCAATTCAATCTCATCATAATCGTTAAACGATGGAAACGAATCAACAGAGGAAACTTCAACTTGCTTGTAATTGCTACTTCCATGATTTGCTTTGCTTTTAGAGCCGAAGAAATTCAACTTATCATAGTTTCTTGCTTTTTCGGTTCCAATATAATTTTCGGTGCTTTAATTGTTGGCGTAGTATATTCTTATGTTGTTACTTTTTTATCCGGTCCACCCCAACTCATATATTCATCTTCTATTTCTGGTATAGGTGATTCGTTGTGAGTTACCTCATTCACGCCCATAGTTTTCCATGCTTCGTTTATATATTCGATTTCTTCATATTTATTTACCGCTTCGTACAGTTCTTTAGAGTTGTCGCCCTTTAATGGAATGTTCTTTCTTGGTGGTTTTAGTCGGTATAGGTCTACCGATTGGTTTAAGTTTGTTGGCTATCACATCACTCAACTCGGAAATTTGAGATTTCGAGGATGAATTCTGATCGATATCGTTTATGGATGATAACGAAGTTAGATATGTTGGTAATGGACTTCGAGATCTTGCTTCCATACTTAACGCTGAGTGGAAGGAGGGCTCCATGTCAAAAATTGTTGGGAAGGTTTCATTCGACAGAAGTTTCTTCATTGATTTAATTTTCGATGAAAAACACCTGAAAAGGGTAGGTATCTGTTAAAGAACTATCTCAATACTATTACAAATTATTGTACAAGGTGCCGCAGGATAACTTCCTTTTTTTAAAACTTAATAAAACGCATTGTATGAATCAGAAAATTTTTATTCGTTTTTTATAATATAGGCACATACATAAAGTTTTGTTTTACCCAGTTTTGAAGATAAAATCAGGTAGGTGACGTCCCCCATTCTCCATACACTGAGTAAACCGATTTCTGGCGTTTGTCATGACTCCAGCCAGTATAGCAGGCGTTATGTTGGCAATTTCTTCTTGGATGTGGGAAAAAAAATTCCTGTAACATGTTTACATACCGGTCCGAATTCACTGTCACTGTGACTTCATTTTCCTCAAAGAACCAGGGACCAATAATTCCACTTGAGGAAATTGCACACCACACTGTGACTTTAGGTGAATGCAAAGGCCTTTGATGCAATTGTCGATTTGACCCCTTGTGACTTTTTTCTGTGGGATTTTTTGAAATCTCATGTTTATGTGAACCGTCCAAGAACCCTACAAGATTTGAAGAACAACATCCAGGAAGAAATTGCCAAAATAACGCCTGCTATACTGGCTGGAGTCATGACAAGCGCCAGAAATCGGTTTACTCAGTGTATGGAGAATGGGGGACGTCACCTACCTGATTTTATCTTCAAAACTGGGTGAAACAAAACTTTATGTATGTGCCTATATTATAAAAAAAGAATAAAAATTTTCTGATTCATACAATGCGTTTTATTGAGTTTTAAAAAAAGAAGTTATGCTGCCGCACCCTGTATGAGGTAATTAAAGTAAAAATTGCTTTTAAGTATTACCTGAATATTTCTTGTTGATCTGAATGTTGAAGGTAGAATATACCTTCACCCGATTCGCATTTACGGCCAGCTTCAAACGTAAACATTCCATTTTTATAACCATATCTCCTGATAAAACAATAAGGCCAGTTGAAAAGCAATTTGCTATCATGACAATTCTTCAGTTGTACACTATTGTTAGTTAAAAATAACAGATACTGTTTAGCCTCCAAGCCACATCTTGTTGAAGCTGGGGACGAGTGAAGTTTTACGTTGAATATTCCATCACCAGATGGACAGTAAAGGTCGTTATCTTCTTCAACACTGGTGACTTTAGAACAATTATCTGGGAAACATACTGATTGAACGGCAGATAACCATTCGTTCATTTCAGGTTGTGACGGAGCTTCGAATTCATGTGAGGCCGAATTTGTGGTAATTACGAAACATGTTGTGCTTTTGGGAAGTATTTTTATGCAATCTTGTAGCTTGATGATGTTGTTCTTGTGCATTTGCTTTGATGATTCGGCACTGTCATATATTTCCAGTCTCTCTACACCAAATTTGCTCGATTTGAACAACAAGCAATATTTTTGATGCCATGATTTCTGTAAAACAAAAATGGAATACTTGAAAATTAAACTTCTGTTTCAATACGTACTTTTTTTTTTTCCTGCAGCTGGAACCCACAAATTACCACTGTGAATTGGTTTTCTTGTTCCATTTCAATATTCACATTTCTTGTTGATTAACAGGATGTATTGGATTCAATGCTGTGAAAATCCCATTACTTCATAATCGTACATTCTTCGTCAACTTCCTGGTGATAAATGATAAGACAGTTGCTTTAAATCGGTCAGATCGAATCAAAATAGATTCATAACACACATTAGTCATTCAAATTATGACATTTTCTTCTACATCTGTTAACCTTGAAATCTTCAGTCAAATTGACATTTTGTCATTTCCATAGAATATAAAATTTCTATTCTTGTTCCAACCCATGCCACATCGTATTGGCAGGCAACACAAAATACGAAGCAGTGTATTTTGTGTTGCCTGCTTAAAATTTGCATAACCGCCATCTGTCGCTCAATTTGGAAAGCTTCGATGGAAACATTAAAGAAACCTGCTGCATTTTTCTACTGTCTCGAAAGTTAACCGATAGATGGCAGTCTTGGTTTATTGGCAATACAGTGACCTGTAAAATACTGTATTAACGCCATCTATCGTTAAAGTCCTTGTTCGGTTTTCTTGCCATAGTTTTTGATTGCATGAAGGAATTATTGACGTTTGCACCTTTTTGAAAAGCTAAGCGAGCTGTTCACCAAACTCGTAATATTTTTTCGAGTAATTTCCAATTCTTTCATCACAATTTTAGGAGGAAAACAGGTGAAGCGATTTATGATCCTGTATATCTCGAGTTATCTGAATTTTTACTGAATACTTTTCCGCAAGAAATGAGGACCATCTCCTTAGCTTGGAAAAAAATATTCATTGAATATTCAGAACCAAGTAGTTTTTACAAAATTAGTTATTTTCGATATATGTATCATTAAATACTGTCATCAATGAATTAGCACATAGAAAAACTGAAATGATAACTATTAAAACATGTTTAACACTTTGTATTTATGAGAGTAATGCATATAATTGAATTTTCAATGTCATTAATACTCAACAGCAACAATCTTGTATAATTTTCGCTTGAATTGAACGAAGTGATATATCTGGCCATGAACTAATTTTTAAGAGAAATTGATAATACCTAGTAAAACGTATTATTCATATATTTATTACAATTAAAATCCTTACTACAAGAATATTATTCATTTCGTTTCATGCCTCAAAATTTGCTGTAATTATTGTACATTTTTTCTGCTGAGAAAATTATTGTGTCTTCTTCAGATCTTAAAGAGCGATTGTCACCAACATCTGTTGATTGCGATCTTCTCCACTTAGCACGTCTATTTTGAAACCACGTTTTCACCTGAAACAGAATTATCGAATTATTATTAACTAGCGACCCGCCCCGGCTTCGCACGCAATTCCTACGTCCCGCAATTTTTAAATCTGTAATATCTTCGAAAATATTCACTTAAATCATACGGTGTAAAGGGCCATATAGATCTATATTGAATGAACAATGTATTCAAGGTATTTAATTGGTTAAGGATTAATGCTGTATTGGTTAAAATCGCTTCGAAAATTAGCCATTATTTGTCGTAAAAAGTAAATGACAAAAAAAAGTTATTGTGGGTTATCCATAAGAGATAGACATATACCATCACGGACTTTTTTGTAGACCTTTTCAATGTGTATAATACTTAGTACATTACTTTGATAAAACACGTAGGGTTCAGCCTGTGTTTGCAATGTAAGCAGAAAAAATGAAATTATTTACGACATCACATTAGAAACCTCAAAAATAACAGTACTTCTCCACTATTTAATGGATGTTATTATACATATAAACCTTCCTCTTAAATCACTATTAAAAAAAAACGCATCAAAATCCGTTGCGTAGTTTCAAAGATTTAAGCATACAAAGGGACATAGGGACAGAGAAAGCGACTTTGTTTTATACTATGTAGTGGTGAAGAAAACCCTCAGCAGGTGTTTTTCAGCGCTCGTTCATTGGTGGAGCAATGAGGCTATTGCTTCAAAATTTTAAATCTTAGTACTTCGACTTAGTACCTGCCTGTCGGTTAGTTTCAATGTTTGAGCGAGATGTTTTCTGTCTTCTGGGCTTAAATACTTGTGGGAGCTGAATCGTCTTTCCAGCACATCTGTTTGTTCTATCGAAAATCTAACTTGTCCACCTTTCTTTTTGGAATGAACATGTGAGTGTGGAAATAAGGATAATGGAAATTTTTGTTCAGAAGTCCTCCTCATAATCTGATTGTGTTGGTCTGAAAAAAATAAAGCTTATTTAATTATGGGTCATTTGAACCACCAGGTGACCTATCTAGAACGATATAAGAGCATAAAATAATAAGATTCAGCACTATGCCGTCACTTGTAAGCTGTCCAACTAAGTGCAGGTGAGAATTCGAAAGTACATCAAGTAGAGTGGGTACATTTTGGTCACATATTCTTGTACGGCATTTTTACCATCAATAGATCCGTGAAAATAATAGTCAAAGGCGTAGCGCCGTAAAAAAATGGGGAGCCACAAAGTCGAAATTTTCTTTTAATTTTCCGACAATTACCAGGATAAATTTGGTCATTTGATTTTGTACGGCATCTGTGTCATACTATTTCAATACTCCTCTAATCCATTATTCCGCAACGCCGTACAAAAATCATGTGACAAGGGGAAAAAATCTAGTTTTGCAATCCCCTCTCTTTCCGTAGTCCAGGGGGTGGTTTGACACAACATGAAATAAATTTACTTTGAAAGTATTTTATGCAAAGATAATATTTTTCATATGCCGTATATTTTCGTTGGTTCAAAGGGAAAAAAGAAAAAATCCATTTATTTGTACTAATTTTCATAGTCTTTTCGTGATTCTAGGTTCCTAGTTAGAAACTATGTTGAATATGGGTTGTATTCTATCCATTTGTACCAAAATATAGACATATTGTCACTGATAATTCCAAAATACAACATATTTTTGAAAAGTATTCAATATACTGAAGTTTGCAGTACAAAATCATGTGACAAGGGGGTCTGCTAACTTCAGTGTCATGAGTACTTCTCAAAAATATGTTGTATTTTGTAACTATCAGTGACAACATGTCTATATTTCGGTATAAATGGATAGTATACAAACCCATATTCAACATAGTTTCTAACTAGAAACCTAGAATCACGAAAAGACTATGAAAATTAGTACAAATAAATGGATTTTTTCTTTTTTCCCCTTTGAACCGACGAAAATATACGGCATATGAAAAAATATTATCTTTGCATAAAATACTTTCAAAATAAATTTACTTCATGTTGTGTCAAATCACACCCTGGACTACGGAAAGAGAGGGCATTTCTTTCCCTTGTCGCAACCCTAGATTTTTCCCCTTGTACGGCGCGGCGTTGCGGAATAATGGATTAGAAGCAGTATTGAAATAGTATGACACAGATGCCGTACAAAATCAAATGACCAAATTTATCCTGGTAATTGTCGGAAAATAAAAAAAATTTCGACTTTGTGGCTCCACATTTTTTTACGGCGCTACGCGTTTTCTTATTATTTTATGCTCTTATATCGTTCTTGATAGGTCACCTGGTGGTTCAAATGACCCATAATTTTTTCAACACGGGCCAGTAGTCTATTATTGTAGGTGTAGACAGAAACCTGCTCACGACTTTTCTTGGATTACTGAGAGCTCGTTCTACTTATACTAGTGCTATATCGTTTTACCCAAATGCCTGTAATTTTCGAATTTTGAATCGAGGTTCGACTCTCTGATGGCGAATCCGTGGTCAAATTCAATTCTGTCCGTGGGGCCTTCGGTCGTAAGCATGATAACTTTCGAAGGGATTGTCCCAGAGACATCAATTCAAAATTTCTAAAAATGGGCGTCCTTTCGGGATCTCTTCAAAAGTTTCGGACGATATTCACAGTGAATAGGTATACAGAAAATTTATGGAAATAATAGAATATTTGTAGTTTAATTAACTTAAATTAGCTTGTAATTAACCGGTCGCAAGATTGAAAAACTCTTTTTCGAGATTTCTCAGATGAATTTCGTGAATGTCAATATTCCGGCAAATAGGAAGAAAATAAACCTTACGAAGATCATTGAATGGATTTTCCAAAATAATACAGATAAAGAGTTCTCTATCTAACAAAACGGAAATTAAGTGGTTTGGCTATCTAAGTTGCAATATTAGATACGTTAATTAATTGGAATATCACTATAAAGCTCTAGTAGTTGTATTTCATTTTATTGGACAGGATGTTGGTATTATCTTAACCAGTATTACATCATTCGTAGTTTCCGATTTTAAATAGAGAATATGAAGAAACAATTTAATCCATCCGATTACCTGATTTAATTCAAAACAATCTTCAGTATTAGAGTTTCGAAAAATTAAAAATTCAAGAAATAAACTCAATGAAATTTAGTAAAATAAATAATTGAAAAAATTAAATTCTATGGTTCAGATGATGCGATCCTTTTGAAATTTCACATGAACATTCAGAATATCAATCTACATTCACCAAATTAATTTCATTCGAATCGGATATCTTGTTATGGAAATATGAAGATTTTCTTTTCAATATTCCAATTGAATTTTCTAAGGTTCCTTTAACACGATTTCCACAAAATTTTGCATGAGGATTATAATGAGCATCTTGCATGTGGCCGCAAAATTTCATTTCGATTGGTTTCGTTGTCTCTGAGATATTGAGGAACAAACATTTTGAATGGCCATATTTTATGAAAAATCCTGTACTACGATTTGGCAGGTTGACGAACTTAACCGCGGGATATGGGAACCGAACTCACCCTGAAAGTCTCTAGGACAATCCCTTCGAAAGTTATCGTGTTTACGGCCGGACGGCTTCACGGACAAATTATAGGAATCGAGCCCTATCTTTTGAGACTATTTTTGGCTCAAAATTAGAAAATTATAGACATTTGAGCACTGGTTGAAATGAAACGAGCGCTCAAAAGGAGCGTGGGGGGTGAGAAATATCGAATTCAAGAAACCATAGCATAAATTGCTTTTGAAATTAAAATTTATTATTGATGACGAGCTACGTCCTTTTTTGGTACGTTTGTAAAAAAATAGAGCATCAACATGTAGTTCACCTGCAGTAAAAACGTTTCATAACTTTATACAGGGTGTCCCGTAATTAGACCGACAAACTTCTAGTGGACATTATAGATCGTATTTTAGACATATTCGACCAAATCATATAATGCAAAATTGCTTCGTTAAGGAGCTAGTGCCCTTTGAAGATGACGTCCTGTCCACACTTTTTGCCACATATTCGCAAAACGGAGTCACATAAAGTGCTGAAAGTTTACACATAGGCTAATATGAAAAATACGCATCGATTAGATTGAATGCAATCCTTTCATGTCAAGCACAATCGTATCATTTGGAGGGGGCGAAGGGTATTTTTAAACTTTCATTATTTCGCGAGATTTATTACATCATATTCATAAACTCTGATGTTTATTCTCGAAAAAAGATGCTCTTGTATAATAATGCCCAGATTGAATTCAAAATAAAAGTGAACATTGAGTACTTAGTGAAAAGAGAGAAAATTTCAAATCTATTTTTTTCAGAAATGGTGCATCTGGGCGTTATTATACAAGAGCATCTTTTTTCAAGAAAAAAATATCAGAGTTTATGAATATGATGTAAATCTTGCGAAATAATGAAAGTTAAAAAAGTTTCAACTAAAAATACCCTTCGCCCCCCCCAAATGATACGATTGTGCTTGACATGAAAGAAATGCACTCAATCTAATCGATGCGTATTTTTGATATTAGCCAATGTGTAAACTTTCAGTACTTTATGTGACTTCGTTTTGCACATATGTGGCAAAAAGTGTGGACAGGACGTCATCTTCAAAGGGCACTAGCTCCTTAACGAAGCAATTTTGCATTATATGATTTGGGTCGAATCTGTCTAAAATACGATCTATAATGTCCACTAGAAGTTTGTCGGTCTAATTACGGGACACCCTGTATAAAGGGTTTTGTCTTTCCAGGTAAATGTAGGAAATCTCTCGGATTCAGATAGAACATAAAAGTGAAGATGACTAGTTCCTATAATTTTTTTCCTAGTGACCCTCCCTACGAAGATACGACCTCTTAAATGACGCCACTGGAAATGCATTTTAGTGGAATAAATTTCAACTACTAGATATAATTTGATGAAAATTTGATATGAATAATAGTATTAAGGACCTCTTAAATCACCGGACTCAAATTTCAATTAGCTTATTGTTCAGTTTACCAGGGGCCAACTGGGTTGTACATTTTAATGCTTAAATTTTTAACACCCTGTATGATAAGATGCTAAAAAAACAAATTTGGATACCTTGAACTTTTAGCTGAAGAAAAGGTACTCTTGATCAGTGTCGATAAAATGAACCGTTTTCGAAAAAAAATAATGAAAAAGTAAAAGTAATTGAAATTTATTCCACAACAATGGAATTCCAGTGGCGTCATTTAGGAGGTCGTATCTTCGTACGGAGGGCCGCTAGGAAAAAAATATGGGAACTTGTCATCTTATTTCTTTATGTTCTATCTGAATTCGAGAGATTTCCACATTTTCTGGGACACCATGTAAACAATAACATATTTAGATTTCAACATACCTGTCATTCGATACAATTCATAATAAAACTGAAGATTTCTCCACTGCTCAGAACAAACATCATTATTTCCGCTATAAGAATATACACGAGTAGGAATAGGGTACACTAAACCCTCATAATAATTATTCAAAAATTTTCCATTGGCACTTCTTTTATTATTATCGTGTAAATGCTCGCCCTTAAGTATGTTCTCGATTAGAAAAGACATGTCAACGTCATACGACTTGACCGTTTTAGATATAATGAATTAAATGTGGGCTTAATATCTTTAGGACTTTCCTAACAAAGATATAAAGCAATAGCTACTCAATTGTTTCAATTGGTCGTTCTTATCTTTATTTGGTGGCTACAACTTCCGTTTACTTGCGAAATGAAAGAGTTCCCAGATGTTACTTCCTTGTTTTGGGGGGGTTTGGACATCATCTGGAACAGAGTTTTTCGAAATTTTAACACTATAGTCCATCCAAGAACGATTAACATCCAAAAGGCCCTGAAAGTCTAGACGAAGCTTTAGTGCTGGTAATAATTCCCAAGCATATTGATCAAATTCTAAATATCAGAATACAGTGAAACTTCCCTATAACGAACGACTGTATAACGAATTTCGTACAAGACATTGCTCCTTGAATCAAATTCCATGTAAAAAACACCCTCTAAAACGAAGTGAATTCTCTCTATAAGGAAATATTCAAAGAACATCACTCTTTGAAAGGGTATTGGTGAGAAGGTATAAGGGTGGGTTTTTTCCGAAAATTTTCCGGACATACGTAATAAATCCCTACCTTAAACTAAATCATTACGGCGGGCAGAGAGATCCTTCTAAAAGTGTTTTAAATTCAGAGTAGATGAATAACCTAAATAACGACTACAGAGCCATATGTTGATCTGATTTGTGATCATAAGCATACGGGCATCAGGCAATCCAAAATACATTCATACATCCCTCACACTTCGGTACCTTCTCCTACCCGCCTAGTGCCTACCTCGGAGACGCATTTTGGTGAGATTTCATCATCAACCTGCCATATCTTTTGATTCATCATAATTGAATGATGTTGAAAGCAATTTCGTTCTAAAATAAATACTGGGTATGAACGACGTATTCAATTGGATAAAGATCAATAGCGTATTCATAAAAAAATACTTCCAAATAATGCATAATTTTGAGAAACATTCGGATACCTTCAAAATGTGATACCGAGTAAACCTTGAAAGATAGATATATGCTATCGCGGACTTTTTTGTAGAACTATTAAAGAGGTACATTTCCGTCATACATTGTTTCCATGTACGTCTTACGGTTTTTGCAGCGCACCTGAAAATAGCTGATTTTGGTACTCATATTTATTATCATTGAAGTTATAGTAGGTTTCCTCAATTTCTCGGGTGGAAAGTATAGCCTATGTTACTCAGGGATAGTGTAGCATTCTAAGGGTGAAAGAATTATTGAAATCGGTCTAGTGGCTTATGAGTTAACTCGTATCAAACACACAAACCCACAAATCCACAAACATAAAAAAATTCCTCTTTATAATATTAGTATAGATTATAATATAAGTACTCCAGGGATTATTTTTTTTATATGGCATCATTGCCACGATTATTTTTACAAAGTGATAGTCGACAAAAAAGGGTAAGGGGAGGTTCAGGCAGACTAGAGCGACTCAATTTCGCTCGCGGTAAGTTGCACCCTTTCGAATCAATAATACGCTGGTGCCATCTACGTAAAAAATATCATTGAACCAATCCTGTTGTTCCTCTGTGCAAAGAATTTGAGGATTATTTCATTTATCAGGATGATAATTTCCACCATACCGCACACAGAGTGTTCGAAACATTCTTCAAGAGAAAAGAGAACAAATTAGCTGCTTTTCAAATGTTGTATTCGCAAAATATGAAGTTTTCATGGACGCAAACTTTAATAGCAACAGTTAGATGAACGTAATATTTTTTCATCTGCTAGATTAAATAAAAAGATTTATACTGGCATTAATAGTGTTGTAATCTCTCATCTTTTTACTCTAACCAATTAAATATCTAAGTTATACTGATTGAAGTTGAATATTGATTTTATTGAATATAAAAACTGGTAAAATTAGAGATGAATAACCATGCTGACGTTTTCAACATTACTTTAAATTGAGCCATATCAAACAAGCAGTTAATATTTATCACTATCACACTACGATGAAGATTTTAGTGATTGTATTGTTAAGTGCAGTAGTGTTTACTGAAACAAAACTTTTACGTGAGTTTTTATCATCTCCCTTGTTTTGATCAAGCTGGGAAAAATGAATCAATCTACCAAAACGAATAATGTCTCATAATTTGATTATGATGAAAATTACATGGTATCTTGGACGACCAGTGAACGATACTTAAATATAGGTTTTTATAGTGTATAAGACCGTTATTTCTACAGGGTGCGGCAGCATAACTTCCTTTTTTTAAAACTTAATAAAACGCATTGTATGAATCAGAAAATTTTTATTCGTTTTTAATAATATAGGCACATACATAAAGTTTTGTTTTATCCAGTTTTGAAGATAAAATCAGGTAGGTGACGTCCCCCATTCTCCATAAACTGAATAAACCGATTTCTGGCGTTTGTCATGACTCCAGCCAGTATAGCAGGCGTTATGTTGGCAATTTCTTCTTGGATGTGGGAAAAAATTCCTGTAACATGTTTACATACCGGTCCGAATTCACTGTCACTGTGACTTCGTTTTTCCCAAAGAACCAGGACCAATAATTCCACTTGAGGAAATTGCACACCACACTGTGACTTTAGGTGAATGCAAAGGCCTTTAATGCTATTGTTGATTTGACCCCTTGTGACTTTTTTCTATGGGATTTTTTGAGATCTCGTGTTTATGTGAACCGTCCAAGGACCCTACAAGATATGAAGAACAACATCCAGGAAGAAATTGCCAACATAACGCCTGCTATACTGGCTGGAGTCATGACAAACGCCAGAAATCGGTTTACTCAGTGTATGGAGAATGGGGGACGTCACCTACATGATTTTATCTTCAAAACTTTATGTATGTGCTCATATTATAAAAAACGTATAAAAGTTTTTTGATTCATACAATGCGTTTTATTGAGTTTTAAAAAAAGGAATTTATGCTGCCGCATACTGTATTTTGCCAGAACTTTCAGAACTATTGAACGTATTTGTTTCATATTTGACAATCATATTTCATCATGAATCTGTTCATATGGGCATTGTTTAAAATGATATATGGGCCATATGGGACAATGGCCATACCTAGATAATGCAGACCACAATTTGTTGTTGATATCCTCATTCTGTACAGATTTTTTTCTCCGAAAAATGTTCCATTTGATATTTCAAGAGTACAAAAAACCTTCAACTTGTTTCTGGAAAAGTATCAATGTTTAATGATTTTTGAAAGCCCTCCCATTGTTATAAACCTTGAAATACAGTGGAATTTCCCTATAACGAACGTCTGTATAACGAATTTCGTACAAGACATTATACCTTGAATCCAAATTGCATGTTAAAAACCCTCTAAAACGAAGTGAATTCTCTCTATAACGAAATATTCAAGAACATCACTCTTTGAATGGGTATTGGTAATAAGAAGGTATAAGGGTATGGGTTTTTTTCCGAAAATTTTCCGGACGTACGTAATAAATCCCGGTATTAAACTAAATTATTACCCCTGGCTGTTTGGTTTCAATTCAATCTAACTATTACGCTAGTGCGAAATGTCTGAAAGGAAATGCTTAGTTTGAATGATATACTTAAATTAGAGCACTAGAAAGATAGGTATGCCAGACAGGCTGACTGGGTCCAACCATAGACTCGAAAATTACAGATGGTAATGTCAATCTCTCAGTTATTGTGCTCTATTGTTAGTTGCGTGCTTTTTTTGAAGAGTAGTTAATAGAAAGTATTGATTTTTTATTCAAAACAATAAAGTTGGAGACTAGACAGGTAAGCATAAGCATTTATTCGATTACAGATTTCATTTCATTCGAATTGTTCTGTAATTTTCGAGTCTGTGGTGGACCCAGCATGGCTGTCTGGTATACTCCCCTTTTCAGAGCCTTACTTAAATTTATCACAGAACAGACAAACTTTACTTTCTTTATGAAATTTATCAGTGAAGTCGACCGCGACATTGCCGACTATAGAAACAAATTTTCTTTCTGTATAACGAAATTTCTTTATAACGACTTTTTTGCGGATTTAGCGCTTTCGTTATAGGGAAGTTCCACTGTATTTGTAATTATGTACCTGAATACGAAACATTCATTTCATTGGATTTTTTCAGCAAAATTCATGCAAGATTTAAGATGTCCTTTGACTCATGATTTCAAGCCCTGCTTTATAGAAAAAGGAAATGCAGCTATACCTCTCTTAGCGAAAGGTAAGTTTGCTTAGTTTTTTCCTATTGCAATAATGTAGTGTTGTCTCTTTCTTAACATTGGGAGTGGCCAAATTCAAGCAGTACGGTAGGGAACCTGCAGTACTCACAATTAAGCCACTCCCTACGATAAGAAAGAGACAACACTACATTATTGCAATCGGACAACTGGATTCAGACAGTTACGTAGCACTAAATCATTCAAATAGAAAACTGTTCAACTGCACGGAAAAGCTTTTTCTGATGAATGTTTTTTATATTAATTTCCAAACCTATATCGGTGTTCAGTACACTGTTAGTCACGTACCTTTCTTTTATTCAACTGTCTCGATTTTTTCCAGGAGTTCCTGAATATAACATTCCAAAAATGGATCCTGCAATTATACATCACGTTCCATTAGTTTCATCTGAATCCATGTCACTTAACTTGACAAATTTAAAAGTCTACGGCCTTGAGGAGTTGAAAATTGTGGATATAGAGTGAGTTAATATTTTTCACATTTTCAGTCTACAAAATACCCTATAATACAACTCCAAATATATATGTATGAGATACATAACATCCTTTAGAAAGCGTGTACATCTCAAAATATACAGGGTGTCCTGGAAATCTCTCAGATTCAGATAGAACATAAAAAAATAAGATGAAGAGTTCCCATAATTATTTTTCCTTGCGGCTCTCCCTACGAAGATACGACCCTCCTAAATGACGCCACTGGAAATCCATTTTAGTGGAATAAATTTCAAATACTTAATTCTTTCATTATTTTTTTTCGAAAATGATTCATTTTATCGACACCGAACAAGAGTACCTTTTCTTCAGCTTAATGTTCAAGGTATCCAAATTTGTTTTTTAGCACCTTATCATACAGGGTGCTAAAAATGTAAGCATTAAAATGTACAACCCGGTCCGCCCCTGGTAAACTGAACAAGCTAATTGAAATTTGGATGCGATGATTTAAGAGTTCCTTAATACTATTAATCATATCAAAATAATTATATCGAGTAGTTTGAAACTTATTCCACTAAAATGGATTTCCAGTGGCGTCATTTAGGAGGTCGTATTTTGTAAGGTGGGCCGCCAGTAAAAAAATTATGCGAATTTGTCATCTTCATTTTTTATGTCCTATCTGAATCCGACAGATTTTCCGGGACGCCCTGTATATGTTACTGGCAGATATATCACATGTATGTGTATATTTCGATTTCTAGGGTGGATTTGGATACAAGAATGTTCAGAACGACACTCAGTGGTGCGAATATAACTGTTATAGGCCAATATAACGTTGATGGTAAAATACTGATATTGCCTATTAAAGCTAACGGATACTTCTCGGCATATCTCAGTGAGTCTATTTTGTATTAATCCACTTAAAACTGAAGTGAGCTGAAATTTTTATAGGATTTATAACAACGACAAATTCTTGATGATGACTGACTGAAAAAGTGGTACGCCACTGATATATTTTAAACAATTATTTTCAATTCTTTATTATATTTGAGACAAAAATCTCTTCCACCTATTTACCTGTGGGGCGATTTTTTGTCACAAATTTAAAGGATGTCTAAAAAATAATTGTGAGTTTAAATTATCTCAGTAGCGTATCACTTTTTCAGCCAATTTTCAAATAAAAACGCAATATATTCGGAAGCAATGCAATTCCGGACTCACATTTATTGAATCAACCCTTTTAATTTTTCCAGTGTTATTCAATAATATTTATTTATTTATTTATTTAAATAATGACAAGGGTTGAGATTATTAAATCTATAAACCCAACTCAAATACAATCATAATAATACAACTGAAGGAACTATAAGTATTGTGTAAACAAACATGGTAAAAAAAACAAAATAAAAAATTAATTTCCACGCCATCCATCTAGCCTGTTCTTAAAAAGCATTCACAGAAGGGGCCTCCACAATCGCCGTTGGTAGATATTCCATGACTGAATACTCTGTTAGGGAGAAACATTTGCCGAGGTGTCGATTTGAAGGCTTCCTTAGATAGTTTTGTACCGATGCCCTCGCAAGCTGTTAGTATTGAGGCAATACATATCCTGGATCTCTCCACCGAATGGCCATGAAGGCTCGGAAGGTAAAATGAGATCCCCCCTAGTCCGGCGTTCAGCAAAACTTGGTAAACCAAATATGCGAAGACGATCCTCGTAGGTTGGACGCACATACGAGTATGGTAGACGTGTAACCCAGCGTTGAACAGACTCCAGGAGAACTTCTTCGTACCTGGTTGAAGGCCACCATACTTGTCCAGCATACTCGATAATAGGTCGTATGTAGGTTTTGTAAAGAAACATCCAGGTTGTTTTATCGGAGTTCTTGAAAGTTTTACTAAGCATGTAAACTATTTGCTTCGCCCTTCCCGTGACAGACTCGACATGAGCGGACCAGCTGAGATCGGAGGTAAGAGTTACTCCAAGGTCGACGTGACGTGTCACTGGCTGTATTTGATGACCGTCAATGAAATAGGACACCATCGGATTGTTTCTGCCCATGTGGGAGAACGCAACATTTTTCAATGTTCAGAGGTAACATCCATTCATGGCACCATCTGGAAAGAGCGTCCAGGTCTTCCTGGAGAATGTGGGCGTACAGGAGTGGCAGGTTATAGAGCTTAGCGTCGTCAGCAAAGGAAGATAAAATGGATTTTAACAGAGAAGGTAAGTCGGAGATGCACAAGAGAAAAAGGATCGGACCCAAAACTGATCCCTGTGGGACACCAGATAGTACACTTCTCTGGGCTGAAGAGTATGCATTGCCAACTCTGACGCGAAATTTACGATTGGACAAAAATGTTTTAATCCAACCCAACAATCTACCCCTTATCCCTAAATGCTCCAACTTAGTAAGAAGGCGTCTGTGAGGTACGCGGTCGAACGCCCTCGAAAAGTCCAGGTAGACTACATCAACCGGAAGTCCAGAGTCCAATGCTCTAGTCCAATCCGCGATGCACGAAAGGAGATTTGTTGTGGTTGAGCGTTGTGGTAGAAAGCCGTGTTGGGAACTTGGAATGATGTCGTTCTCGAGACAAAATCGCAGTAGGTGGTCACATATGATTCTCTCCAAAATCTTTGGAACAGCTGAAAGCACACTGATAGGTCGATAATTAGAGGGATCGAATTATCACCCTTTTTGAAGATGGGGGTGATTGAAGCAGAAAGCCAATCAGATGGGATGCAGGAAGTACCGATTGATTTAGAGAATAGATTTGAAGTGGGGTAGTAAAGCATCAGCACAGTTTTTGAGCAGACGCGTTGTTAGGCCATCGTTAACCTGGAGCGGTATCCAACTTCAGTTCGGAGATATATTTCTTGACAGTGGGCTCGTCGATGGTGACGTTGGATAGTTGATTTGTTATGCGATCAATAATGGGAGTAGGGACCGGGCCATCAGGCTCTGCGGAAAACGATGAAAAAAATATTTCTGAAAATACATCAGCGCTTTCACTCGGACTCTCACACATGGCTCCCAACTGGTTCTTTATTGCAGGAATGCTCACTTTACAATTCATGGAAGATCTTACGTATTTGTATATTCTCTTTTTATTTTTGAAGTAATTAGCTTTTCTCATAAGAAGTCCTTGCTAGGTCTATGGATTTAGCTAGATAATTTGAGAAGGAACGATGGTTTCTCATAATCCGTTGTCGATTTGCTGCGAGAGTACTTGCGCCACAATGACCTCTTAATATATATATAATAATAATAATAATAATACTTATTAACAATTACATAGTAATTAAGTCAAAATAAATTTAAATTTACACAATTTCAATGCTCATATTATAGGGTGGGTTTTCTTGAAGTGACGTTTCAGTTGTTTCCTCAAACAATTCACCTCAAGTTCTCTCCATGCTAATGGGAGTTTATTATATAGCCTTAATCCTTCAGATTTCCTGTCAGTGGTTTTAAGTCTAGCTCCAATTATATTCAGGTCTTCTTTGGAGCGTATATTGTATGGATGGCAGTCGGATCTTTTAGCATATTCTGCTTTATTTCTGGCGACATCGATTATCAGTCTGATCATAAGTTCAGCTATTACTGTCAAAATTCTGTATTTAATGAAAATAGGTTTACAGTGAGTTCTAGAATCCACTCCCACTATTGCCCTAACAGCTTCTTTTTGGGTGATTAGTACCTCATGGATATGACTTGAGCAGCCCCATACTTCCAAGCCATAAGTCATACGAGTATGGAATAATGCATAGTATGTCTGTAATGCTGTCTGCTGATTAATGATCTGTCTTACACGTCTTATGGCATAAATAGCGGGATGTAATTTCTGTTTCAGTTGAGAGCAATGTGCCTTCCAGGTCAGTCTAGTATCGAAGTTAATGCCCAAGAATATAGCCTCATCTCCAGGCACTGCAGTTGACGATGTGAAGGTCATAATTTTAGTTTTTTCATTATTTAGGCATAATCTGTTTGAGTTGAACCAACTGGCTGCTTGTTTGTTTGCTTCCTCTGATCTTCGGAGTAAATTGTCCTGGTTTTTATCTTTAACAGCTAATGTAGTATCATCTGCATACAGTACGGCATGACAATTGACATTCTTTGGGAGGTCGTTAATATATACGATGAATAGAAGAGGTCCTAGAATTGATCCTTGGGGAATACCGTGCACAACAGCCGTTGTTGAGCTATTTTCTTGATTGTGATAGGTCATTTGTTTCCTACCATTCAAATATGAAGCAAACAGTGATAAAGCTACCCCCCTAACACCATAAAGTTTTTTTTCTAGGCATATCTTGTGGTCCATGCAATCAAACGCTTTTGATAAGTCACAAAATTGAGCTTGTGTTGTTTGATGTGTTTCAAAGCCATCCAATATGAAAGAGTATAGGTCTTTTATGCATCAATTGTAGATTTATTCTGCCTGAATCCGAATTGGGAGTTTGAAAGATAGTTGTGTTTATCTAGAAAAGAGATTAGTTGGTCTGCCATCACCATTTCCATAATTTTTGAAAATACTGGGAGGATGGATATTGGACGGTAATTAGAGGCTGATGTTGGATCCCCTTTTTAAGTATAGGACATACTTTGGCTAATTTCATGTTATCAGGAAACACTCCTTCTTGTATACTTTGGTAGATTATATGTGTTAATGGAGCTATGATTCCATCGCACACTGATTTTATTAATTTTGTACTGATGCCGAATATATCCATTGTTGGTTTGAAGCCATTTTTTGTGTATGTATCGAAGTGTGTCCTTTTCAGTAATGGGTTTGAGAAATAATGAATTTGGTTGAGTGATCTTGACTTTGTGTAAGTATGTCTGGGCAGGGGTGTATCTGCTCTAATCTGGCTAGATATTGTAGGTCCTATATTAGTGAAGTATTCATTTAAAGCATTTGCTGACGGCGAACTTTGTATTGCCTTTTGTTTCTCCATTCGTGTTTCTGCCTTGATTATTTGCCATGTGGTTTTTTTGTTGTTTTTGGCCTGAGCGATTTTCATTTCATTTTTTTGTTTCTTTTCCAGTTGTGTTGCATCTAGGTAAAACTTTTTATATTTCTTATATAATTCTAAAGTAGCACTATCCCTATTCAGCGTATATACTTCCCTTATAAAGTCCAGTGTTTCTTTAATTTGCTTAAGATGGTATGAAGGTTTGTAAGCACAAGTTGTTGATGTTGATTGAAGCGGTATTGCATTATTATAATGCAGACAGAATACGTTCAGAAATGTGTCAAACTTTTTATTTATGTCATTTATTTCATAGATTATCTTCCAGTTAACATCCAAGAGTTGCCTTTTTAAAGACATTATATTCTGAGGACAAAATTTTCTAAACATTTTGTTGGGTTTCTGTGTGCATGGTTCAGTACTGACATCTATTATCTGCGCTAGATGGTCAGATATGTTTGCATTATACGTTCTAGCATCACATTCTTCAATATTGGTCAGTATGTTGTCTACACAAGATTTTTTGCCGTTATAGTGCTCTCTGGTATATGTAAAAATAGTTCTATGTAGGCCAAAGCTTTCAAACATATTAAGGACATGAAGTACTTGATCAGTTTCCGAATTGAAATCTACATTGAAGTCGCCAACTATGAATATGTCTATCTTAGCACTAAAAGTGGCAAATATGTACTCAATGATTTGGAACCAGAAATGTATAGGTTCTTTTGGTCATTTTTGGTGTATAGTATACCATCACAATAAGATTGTGGTCAGGAAGGTAGATTGCATTAATTTCGTGGATCATTTCACATGACAGTTTATCAATTTCTTGCAGTTGCATATAGTTTATACCGTTTTAATGAATATGCAGACTCCTCCATGTTCATGTTGGGTTCTGGTGTAGCAATTGGCAACGCTGTAGTTTTTTATATGATATAAATTTTTATTGTTATGTTGAGCCAATGTTCAGTAATACATAGGATATCAATTTCAAGTTGATAGCTTAGTTGTTCCAATGCTTCTATTTTATTCGTGATGCATTGTACATTTAGGTGCAATATCTTTAAATGAGATGAGATCGGTTTATTATTCGCGTGCTAAGGTTCTTCGTTTGTTGTTTCTTCTAACAGATGATGTCCCATTCGAAAGTTGAATCTCGAGAATGCAACTCCTGTTGGCCAGAACTTTGAGTCATAAACTCTATCTTTGTGTTCAGTTTCCACGCCAATCAGAAAACATTTATTATCTTTCTGAGGGTTTCTAATTGGTAAATGTTTAACACTTACGGTTGCTATATCTGTCTGCAGATTTTCATGTATATATCTCTTTATGGTTTCTGGGTTGACGTGATCCTTGATTCTTCCTAAAAATAACCATATTTTCTTTTCTTCTGGTTTTTTGTGTTTGTTTCTGCTTTCAAAGTTATACTTCAGGCAGAGACTTTCTTCTGTTCCTACGTGAGGTTTCATTCTGTTCTTTCTCTTCGTTCTTACCAGGTGAAATTCATTCTGTTCTTGTTCAGAATTCCTGTGTTTGTTTTGTGTTGGTTCACTGTTGGAACCAGGGGGTGAAACGGCTAGTGCTAAGTTGGAAACACGACCACTCAGACATACGTCCTCCCACCCGGCCCTGTCATGGCGGCCGTAGCGATTATAAACAAGCGTATGTCTTAGATAAGTGGCTGGCTGACAGATTTGGACATTTGACATTTGAATTAGCAGAGATTCATGTCATGTTTGAGTTTGAGAAATGAAAAGTGAATGTTTTATTGCAAAATAGCGAAGTGATTAATGATTTTGGCAAAATAAAGTGTTGTGATTCAAGTTATTATTATGTTTCTGCAGGGATCTTGTAAGATAAGATGCATTTTCTTTCCAGCAGGTATGTTTTTCTTTGTTTTCAGTAGGTATCAAGTTGAAAATCTTTTTTGCAATTACACACAGACTTGTCTGCAATATATATTCGATTTATTCAAATATTTAACTGATAATTCTGAAATTAATTTTGTGAAAACAACAATTGGCAAGTAATCTACTCTGAAAAGATAGATTCAAAATAATGAACTAATATACAGATATATTTAACTTTTCATATTGTGAGACTTAATAATTGAATGATACTTTTGGCTCTTTTCAGTAAGAAGTGTTACTGCCTGCCCCGATCCAGGTTTTGAATGTTCCGACTGCAGATCTTTCTTACCCTCCTTAGTTGAAGCAGCGTTATTGTGAAGTGAAAATAGTGATCATAATAGGTACATAACTGTGGAATAATGGACAATTCAAATATCCTTATCTATAATTTTCTTTTCATTGAACCCCGTAGTTTTTAAAGAATCAAATTTATTTCATTTCTATTTGGAAAACTATGATCCGAATCGTAAGAATTCACATTTGCTGCAATTATCAATCGATCACAGTGTTATTGTGAAGTGAAACTAGTTAACTTATGTTAACAATAATGACCATTTAATTTTTTCCACTATCTTTTACACTCTCATTCAAGATAATTTTATCATTTGGTTGAAAATCAAATCACTGAAATTGTAAGACCACTCACTCTGTGTGGGTGGTTACAGAATTCGGTCTTTTTTAATCATGCATGGTCTTTGGTTTGTTAAGAAGCAAGTAAATTTGATTTCTTTTAAAATAACATCTAAATTATAGTCCGGTTTGGTGAGTCATTTACCATTGACCATCTTTATATTATTATTTCTTATTAATAGAATGTTTGAATATTAAATAATTGGAAAACTGTAAAATAATATAATAAAGTTATTATTATAAAAACTATTAGTTTCAAATAAATATTTTTTCCTGTTCCGAATTTTTGAAAAGAGATGATGTTGTTTCTCTTCTCTCTCTCTCTCTCTCCTCTCTCTCTCTCTCATTTTCGAGGAATGCTGAACACAGAATATCATTAAATAACCATCAACCACAAAATAGTAGTTGACAAGCTTCGAACTCCGGACGACAGCGGACACCCCCTAGAAATGGAATCGTCTCCACCCGCTCCAATATGGCGGCTATATTGGAGTTTCTGTGGTTTAAATGTCATCCGTGTTGCCAGGATTTAGTAGGCAGGTATCACTTCTTATATTGTATGTTCTGTGGTT
>CM024241.1:13517019-13692639 GCA_013421045.1 Propylea japonica | reverse complement strand
AGGCTGGGCGCCCACCGGAGTTGACAAAGAGCCTTCGACGAGACAGTTTGTTCGGGAGTCGACGAGGTAGCCGTAAAAGCTAGAGTGTGAATCATCTTGGTGTGCGATGGATCTCTTTACAACAATGCTTCTCACAGTTACCTCGTCGAACCTTAACAAAGTGTCTGTCCTGTCGGATACTATATATCGACTCCAGTGTCCACCCGGCCTAAACGTTGTCAAAAAACGAGTAAAGGCTGCTTACTGGGCTCCTCACGGTTCGTCACTATTTGTTAGATATCACCTACACAAGATCGGTAAAAAAACTAATATATATTTTTTTGTGGAAAAAATTTTTCGTTGGAGAATAGTGGTCCAAAGCTACTATTTAACGAATGTTTCAATAAAATTTTTGAATTTCATCATTATTTTAAAAATATCCGTTTTCCTTTAATAACGATAGATTCAATCTGTCAATTGACAAATAAATCTGCAATCGACAGATTTAATCAGTCAATATCACCTTTTAATCTGTCAACTTACACTTTTTATTCTGTCAATTTCACTTCACTTTTTGATCTGTCAATTTACAATTTTCAATCTGTCAATTTTCACTTTTTAATCTGTCAATTTACACTTCTAAATCTTTCGATTTACTCTTTTATCTGTCAATATCAGATTACCAGTGTGAATTGATAGATTAAATCTGTCAATTGACAGATTAAATGTGTCAGTTGACAGACTTTTACTTTAATCGCAGTGGCACTAATCTACGCCGTCATATTGAATGTCCCTTTACAAGTAAAAAATGTTGACATGAGATGAGCGTAATTAGACTACAAAAATTTAAATACTGGGTATCGAGGCGCTGCAAAAAACATTTTTATAATTTCGTTTGTCATTCCGTTATATATATTTTTTTCAAATACCTTTCTTTTCAGTTTCAAACCTTTACTGATCTGCAATGTGTTTTATATTAATTCTTTTTTTCCGTTTATCAGTCCTTTATTGTGACAGTCGAATTTTCAATTCAATCTCAAGTACTACTCATTCAAAATTTAATATAAATAAGATTATGATTTCACAACGCCTTACGAAAACGCCCCAAAATAATCAAATCAAAATTGCAGATATCATGAACGGAACCCAGTTCCTTCGCCATTTTGCAACAACGCTCTTTTTTTCCCTGAAAGTGGATTTATAAGCTCAGTTCAAGAAAATAACGTCTTTGTTAATAGATATTTATCGCCAAACTTTTTCAACAATTCCAAATAGTCGTCATGATTTAAATGTCTGCTGAAGTTTTTCGTTCAAGAGGAACAAATTATACCTTTACAATTGACTCAACCGTAATAAACTTGCTCGCATTTGACAAAAATAAACATTAAACACACAATTATACTTCAAAATTGATGTTTTCTTTTATGAACTGAGTTTATCTAATTACTCCTATTCGTTTTATAATGACTCAAGTGAACTCAACGAAATATCCAATTGTTAACTAAGGCATTTTTAGTTTTACAACAGGCCTCCTAAAGCGGCTATATATTCAGCTTTTTAGGCGAATTATTTAGGTGCGTTATCAAATTAATTCATTTGAGGTTTTTAATCCACTGCTAAGGTATATAAAAATTACTTTAGCGAAAACAGAAGTGTAAGTTCATAAACGGTAATATGATAATATGTTGTGAAATGTTTTAATTATGTTTCAACTGTACTACAATAATTTTCTGATGGATAAATCAATGATATAGCGAAAGTCGGAGGAATGAATATGAATGATATTTATACCTACCCTGTAAACAAATTCCTCTTCAGACATGCTCGATCAGTTTTCAATTCAATTTCCAATTCTGCATATAAAAATTATTCAATGAAAACACCTATCTTCAGTGGTACTAGCAAATGAGAACTTGTATTTCGAAATTATTTTAAGATTCTGCACTAAACTTAGTAGTAATATTTAACCATTCTTTTTAGGATTAATGAATTCAACATCCAAGATTTGACCGCGCTATAGGTACTAAAAATTATTTTCACTTATATTTGAGATTTTTCTGAAAGAGTTCCTAGGTTGATTGTTGATATAATAGCATTAGTATAAAATTTAGAAATTCAAGAACAGAATGTTGATGTTTTGTGGCTGTTTTAGCACACTATCATTTCTGAATGGATTTTCTTAGTAGTCAAATAAAATTATAATTATCCCCACTAATAGATAAAGAATGGACAATATTCACCACTGTAGGAAACTTATAGTTCGTTTCGCAATAAAGTATATTCAAAATTGATAAAGAAATGGAATAAATAAAATACAGGGCGATCCATATCATAACTAAGAAATTTTAACCACGTATTCTGCATCAAAAATAAGCTCTAGTTTGTCATATAAACATATGTCGAGAAATGTTCCCCCTCCGAGATACGGGGTGTTAAAATTATAGAGAAAAATTTCTTTATTAATAACTTACACATTGCTTGAAAATTTTTTATGAAATTTGAGATATAGGTTCTGAGCGTCAAGGAGCACTTTCTGCATAATATCATTTCTTTTCTATTCTACCAGTGGCGTCCGTACTGCAGCGAGACTGAATATTTTCAGATAAAAAAAAGGATACGCCATTGGTTTTTCCGACAATAAATTACTTTTTAAATCCTTTTTCAATTTGTAGCAAATTCGGTCTCTTGACTTTTTGCTGTACGAGGCACCGTTTCCGGTCTAAAAATAAAACGCATTCTCATTTCGTTCACAAAAATAGTCTAAGGTAATTATGTATGTTCATCGGCGATTTCTTCATGCATGAGAATGTGTTTTATTTTTTTAACCGGAAACTGTGTCTTGTACAGCTAAAAGTCAAGAGACCGAATTTGCTCCAAATTGAATGAGGATTTGAATACTAATTTTTATTGTCGGAAAAACTAGTGACGTATCATTTTTTCATCTGAAAATATTCAGTCTAGCTGCATTACGGACGCCACTGGTAGAAAAAAAATAAATGATATTATGCAAAAAGTGCTCCTTGACGCTCAAAAACTATATCTCAAATTTCATGAGAATATTTCAAGCCGTGTGAAAGTTATTACTGAAAAACATTTTTTTCTATATTTTCAACATCCCGTTTCTCGAAGAGGAAACATTTTTCGACATATGTATGTTATAGAACAAACTAGGGCTTATTTTTGATGTAGAATACGTGGTTAAAATTTCTTGGTTCCGATCTGGCCAAGCGTTTCATTTCTTTTATCAATACCGAATTCTATTTTACCTACTTTGAGGAATTCAAAAATATATTTTCTGTTCTCAATGCGATTTGATTCCATCATAACATGATTATCTAAAAAACAAAATAATGGTAGGTTCATATAAATAAACAATGTAAAAATTTCGTGTTCCCAAATTCTCTGAATTATAGGAACGAATTTTATTAATTTTATCAAATAATTCAGATTTGAGAAAAAGTTGTACACACAACAATGTTCCTATTCCGCATCATAGAGTTTGATCAAGTTCAAAGAAGAAATAATGAAGGTTAATTTCATTAACTTAATAACTAAGATGGTTACATTTAGAGAGTACCTACAAATGTGGATACAATTCAGTTCATATCTGTTTTTGTATGATTAATTTTAAGCTTATTAATTTGGAAGACAAATTAATTGATTGAATTTCATCGAAATATTCCAAAATAAGCAAAATCTAAGTAATTCTACATGTATGTACTTAATAACTAAATGGGTTGTTGTCAAGTTAACAGTGACGTAAAAATGTTGTAACCTTGTGATATATGGTTCCTTTTTTTTTGGTCTAAGAGAGGAGCACTTTGAGTATGCTGAAAATGCCTGTAAGAATGATTTGTATTTATGTTACATAATTTTTGAGTTTGCTCCCAATCACATCTTGTTACGATATGTTCAAGATGTTTCTGGCTATACTCTTACAGACCACAAAATTTTATATCAACATTTTCTAATAGAACCAATCTCACTTACTGCTATTGAAATAACTATGCCCAAAAAAGCATGGTATGATAGTACTGTAGTAGCTTTAAATGGCTTACTGGATTATTCTCAACACATGCAAATTATCTATTTATATTATTACTACATGCAAGCTAGGTATTTATCATTATTGAATATTACTATTATTGTTACTATTGCGAGTGCACGACAACCCACCCTTTCGCGCCCGCTTTGTACAGAACCTTTCAGAAATTCCAGACTGTTTTTTTATGCACAACAGCTAGATTCGAGAGCTTTCATTGCCGCTAGACCAATACAAAATATCTTAATTTGACTGAGGTGAATTCGCTTTTCAATCAGCTAATCAGTGGTGGCTGATCAGAAGAGCCGGGCCTCCCCTAATTTCACTGCTTTTTATTCAATTTTAAATTCAAGTTCAAATAAAAAATAATTATATTTCTATATCTGTATTATTTACATCGTCTATCTACTATCCAAATCTCAGAGTTATAAAACATATTTAATACTCAGCGATCTAAAACTCATAATTATCCGCAACGCACAATACAGCGTAACGGATAGCAGGCAAAACGCTTAGCGAAGGAGGGTCGCCTTCACGAGTCAAGATTCGTTAAAATGTAACATTTCAAAGTTCTTCAAATGAACGGTGCGGAAACCACTCAAAATTCGGAGGCCCGGCTCCGCGGCATTATTTTTGCTTCTAGGCGAACGAGCTTAGCCGAAACTGAATGTCTGATTGACCCGAATCCACCCGGCGATCGTGGATGGAACTTTCAATTGTTATGGTGTTAGAAAATTTTAATAACAACGAAGAATTCTTTTATGAATATAACGAGTCCAATATCTCTCCGTGTTTTCAAATATTAATGATCATTTTACCATTGTGTAGGTGGAAACAAAAGCTTCTGACCTCACATCATAAAGTAGAATGAAAAACACTCGTGAAAGTGAACAGAAAATTAAAAAATTCAATGCAAAACGAGATTCGAACGAGGACCTTCTACACGAAATTCACTCAAACCATCGATTAGGGCTTTCTCAATTTTTATTGGATTGGCGATTGACCGTAGTACCAAAATGTCCGTATGAATCATTTCCATGGTAAAAACCTTTAAAACGAAGTAATTCTATCTATCACTCATCACTCTTTGAATGGGTATTGGTAAAAAGGTAAAAGAGTGAGTTTTCCGAAAATTTTCCGGACGTACGTAATAAATCCCGACCATCATTACAGCGGGCAGAGAGATCCTTCTGAAACTGTTTTTAATACACCCCTGGCTATTGGTTTCAATCTAACCATTACGCTATTGTGAAAAGTTGAACGAAAATGTCTAAGAGCAAGTGCTTAACTTTGAATGATAAACTTACATTTATCAGCGAAGTCGACCGCGACATTGCCGACTATAGAAACAAATATTCTGTTAACGAAATTTCTTTATAACTATTATTTTTGCGGATTTAGCGCTTTCGTAATAGGAAAATTCCTACTGAATTTCATTATTTTCCTCGGCAGATATAACCATTGTTTGCAGATCATGATATGAGAAAACGATTTTCGCAAACAGTTGTGATCCTAGGTAGCTAACGAATAACTCGATAAAGTTGCTGTCTTTGAACTTGATCACACTTAGCATAATGTTGTGTTTTTTTGTACATCGAAGTGAGAAATATTATCATCCTTTCTTTGTTACGGAGCAAAAAAATAATTTCAATTATTTTACCGAAAAAGAACATAAAATCTCCCTCATCAGAAATCAAATTGTTTCCATTTCAGTTTCAATATTCTAAATAAGCTTGTATTTCTTGGATAAATTATCGGAATAATTGAAATTCGATGACTATCAAGATAAGAACTAGAAGAATTAGAATTTATTGAAAAATATGATTACGCAATCATCTGAAGGAAAAGTCCTTATGATAATGAAATAAATACTGGAGTATAGAACTTGTTTACATGTTCCTTATTGAAAAAATTATTGAAATTCAGCTAGATGTCTTCAACGGGCGTGTATGTAATGTATGTAATTTATGAATTTTCATACGGGAGTGGTCTCAAACGACTCTGGCCGTAAACACAATAACTCTCGAATGATCTAAAATTTTGAGGGCAAGTTTGAGTCCTGAAGGCGGCGGTTAAATCGGGCCAATAGTTTCTGAAACTTATTACTATTTTTCCAATATTTCCGAAACCACATTTCTGATCAATACAAAATTTGGATTTTTATAATGAAAATATTTTCGTTAGGATTGTGCCATCAAAACATTAAACAAAATAAACACGAGGGGGACCGACAAATCACTTGTCACTATCTCTCGAATATGTTCTAGGAAATCTAAGTTTTTGCTGTACATTTAAGGGTCGTAAATTTGATCATGAATGAATAGACTGAAACCAATGGCTTTCAGGATATTAAATTTTGAATCTAACTATCAACAATTTCAGGGGGGAAATCGAATTTATGTCTACAATAGTACAGAATTCGAAAAATTTATAAACCAAAATACAGAAGAAAATCTGAGATATTTCAAACTAACAATAATTTTTCAATTCTTCTTTCAGTTCGTGAGAAGAATCTTTTCTGCCTGTTGTTCGTATGGTGTGCCATTTTATACAAAATAAACATCTTAACATCTCAACATATAATGTAGTAGAGAGAGTAGAAGAGAGTCCATATTAATATTCGGATAATGTTGGAAAAATATATGCTTATTTAGAACTTATTTTGAATTATGATGAACGCATATTGATTTCTGTCCTGAGTAATAAAGCATTATGTTCGTAATATTTAGTTTCTAGAGCTTTTTCATTCGAAGATCGGAATATCTGATGTGTTTTCAACGTTTGTAATTGAGAGAATCGGATAAAATTTTTTCTGCATAGTTCGAAAAAAATGTCTTCCTCAGTTATAAGTTGTCCGCATGAGTTTCAGCAAAAAACCGAAGTAGCTAGGGTAACACAAAAATAGAATTTAATAGGGCGAATTATCTGGAAAACCTGGAAATCTTGAAAACAACAAGTGTGTCCCAAATCTGAAGCATTTATACAATAAATAAAATCAGCTCAGATGAAGGATAACAACAAAAATTTTCAACTTCAAAATCAAAGAGTGCATGATCAAAATTACAAAGTTTAAGTTCTTTCAAAAAATTGCCAATAATGAAAATTATTTCGTTTTTTGAAGGGGTAAAAACGTTTGTTAATTCAAGTAAAATGGAGTGAAATATTATAGAAATGACGTTAAAAAAATTTTGATCAGTAGTTTTACCCACAGAGCTTTGCCCAAGGCAATAGGCGAATTTTGGCTTACCATAGTTACATAGTTAACTACGTTTAATTGAAAGTTAATAGGTACACATATTTTCTGTCAACTCACATAACTATGTAAATATGGTAAGCTGCCAAAATTCGCCTAATAATAATAAGGCCGGTTGTCCAGAAGTTTCCCAATTGTGTAAAATGTGTTTTTTGTCTGTAAATCAAAAACATTTCATAAAATAAACAAACAAAATTGCAATGAGTTCTTCGTACATGCGATAATATAATTATCATCAAAATTACGAAAACAATTGCAGAGTTATAATTTTGAAATTATCTCAAATACAAACCATGAAAAATCATCGAATACTTACAGATCTTATCGATAATTCAAGCTCATCTGGCGCCATTAGATATATAAACTATACCATATTATGGTAAAATTAAAAATAAGATTATTTCATGATAAACACCGACTTAATCCTAAGTATTTATCGATAAAAATATTCACCGACCAAAAAGTTAAAGAAATATAAATGAATGTTCGGAAACAGAACAATTTTCCATATATTGATCAATAATCAATAATAGAACCGAAATATCACTGATGAATCGAATAATAATGAAACAAAAAGAAAGTAATGATAAAACTCCTAATAGCAAATCAATTTACTAAAATTCACCTGTAAAAACAATATAATATAAGAATTTTCACTTGGTTGAGTCACTGAATAAATTATTGTTATAGGTCAGGGAATCCAAACATTCATTGATATTGCATTGACTTTCGCGGCAGAGAATTATTCAGAAAATAGGGAATACTCACATAAAATTTTTATTTCGCACAACTATGCACACTTGTCTTCTCACTTGGCGAATACAGGGGGTTTGAAATTTTGGTGGTAACAAACAGTTTTATAGCAGAAAACCTAGCACCTTTTAGATTCTGCGCTCTACATAGTTTAAGCTATTCGTATTCGCATCTTGACTTAACATTATCCACGTTGGGGTGGTAAAACATTGGCGTATCTTCATATAGGAATAAAGGCAATAACATCCAATTTTAAAAAAATATAATAATAATAATAATAATAATTTATTGATCCCTTTAGACATCACAAGTATGTATAGGACAGGTCAATAGAAAAAATATTCAGATATTCTCTAAATCAACACAAAGAAACTCATTCACAGTATAAAAACATTTAGCTAAAAGTAAATTCTTAACTGCTACCTTAAATCTAGTTACACTTAGACCCTGTATCTGCCGTGGAAGATGATTAAACAATCTGATACCCTGGTATAGGGGCGACATTTCAAATCTAGAAGTTCTGTGTTTAGGGATAGATAATGTTTCCTTATATATTTCATAATAGGTACATTGTTCAGAAAAGCTAGGAGACAAAATAATGATACCTATTTTTTTTCTTTTGAATAATTTGATCAAATGATGAATGGTGAACATTTCAAAAATGAAAGTAAAAAATAATCAGACTGTCGTAATTCTAGATTGGTTTTAGGTCCCAGATCATTGCGATTTTTTTATTTACTCTTGATTTCTTGCAATTTATCCAATATAACTGCAGTTGAATCTATTGGTGTTAGATTTGGGAATCTGGTAACCTTTGCAACAATCCAAAATCTTCGAAAATTCCCCCTCAAATACAAAATCTGGCTAGCAAGCGAAATCTAAACATTATCTTCTCTCCATACAATTGACAGAATAGGTCTATTCCTAAGTTATTTTCGAATGTAATCCAGTTTCCCTATATATATTTAAGTTTTTAGATAGAATCAAATACCTACTAGTATTTCGAAAACTTTTCCAATCCCAACATTTCTTCGTTTTTCATTTAAACTTCAAAGTGTCTTCATGTTGATAAAAACACAAGGGGCTAGCGATATTGTACAAATTTACGGAGATGATTTTATCAAATATCCTGAAAAACCAAAAATTTATAAATTTATACCATACTGAATGTTCGTTCTATATTGCTCAGGTGATTTTTTTATGAAAATTTATTCTATTCTGGTGTCATCATTTTGAGAAAACACATTGCGTTTAATATCTGAAAGAAATGCGAATTAACATTCTGCTAGAAGCTTATTGATATCAATCTGAAATAGAATTATGCAAAGTCCAGAATATTTATATGTAATATCCGCAATTTGAGAATGAATTTTTTTACGCCTTTTTGTCGTTTGAATTATTCTTGAAGTTCTATGTTAATTATTTTTCGAAATTTAAGATCAAATTGGCGTGTTACACAAATGACTAGTCAGAAATTTAGCGAGTCATTAGATATTGATCTGTTCTATGTCACTGCCTTTGAATCATAATTGTCAGTTAAACAGGATGGGCAAAAAAAATCATCATTTGCTAAGGTACAAAATCGTTGAGGTACAGGGACGTGAATAGAAAACTTGTAGAGTATTGAAAAATATACTAGGTGTCCAATTTGAAAATAGTATATTATATATAAGGATTAAAAGTGCATATTTTTTACGAGCAATATTTGCAGTTGCGAGGCGCAGCCGAGCGAATGCAGAATTGCGAGTTAAAATAGGCACTTTTAATCCGAATAATATATAAGGTGAAGTGGGGTAAATGTGATATAGTATTTGATTAGTTCATAAACAAAGTGTTATAAGTAACAGTTTGAATAAAGCTGAACATTCCAAAAAATGCAAGCATGATCACAATATAGTTCTCTATTGATTGTATTCTGGTTACTCTTTGAAATCTTTTCTGAGAAATGTTGGGTAAAATAAAAAAAAATGACGCCGGTCAATCACAATTGCCCCAGAATTTGGGGGTAAATGTGATAAAAGCTTTTAGATTCCTATGACTAAGTTATTTGGAAAGGATTGGGGTAAATGTATAAAAATCTTACATTATTGAATACTTTGTTTTTCACAAAAATAAAATATTTCACTTAATGAAAATTGATGACCTTATTTCAGTCGACGCCAAAAATTTGAAATTAACTTCAGCTTCTAAACAAAACGGAGTAAAGAAAACAAATTAGGCAGAAACAACTATAAAATAATAAACATTATATTTTAATTAAACTTTATTTTTCCATCATTAAGATAAATTATATCCGTCAAAAGACACTTCAAAATATGAAAGAACCACGCCTATTCATATTATCACAATTGCCCAAATGTATATGTCACATTTACCCAAAAAGCATTTCGTGCGGGGCAAATGTGATATATACAAAAAGAAATCAACAGCGCAATTTATGAGTTAAAAGTATTAAAACATATTATAAAACTGTTAATAATAAGTCTGGAAATAATAAAACAGACTAACTCATCAATTAAAAATTTACACCAAATAAAGTAGAGACGTACCTACCTGAAATTTAAGGTTACGTTATGAGAAATAATATTCACGTGCCTTACAACCATACTGACAAGTATTTCGTTCGTTCTAGTGTTTTGGTGGTTCGCTTGCAATTTTGAAGACGTGTTTGATAGATGGCAGCAGTATTAATGAATTTGATCTGATATATAGTCCGTTATCACAATTGCCCATTATCACATTTACCCCACTTCACCTTACTATTTTTTCTCCAACCAAGTCAAAATTACAATAAAATTGGTTTTAGTGAAAAATCGTTCATAATTTGGTTATGAATTTGAACACAGAATCATGACAGTGATTGTCAAGTAGACTTCAAATGCATTTACTTTTAATCAAGGATTAAAAGTAGCGTTTTTAATCCTAGGATTAAAAGTGTTGCTAAGCAACGAGAAATTTTTGTACGGTATGGGAATTCATGACTTTTGCACCTGAAAATAGTACAAAAAGTCAACATTTTTTGATGGTTGGAGAAAAAACATACTTTTTTAAGATTTTGTAACTTGGCAAATGATGATTTTTTTGGTCCATCCTGTATAACTAAACAACTATAATTAAAAAGCAGTGACATAGATCATATCAATATCTGATGCTAAATTTCTGACTTACATCTAGAATATTGAGCCAACTAGAGTCATTTTCGTAACATGATTGATTGAATGGTTTTTTTTAATCACTGCACTTTAGGGAGATTGATGATATGGTCAAATCTTTTCGATAGGAACACAAATAATGAATGAGTAGTAGGGAAAAAACATATGAATTCTTGTACCAAAGTCAGCAATTTTCCAAATCCTTTTATATTCAATGAGATGAGATAATAGTGACTTTACCAGGTTTTTGAATAAATAAGGTGAACTACCAATTCTTAGATGTAACGCCACTGCGGTATTTCCCTTCACCCCTCGTATATTTGTGTCCTTCCCCAAAATTGCATTCCTAGCTCAGTTTGGATATTGACTAGGTCCCAAACAAAACCCCTGAATCTACGCAGTCTTCTGGGAATTTCAAGGTCATTGAAAAACGCCCATTATCCCATTTTCGACTACCTACAAAATTCCAAAATTTCGGTTTTGCCCCAAGCGATGTAAACGGTCACATCTGCTCAAATAATGGTATTTTGAAACACAATGAAAAATAATATAGCTATGTAAGCATTCTTGGAAGAAATAACATTTTGCACAAACACAACAATTCCAAATTCTGACTAAATGAATTGGAATTTTTCTGAAGATGATGAAAAATATAAACTTAAACGTTCTTTGATAACTTTTACCATTGTTGGTCTTCAAAACATGCTTGTACCTATGTAATATTGAAATAAATAGCATATTACCATTGTATAAAGAATATCCAATGATATTAATTCCATTTTTGGTATGATATATACTATTTTGATGATAATTTCGAATATGCTTTTTCACATTTTTATTAAAATTGAATTATATCATTATCTTCAAATAAATTTCTATAAACCTCAATATCAGTGTAACCGTAACAGAGAATTAAAAACTTTGTCACTTTTGTTTCATGTATTGTATTTTGTAAGCTCTCAATCCAAAAAAGAATATATACAATATACATTATACGGAAAAAAGTCATACCTCATAAGAAAATTTGGCTTGTAGAATGTTAATAGAGACGTAAAGAATCAACACTACCAAAAAAATATGTTACTATTTTCGAAATACAAAAGTTGGTAAGTAATCTATTATATTTAATAGATCCTATTTGATATTTTGAAAATTTTTAATTTAGGAGAAAACAAAGAATGTTCATTGCAGAATTTCATTTCATTTTGGAATTGTTTCGTGAGTTCTCGAAATGCCAATAAATTGGAAAAAAGTGTGTGGGAATTATTTTCATGATTTTTGCATTGTTGTTTTACCGAGTATAACGTGAAAATAAGTGAAATTCATTTGCTTCTTTCTCTGTTGGATATCTGAATCGTTGTTCTTTCTTTTCAGAATTCAACTTTTGATAACCCTTATTCATTTACAAAATTTCAGCGAGTAGGTAAGTAAATAATTTCTGAAACATCGATTATGTTGAATGTTTTCTTTCCTTATGATACCATCTCCAATAACATTTTGAGTAATACTTCCTGTCGTTATCATACATTGTTGAAGCTTAAAGTCCACCCAAAACATTCCCACGCTATAGAAACTATAGCAGTTTATATATACTGTGTTATTCCACCATTTCCTAAAAAATATTCGCTGAGTACGCTCAGAAAGAAAAGGAGCGTTCGCCAAATTTTCTGCGTTAAGGGGTATAAAATATTGGCTGTAGTGTTTGTAATCATTTTTATAGTTTTTTATCTACTAATTCTTAAATATTGAATACAAAATTTTTTATGAGGTTTCAATCGACTCAAAGTTGCTTAGTTTTTTGATTGCTCATTAGGACTTACTTTTAGTCGTTTTAAGTACAAGGAGGTCAGAAAAATGTACGCTTTTCAATTGTTTATATCAAGTTGGGACTCAACAATTAATTACTAAATGTTCATTAGTAACCTTGAATAACAGTTTGGCAGGAAAATTATAAGAAATCAGGTTGTTTCAACCATTATTGTTATGACTCATCAATGAACTCTTCATAAAAAAAATAAATATGTTTTGAGAGGCTATAGTCGGCTTAAAATTAGTTATTTTTAACTTTCCTATTGACTAACTAATTTTTAGTAGTTTTAAAAATAAGGGGGGTCAGAAAAATGTAAACTTTTGGATTGCTAATATAGAGTTTGAGACTTAACAATTGTTCCGAAAATTCGAAAAGTGCATTAGATTTTCCTGAAACATAGTTCGGAATGTTCGGATGGAAAATTATAAAGAAATTTGGTTTGTTTCAATTATTTCATTGTAGTGACTTATCTCGAATTTTTTTCCGAGTCATCTTAAAATTAGTTAGTACTCAGCTTGTTCTTGAAAACTGCTGATTTTGAGTCGTTTTTTAAGAATGAGGGGGTCGGACAAATATACACATTTCCATTGTGATCGAGTTTGACCTAAAAACTAGTTTCTGAAATGCGAAATGTTCATAAATCACCTTAAAGCACAGTTTGAATGGAAAATTATACGAAAACGTGGTTATGTCAATTATTTTTGTATTAACTACCAACGAATTCTTCAGTACAAAATAAATAATTCTTCTGAGGTTTTTATTCGATCTAAAATTAGTTAGTTTTCAGCCTCTCCTAAATACTGACTGACTATAATTATGAGTCGTTTTTAGACCGATTGAGGTACAGAAAATACATAAATTTCCATTGTTAACATCGAATTTGTCGGAAAAATTTACTTTTCGTAATCGAGCATACTCACAACTATAGGTTTAGTTTCCAAAATGCGAAAGTTTCAGAATTACCCAGAAGTCAATTTTTATTATTATATGACATCCACGAATTCTTCAGTTTAGAATACAATTTTTTCTGAGAACTTTAGTTGACTAATAAAATAGTTACCTACTTTTCAGCTTCTCCCAAAAAAAAAACAACTAATTGAGTCGTTTCAAAAACAGAGCCACAAGAGGTAGGAAAAAAATATACTTTTCGATTGATGAGTTCAGCTAAACAACTATATTGTAAAAAACTTTTCAGGTTTTCACTCCCAGTCTCTGAAACAGAAATAATTAAAAAATTAATTAATATGAGTGCTCCTGCGAAAATCTTTGCACTTATTGTCAGGAGCAAATTGGTTTTGAAAAAACTGTGGCCTAACAGTAAAACTGAAAAGAAAATAAATAAAAAGGATAATGTACGTTTTCGGTGTATAATCAGACACCTTCTTCAGACAAACTTGTAAAAACTCGGAAGTGTGTGTTTTCATTTGCAGTTTAGTTGACATTCATCTCAATCAATTTTTTATTATTTCTGTTTCAGAGACTGGGAGTGAAAACTAATAGGTATTTTAGAAATGCAGAATCCTCCCAGATTATATTTCAATCGATATCTAAAAAACTATAGTTTTAAAATGCGAAATTTTCCTAATATATCATCCAGAAGAAGTTTGGCTAGAAAATTATAGAAAAATCTGATTTTTTCTGATAATTCAACGACTCGAAATTATAAATTAAGCTTTTGCCCTAAAACTCACTACATAATATTGAGTCGTTCCAAAATTAAGGGGGTCAGAAAATTTATGCTTTTCGATTGATGATAGAGTTTGACTAAACAACTATAGTTTAAAAAAATAAAATTCTGAACTTCTAAACAACTATAGTTTCTAAAATGCGAAATGTTCATAATATCACTCAGAAGAAGGAATTTGGGTAGAAAATTATAGAAAAATCTGGTTGTTTCAGTTATTATTGTTATTGACTTATCCACGAATCTTCAATATAGAATACAAATAATTTTTTCTGATGATTCATTCGACTCAAAATTAATTACATTTAAGCTTTTTCCCTAGAACTCACTACATCATTTTTGAGTCTTTCCAAAAATAAGGGTGGTCAAAAAATTTATACTTTTCGATTGATATAGAGTTTGACTAAACAACTATAGTTCCAAAAAAAATTCTAAACTTCTAAAATGCGAAATGTTCATAAGATTCAGAAGCACAGTTTGGATAGAAATTATACAAAAATTTGGTTGTGTCCTGTTTCAAAATAACTATTTTGGCCCCACCGGAAGTTCGGTACCAGAAAGCGATATCGCCCAATTCAAACAAAAGGATCACGCTCCTGAAGCGTGGACACTACGTGACAACTGTAGGGATGACGCCTTCTGAATCAGGTACTCGTCCCCTTGAGGGATGCTTTCGAATTTGCCTGGACTCAGTGGCGTAGAACGATTTACCATTACAAGTTCTCCCTTGTTCTTGTAACGACTCAAAATAAGATATCGACTGAAATATAAAAAAAAGACTCAAAATTAGTTAGTTATTATTTTGGAAACTAAACCTATAGTTGTTTAGTCGAGCTCGATCAGTAAAGTAAATTTTTCCTACCTCCTTGTTCTTGGAACGACTCCAAATTAGTGAGTTTTCGGTAAAAAGCTTAAATGTAACTAATTTTAGTCGACTTGAATCATCAGAAAAAATTATTTTTATTCTATAATGAAGAAGTTGTGGATAAGTAATAACAATAGAAATTGACACAACAAGATTTCCATCCAAACTGTGCTTCAGTGCAAATTAATGAATATTTCACATTTAAGAAACTTGATGTCGAGTCAACTTCGATGTCAACAATGGAAATGTATATATTTTTCTGTCCCTCCATGGTCTGAAAGCGACTCATAATTAGTCAATAGGAACAGGCTGAGGATCGAACAAAAAAGCTCGGAAGACTTATTCATATGTTGTTACTGAAGATTGATAATTTAACACAATAATGATTGACACAAAAAGATTTTCGTAAGATTTTCCATTCAAAATGTGCTTTGAGGTAATCTAATTAACATTTCGCATTTTAGAAACTATAATTTTCGAGTCAAACTCGATCAACAATGGAAATGTATACCTATATATTCGTCCGACCCCCCTCATTCTTAAAACGACTCAAAATCAGTCAGTTTCCACGAACAAGCTGAGAACTAATTTTAAGAAGACTTATACCCCTCGCAAAAAAAATCGTGGATAAGTCATTACAATATAATAATTGAGACAACCAAATTTTTGTATAATTTTCCATCCGAACTATGTTTCAGGGAAATCTAATGCACTTTTCGAATTTTAGGAACCAATTGTTAAGTCTCAAACTCTATATTAGCAATCCAAAAGTGTACATTTTCTGACCCACTTAAGTATTCTTAAACTACTAAAATGAGGTTAGTCATTAGGAACGCTGAAATAATTTCACGAACAAAATAAAATCACTTTTAACACAAAAACCATACAATATTTTTTGTACAATTGCCCTATTTTGATAATAAAATGGACGAATTCGCAATGACAATACACTTCAAAATGATATGAGTGTTAAAAGTGACGTTAATTAACGTGGAAGCTTGTCAATAGTTATTTAATCAACTAGGTTATTAAAGACAGCGACTATTAACCGAGTTAATTACAAATTTTTCCGAAGATCTCGATATGAATTGTGTATGAATTCTTGATTAAAATACATTTCCATTTTGCACGAGACTTACATTTGACATAATGTAATCTATGTAGGTATCTATGTTCCATTAGAGTTCTCGTAGTGCTTTGAATACTTTTAGCCTATTCGTTTGAGATATTTCGTGCTCCTGAGTAACTCAAAAGCTCGAAATACGGCTTCCCATTGGTGCGCACAAGCACTGGTACAGTCAGGAGCTCGAAAATACCGCAAAACGATACAGTATTGGTGAACGGTTGCCATGAGGATTGTACATAAAAATTGCATAAATTGAGATAAAAATGGTCAATAATGATCAATTTCGTACACATTAAAATCACCTTTTATTTGAGATCGACGGAAAAAAATATTTTAACAGGCCTCCACGTAAACAATCAATTTTAACATTGTTTGCTGTCATTAAAAAATTTTAATGGCAGTTGTACAAAAAATAACTATTTTAAATCAACTATAACCCCTCAAAACATATTTTTTATTCTTTTTTATGAGTTCATTGGATGAGTCATAACAAGAATGGTTGAAACAACCTCATTTTCTTATAATTTTCCTCCCAAACTGTTCTTCAAGGTTATCTGAACCTTTATTTAGTACTTCTTCTTGTCTCTGACTCGTCCCTTTGAGGGTTGCTTTCGAATTTGCCCGGACTCAGTGGCGTAGACCCATTTTACCATTCCAAGTCTTGAAATGAAAAATGGGTACTTGAATTTAATCTCTTGGAATCAAAGATATTAAATTCCAGTATACACTATGCAGAGTGGTCTACTGATGGATTATTGGATTGTACTGGGTGGTCAAATCTCGATGATTTAGTACCACTTCTACTGAATTGAAAGAGATAGAAAGAAGTAATATACATATTAGAGAGGAATCCATATTAACAATGGAAATGTATATATTTTTCTGTCCCTCCATTGGTCTGAAAACGACTCATAATTAGTCAATCTAGGAACAGGCTTAAAACTGACCAATTTTTTAGATCGAATAAAAACCGCCGAAGACTTTATTCATATTTTATACTAAAGAATTCGTTGACAAGTTAACACAATAATGATTGACACAACCAGACTTTCGTATGATTTTCCATGCAAAATATCCTTCAAGGTAATCTAATGAACATTTCCCCCCTCATTCTTAAAACGACTCAAAATCAGTCAGTTTTCAACAAGCTGAGAATTAACTAATTTAAGATGACTTTAAACCCCTCGGAAAAAAATCGCGGAGAAGTCGTTACAATATCATAATTGAAACAACCAAATTTTTATATAATTTTCCATCCGAACTATGTTTTAGGGAAATCTAATGCACTTTTCGATTTTAGGAACTAATTATTAAGTCTCAAACTCCATATAAGCAATCCAAAAGTGTACATTTTTCTGACCCCCCTTATTCTTAAAACTACTAAAAATTAGTTAGTCAATAGGAAAGCTGAAAATAACTAACTTTAGGTCGACAATAACTATATGAAGAGTTCATTGGATGAGTCATAACAATAATGGTTGAAACTTGAAACAACCTGATTTTCTTATAATTTTCCTCCCAAACTGTTTTTCAAGGTTATCTAATGAACGTTTAGTACTCGTCCCTTTGAGGGTTGCTTACGAATTTGCCTGGTCTCAGTGGCGTAGACCGATTTTACCCTTCCAAGTCTTGGAATGGTAAAATGGGTATACTTGAATTTAATCATTTGAAATCAAAGAGATTGAATTCCAGTATACACTATGCAGAATGGTCCACTGTGGATTGCACTGGGTGGTCAAATCAATTTTTGATATCTTCGTTCAATTTTAAAATTTTTTTGACTTCAGTAATTTTTTCGTATCTCTATCCGTTTTCGAGTAGAAAATTATTGAACGATTGTATGTTGATATTGAATAAGCTTAAGTTGAGTCTCAGATGACGAGTTATCAAAATAACAGCAAATTTTGGGCATATCTATCGAGTATTTCTATTATTTTCTGTTTAGTGTTCGTTCAATAATTTCTTACTCGAAAACGGTTAGAGATACGAAAAAATTACAAAAGTCAAAAAGTTTCTAAATCGAAGGAGGATATCAAAAATTGATTTTACGCTGACCAGAGGCGTATCGCAAAAAAGTTTGAGAGGAAAAAAGGAGACGTGGCTCCGGAAAAGAAAACATCCTGTAGATTCTAGAAAAGATTCAGAACGTGCAATGATGAAGACTACAGGAGTTATGAAGAAAAAACCAATTGTTTTGGAAATTTCAACACCCTTACAGCTCCGTAACGACGCTTTTGGGGACCCATATATTTATATGGACTTTTTTTCTTAAAATTATACGTAGACTCATCCCATTAAGTTGTAACATACTACATACTATTATGTAACACCCTGTAGGTACAGCGTATTGGAACATTTTGGCATCGTATGTAGGATGTTTTATTTCTTGTTTTTATAATTTTGCGCAAATATTTCAATAAAGACGAGTTAGTCCAAAGAACGGTATAAAGCCGTGAAAATATCATTTTGAATTCAACTTTTTCCTATTACAGGTTTTGACGAAATCTGCTGATGAGAGTATCATTGAATCCTTCTGCATAAGATTCGACGATATTTTTTTCTTCGATCAGTAGGTAGGTATATTGGGAAAGAAAGATTGCTGTCCAGCAAACCCAAGAATAACAACCCTAGAAGATAATAATAAGGTAGTAGCAACCAAACTAAAATCGAGGCATCGAACACAAAATGGACAGGTTTTACGGTTAGTTCATCAGAGAGAAAACCAAAAGGCATACAATAATAAATAGCGAAGCATTCTAAAATCTGAACGAGCAGAAGTTAACTGGACTACTGGACAACTGTATCATTACGGAAGATACGACGTTGTCACGTTTCCCAAATTTTCTGATATATTCATTCGAATCAGGATTCGTTTCCAAATTGTTCCTCTCTAGGACTCTAAAAACTTTTCTAGTTCTTCAAGAAGATTTCCATTCATTCGTATAAATTAAACTTTAGAGGTTGACGCATATTTTTGGGAAACCACACAGATAACCTCTATACATATTGGAATTCAAAAGTTTCGTGGAATTATAAGCATTACTGAGAATACAATTATTACAAATCAGTCACAAATTTGATAAAGTTTAGAATCAAATTTTTCGTCTCAATCTTCTAGGACAAGTTATGTCACTCACATTTAAAATTCTGAACTAGTGTTGTCATCTGTTGGTTTCCAAGAGAATTTATAGAAGATTCTCACATTAGGTCAAAGATATTCTACAGTAGAATATCTTTGCATTAGGTAGACAACGCTGAGGGGATTCCCCGAGTAATCGCCCAGCCAGGAATTCAAAATAAAGTAGAACTAGTATTGCCATCTGTTGGTTTTAATAGAAACTTTTTTATTCATTACATTTGTTCATATGACTTCATAGGTCCACAGTAATCGAAAAGAAATAAAGAATTTATTTCATATTTTGTTTAATTATTTGAAAAAGGCACATGCGTTTTTGCGTGGCAGCTGTTGAAACAAGAAGAACATATTAGATTCTGTGTTTTCGTGACATCTGTCAAACAACATAAATAACCAACAAAAATATTTAATATATTTATTATTTTTATACAAAAACTAAAAGGATTATAAAGAATTTTATGCAAGTTTTTAAAATTATGTATCACTGTTGAATCTATTCATCGTTACTTGAGATGATCTACATCCTTCCAATTAATTTTGAATGTTTATATTGAGCTCAACTCATTTTTGATAGAAATGGATCAAAAACGCAAAGAAGTGGTAATAATCATTTATTAATCAACTTTGTTGATATATTGAATTGATTTTCTTTCACAGGGTGGAAAATTTTGCGTCAATGGAAAAATATATCCTATTTATGGGGGAGTTAATCCAATCGGAAGGAATAGAGAAGCTGTTGTTAATATAAAAAGCTTGGTATATTATTTTATGCTATTTATTCATTCAATACTTAGTATATATATATTTTTAGGGAGTAAGTCAGCAGCATGCTTTATTCATTTTAGTCGATGATGACTTACACTTTATCAGTGACTTGAAATCTTCCAACGGTACATTCCTTGATAGTAAAAGAATAGATCCCTTACAGCTTTATCGCCTAGAAATGGGTCTCGCGTTAAGTTTGCTGATATTGAAGGTATCTACTCTAAGGTTAGTCATTTTGCTGTTTTTAATCTACTTTACAAATACTATCTCAAACTGTTCTATTTCAGTTAACATCAGTTGATGTTGAAAATCAAGGAAATTTTTCAACTTTTTCTGAAAATACACAGAACTTCACTCAAAACTTTTATGGAAGTGATACCCAGATAATGGACAATACTAATTCAATGGAGCAACAAGATAAAACCTCAGGAATGAAATACTATATATCTACTCAAGTTCTAGCAGCTGTTGCTGAAGAAATGGAAAATTCATATATACAAGAACATGAACAACCTACACAAGTTGTGCTGTCTGGTATTGGTGAAAGAAAAGAGGAGGAAAAGTATTCTACACATCCAAATGAAAAGACAAAAGATGGCTTGATTTCTAACTCATCTAGTTCCACATTCACGAAGATGAAACCCAAGTTATTATTGAAGAACAATTACAGGAAAATAATTCTAGGGAGGGTGAAAACTTAGATGAAGTTGCATGCAATTCAATTATTGCTTTACATGAAGCTGAAACACAAGTCATCATAGATCAGGAACATGCAGCCACTTTGCGAACAAAAGTTCAGTCAATTACGGAAACTCCCCAAAATGCAGCAAGCAATTCACTCCAAGGTAATGCACAGTTGATTGTTAGTTGTCAAGAAATCTTAGAAGCATCACTGGAGGGCACTTCTAAGAATAATTCACATATTCCTCAAAATTCCTTTCAAGATAAGAATATTATTGATGTTAACATAAAGGATATACCTGACCAAGAATCGACAAATGATGCTGGCACATTGGTCTCTGTTTCAAATTTGGATGTAAAAACTCAAGTAATTACTCAAGATAATGATTTGGTTAATCCACTTGGAATTTCTGATAACGTTGTTAGAGACACACAAAATTCATTCAGTGGTTTAGATTTAGAGTCATTAGATGATAGCGAATCTGATGTCATAAGACCTGTAAAAAAATCTGTTAATATATTTGAATCTCAAGACTCAACTTTCGAGGATTTCAAAGATGATAATGCAAATGCAAAATCTGATGAAATGACATTACAAGATTCAAAACCTGGTTTCTCAAGCAATAATGAAGGATTCTCATCTACTGCAAATATGTCACTGGATGACAGTGAAACTGATAAAATAAGGCCTGTGAAGAAATCAATGAATATTTTTGAATCTCAAGACTCTGAAGAAATTGAGGAGGATAGCAATGATTCAGTAGATTTCATGACTATGCAAAAAATAACTAACACTGAGAGATATTTGGATACCCAAGAACATTCTACGAAAAATAATGTTAGTACAAACCATGAAAAAAACAATGTTATTTCAAAAAATTATGAAACTGATGGATCTGAAACAGATTTAGATAATGAGGAAATTGTGAAGAATTCTATACACAACGATGATGGCTCAGAAACAGAAAATGAGATTTTAGAGGAAAAAAATGAAACAGAAAAAGAACAAAAGCAAAGATAATTCTTCAAACATTATAAGAAAAGAATCGGCAAATGAGACTGATAAAGTGATTCTGAAAGTAATATAAACGATAAATTAAATCAAGTAAAGAAATGAATAGGTTGAAAAAGAAAAACAAAAATATTAAAGAAAAAATGTTGTATCAGATCTGATTCCGAAACTGATTGTGAAATGAAAAAAAGACAAATATCTGTGTGAAAGTAATGTCAGTTTGTTCTGATTCAGATACAGACGTAGAAGTAATGGAATGATACGGAACAAAATGATAAAATCCAAATGGAAAATAGAAAAGATAATGGATCTGAAGGTTTAATTTTGGAAGAGAGCGCCTTAGAAGATGATTCTCTAATTTCAGATAAACAAAAACGAATGAAGAAAAATCGAAATACTTACAGCAGACTTTCTGTGGATATAACGAAACACTAAACGATTCTGATTTCATCAAAGAAGAAAATTTGAGAACAATATCCCAAAATTCCAAGTTCGATAATTCTGAGAATGACTTCAAATTAGGTTTGACCCAAATGATGGACGAAGATGATACATCACCAACAAAATAAACTGAATTCCACTACTGGTAGTACGGAGAATAATAAAGATGAAACAAGGGACCAGAATGATGGGTTGTCGGAGCTAAAGACTCGCAAGAAAACAAAAAAAATTTACTTTCAAAAAATCATCTTCAGGTGCTACAAATCTGCTGATATTACTCTAGATTATGAAGAAGATATTTATCAGGCGCAAACCCAAAATATGTGCGAAGAGAAGAGTCCAAAACAGAATAGTTCTACTAATGATCATGTGTTTCTTCAACCAACTCAAGAAGCTCCAAAGAAAACGAGATCAAACAGAGATGAAAGTATACCAGATGAAGATTTTTATTTGTTATCAACTCAAAGGTTAGATGGTAGTTCAAAGAAAAATGATATTGATGATTTTTATCAACAATCTACCCAAAAACTTGTGCAAGAGTCTGTTGAACAGACTAATGACACTAGCTTAGAGCTTTCTAGAAATGAACTTTACCAGCTTCCAACCCAAAAGCTGCCAGAGAATGAGAAAATTGAAACTGTTGTTGACAATGAATCAAATTTAAATGATTCCAAAGATGATGATATATTTGCAACTCAAGTTATGGACGTCAATGATTCTCCTCACAGATATGTGGAGTCTGAGTTAGAAAATATGTTTGCAACTCAAAGGGCAGTTCCCACAGAAGATTGCCTGGATAAAATAGAAGATATTGTTAGAAACAAAGGAATTATTGAAGATAAATTACCTACAGAAGATAAGGATTTAGAAGCTATATTAGCTACTCAACGAATGCTTGACTCGCCTAAAACACCTAAGAAAAATGATGAAGCTGTTCCGAATGTACAGAAGTCCTTAGAAAGTCAATTGGAGGTTTTGTTTGCAAGTCAACCTTCTAATTTACCCCCTGATAAATTTGTGAGACCGCCTAATCCATTGGTTAACATTTTCAAGGATTCACAGGATACCCAAGAATTGTTGAAGGAAAATTCGATAAAAGATGAAGAAATAACAGTTGATAAACATGAAGAATCTGAAACCAGCCTAACAAAACAAAAAAAAACTTGTCAAATCGGACTAGAACAAAGTTTTGCACTACTTGAAGCTAAATCAACTAAAATCAGACGATCAGATAGAAATAAAAACTGCGAAGAAGTGTCAGTAAGTTGTCCAAAAACAAGAGTTTCGATGATTGTAGCACCAAACGATAACAAAATACTAGAAGAAGAGCTCAAACCAGTTAAAAACAAAAGATCTACACTAAAGAGACAGCCATCAACTGTAAATATTAGTACAAAAAAGATCTGAAAGAACCAGGAAAAAGGAAAAAAAGGAGAATGAGTGAAATGGGCAACAGTTCAGATGAAGAGAATCAATCAAATGTACCTTCTGTATCCAGTAACAGAATATTACAAAAAAATTTTGAGTAGAATTCAAGAAATTGAAGAGGGGGTAGATATGAAGTCATCAGTGAAAATTATAGAGAGGCCTGAAACTCCTACCAGAAAACGTAGTTCTAGAATACAAAGGGTCACAACAGAGGAAATGGTTGAAACAACAAAAGATGAATATGCCAAATCATATAAGACAAGACCCTTAAAAATAAATAAAACCAGTGCTCCTAGTACCAGTAATGACACTTACGAAGAGGGAGGTTCATCGAGAAATGAATCTAAGGATGAATCAAAGTTGAAGAACAGGTCTAAAAATTCGTGAAGACAGCGATAAACCATGACCAAGAGAAATCATCTAGAACAAGAGGTTCTAGGTGCCTAAGAATGGCGATACAGATGATGAGGTTAAAGAAAAAAAATCATCTGATAAAGACAAAAATGAGGAAAAACTAGAGGAGAAGAAAACATCTAAAACCAGAACTTCTAGGGTAACAAAATTAGCTGTTCTTGAAGAAGAATCATCCAAAGTTCAGGATAAAAAAGCATCAAAAAGAGACACGAAAGCCAGTGATAGTGGTGAAAACAAAGAAGTCAGTAGAAAAAGAGGTAAAGATACAAATAGCGTGAAACAACTGAAAGATGTTCAGATACCAACAACTCCTTCTCGTACATTGAAAAGGGGAAGTTCAATTCAAGTTACAACACCTCCTAAAATTCAAAGACTTTCAGAAGCAACTCCATCAAGTAGTAGAAGAAAAATCAATGTAGAAGATACTCCTAATGTAAGTTCAAGTAGAATAATTTTAATTTAAAACTTTTCAGAAAGCTAATCAAGTAAACTAATCCTCACCATTCTGTAGAAATTGTTCGTATTGATTTTTAGATCCAGTAAAGGATTTAACGTACACAAAATTGATCAATAATGACCCATTTCAATGCATGATTTCTCCTATTTTTGATAGTTATCATGGGCAACCGAATTCTAGATATTCAGAAGCAGTACAAGTAATTTTACAACTCTACCGAAACGTAGAAATATAGAAATTCATATTATGTCAAATGTATGTTTCTCTCGTGCGAAATAAAAATGTATATCAATCAAGAATCTTTACTGAATTCATAATGCGGTAAACAGAAAAATCTTGTAATCAACTCTCTTATTAATCTGGCAGTTAACTATTAACTGTTGAAGAGCTCGCTCTGCTCGAATGTTAAAATAGCTCTACCATTAATCGCTGTCATCAATGAACTAGTAGTTGGTTAAATAACTATTAGATATTAGAGTTTTCATGAACAAGTGCTGATATGATAATAATATATTATTCACGAGGTGAAGTTTTGGCTACGAGGCGTAGGTGAGTGGCCCAAATCACCAAGTGAATAATAGCCATTATATGCGAGTAGCATACTATGCTTTATCCACGACTACTGAATATATTTCTTGAAGATTTAAACATTTGGCGACCGTGACAAGATCCTCCTATTACAAAAGTGGAAAAGGTCGAGTTGACACATGAGAAATTTTTGGAAAACTGCCATTGTATATTTTGTAAGAAAAATGCTTTAATTGATGTAATAAAAGTAGATTTGGCCCTCGATTGACAAGGTATATACCCATATTTGTTAGTACTTAGTTGGAGTACTGAAGAAATACCAATTAAAAGAATATTATATTAAAGCTACATCTGACAGCAGTGAATAAAATCTCGTTATTCAATTGTGATTAATGGATATTATTATGGCCGATAAAACAAACGTATATTGGGTAGATTAGAGAATAGTCGTGGATAAAATGTTTTCTTTGCAAGAAAAATTTCAATGCATCTTAGCAATAAAAGTACTTTCACTAATTTGCTGCTATTTTCAGAGAAACAAAAGAAAATTGAAGCCGAAGGTAGTGTTCACCATGATGGACGATCCTCAGTTGGAATCTCAAATAAAACAACTAGGTAGGTTAGAATTTTTTTTATTCAAGGAATACCGTTTTAGAATGAGATGATTTTTTTTCTTTTGCAGGTGGAAGTGTAGTGGATTCTGTTGATACTTGTACTGTTTTGATCACAAAATGTGTCAAGAGGACTATGAAATTGTTGTCGGCTGTAGGATTGAGCAAACCCATATGTTCTGAGGAATGGGTGAAACAATCTAAAAAAGAGAACAATTTCTTAGGTTAGTATTACATCAAAGTAATATTTATGTAGAAAATATGGTGTACAACTATGGAGTCCAAGGACTTGACACTATTTCCTTCAGTAATAATATACAGGTTTCGAAATTCACATTGAGAAGATACGATATACAATGCATCAGACAGAATTTTCCCATACAGTTCAACAGTTCTATATTTGAGAGATTCACGTGGTGCAGCTGACTGAATCCAGCTGTCCGATCGCATAGTTTAGTGTTGTCTCTTTCTTAAAGTTAGGAGTAGCAATATGAAAGGGATTCTGCAGTACGCGCATCGATATTTAATGTTTCAGGCTGCACTTGATACTCGATACAAGTACTTGCAGTTGCCAACCATAATGCCTGAATTGAGTCACTCCCAACGAGACAGACAACACTGAATTATTGCAATCCTACAACTGGATTCAGTCAGTTATCTCTCGAATATAGAACTGTTCAACTGTACAGCAAAATTCTCTGTCTGATGCATTGTATATCGTATCTTCTGATGTGAATTTCCAAACCTGCATATTCAAATGAATGTTTTCTGCCAAACAAGAATGTTTTTCAATCAGGAATTTATACTCAATTTATAATTGGTCGACGGAAAAAGCTTAACTTGATTATCAATCTAGCGATTATTGTTCTCGAAATATCAAAACGTAATCGGAGCGAGCGCGTTTAAATATCTTGATCGTTATTAATAAACTAGTTGATTTAATAACTATCATTATAATTAGAATTCACCACATCAATAAAATTTTGTCATAAAGTACATATAAATATATATTATACATTTCAGACCCTTGGGACTTCATTTAGTGGATAAAGAAGCCGAAAAAAAATGGGACTTTTCACTGAAGACATCTTGGAAAGATCTGTACAGAAAAAATTATTTGAAGACTATACATTCCAGCTACTAGTTACTAATGCTCAAGATGTATTAAAAGGTAATATTCTTAAATAATTCTAACTGCAAAAAGTATATCTCATTCCATTTTTTATATTATATTATAAATTTCTTTTCTGATTAGGTGCCATAGAAAGTTGTGGTGGAAAAATTGTTACAAGGATTCCAAAAGTTGCTAACAACTTTGTGGTAGTTGCAGTGCCAGAACAGAAGGATAGATACAAAAAAATATTGAAACAACATTCCAATATCATTGTAGTAGAACCAGAGGCTATTTTTGATGGAGTTCTAAGACAAGAAATTCGATTCGAGAGACATTACCTGAAATGATGTAATTTTATTATATGTTGATTTATTTTTTTCAGTTGTTATCATTGTTTTGTATAGTTATTGCCATCTTGATATTGAATAAAAATCTCATTTGAGACATCCACTGAAGTTTTAATAGAAAATAACACAGATGGAATAATAGTTTCTGAGAATATCATTATTTTTTGTTGAATGAAATGTTCCAGTTACTTAGGGAATGAATAGTTTTTCAGGATCTTTATACGTGAAACACAAATGAAATAGAATCTGTTGCTTAGTATCAGAGGTCCAATTGAGCAATTATTGAGATTCTCAATTCAGCTCAGTATAGTACCAATTGAGTCGAATATGACATTTTTTGTTTATTTCTGCAGAACGGTTATACAGGTTTGGAAATTAACATCTGAAATATACGATATACAATGCATCAGACAGAGAATTCTTCCCTCCAGTTGCACAGATGAATAGTCGAGGCAATCACTTGCTGTAACACACTGAATTCAGTTGTCTTGCTTCATTATTCTAGTCTTGTCTCTCTCTTATCGTTTAGAAGAGCGTAATTCTTTAGTATGGTAGGCAACAGTGAATACTTGAATCGAGTATTACGGGCAGCCTGACAAATTCAAATTCAAGACTAGATTATTGCAGTAAGACAGTTGAATTCATTCAGTTATCGCACTTGATTATCTCGCCTATTCATCTGTGCAACTGGAGGGAAGAATTCTCTGTCTGATGCCTTGTATATCGTATGTTTTCGATGTGAATTTCCAAATCGGTATATCGCAGTCATCTATTGTTTCATGTTTACTCTACTATACAATTTTTAGATACGGTCCTGTCGGAATATCCCGAGTAATTAAGTCCTAACCTGCTCATTTTTACCAAGTACCGTAAGGCGGCGCCTGTCAGACGAAATTTACGTTTTTATTTTGCATTGAAGACAGTAATAATCTATCCTTGTCGGCTAACGCATTTGTCCTTAATCAGACAATGACAGCGAAATTGTTTAGGTTGTACTGACAGATAAATAAAGATGAACTTTATTGAGATTGACAATTGAATTGAAGTGCAAGTGCTTGAGTAGATCAAAAAAATGAAGAGTCAACATGAAATCTCAACTGGGCGAAGTTCAAGTTGAAGGGAATTCTCTTCAGTGTTCAGTTTCATTATTTGCTTTTAACATACTTGTGGCGATGTTGGTAAGTTGGTTCGAGTGAACAATTTGAGGAGAGCCTTGTAGGTTAACACAAGAGACACCATAAACAAACATAACCGTTCTGATGGGCAGTCTTTTCCAATGCTAGATGCTTAAATTATAAGAAAAATTGAATAATAAGAAAGCAAGGATAAGGATTATATTAGGTTTTATTAAAGGTGAGTTTGTGCCTGAGAAATTATTGATATTACAGATACGAAATCACCACCCACCTTCAGATAGTAGTGCTTCTCAAATAACAAATACCTATTCTGAAAATTGTAATGTAATACGAATGCAACATTTTTTGAAGAGAGGTTCTCATATACAAACATTACCAAAGAAATACATTCGTACATACGCACTGATTTAATTACTTGAAATTTTGTTCTTATAAGAATATGTAAACATTGGATCGACTTGCAGAATATGTCTTAACAATTTGTGCGGTGTTTTGGATTACCTTATTGTTCGTCTGCATCTTTCAAACTGGTTGTAGACGGGATTTTGCCATCACTTCCTTTATGATATTCATTCAAAATAATCGACAGAAAACTGATTAATACATGTGAAATTGCACCAAAAAACATGCTAATAGTATTTGGCACATCTTTCGATGAAGAGTACTAAGGTTTACAAGATTTTTAGTGACATTTTATCTAAATAATGAAATAAATGTCAATATTTGAGAGGTTGTGAAAGCTCTTTTTATGTTCCTAGAATACAAATGTATTTGGTAATGTAAGATGTTTTCAGACGTCTCATTGCAATACTTTCATATTGTAAATTCCTGAAATTTGCTCTACGTAACTCTTTTCGTAACCAGTGAATGAGCTTCTACCAGCATAGATTAAAATTGGAAAAAAACAAACCCTGGCAATTATTGGTCATTTCTGTTCCTTATGAATTAGATTTTTTTATACAAGCTCTAAAAGCAGTCTTCTACTACATACATTGAATTATATTGATATGCATTAAGGTTGGAAAATCAGGTTGACTGCATACATGAACAGAGTGGGGTTGGTTCATTTGAACCTAATTTTGACGTACTTATTCAGAAAAAATTTTCTACTGACCTAAAAATGTACCATACAAGGCTCGTATTAACTTATTACGAACTGTGGCCTGCATTCCATTGAATTTTAGAAAAATCTAATATTCAAATATTTGAAAATTACCAATGTTAATGAATTTATCAACAGATGAAAAGATTTTCAGGTCTTTTTATATCCTGATAATGGGCATTTCCAGTATTTTAAAATATAGGGTTTGCTCGTCTATATAATGTCCATTATCACAAGTGAATAATGATTATTATTCACTGCTGTCAGATGCTTCATCGATTTTGTTTCATATTAAATTCTTTAAATTGATATTTCTTCAGTATTCTAAAGTACTCCAACTAACAAATATGGATATGACTTGTCAATCGAGGGCCAAATCTACTTTTATTACATCAATTAAAGCAATTTTCACTACGGAATATACAATGACAAGTTGTCCAAGAATTTCTCTTGTGTCAGCTAGACTTTTTTCACACTTGTAATAGAATGTCTTATCATGGTCGCCAAATGTTAAAATCTTCAAGAAATACAAGGTGTTACATAATAGTATGTCAGAACTTCAGGGGGTGAATCTACATGTAATTCTAAAAAAAAAAGTTTATATAAACATGGCTCCGTAAAAGCTTCGTTACGGAGCTACAGGGTGTTGAAATTTCCAAAAAAAATTGTTTTTTTCTTCATAACTCCTCCAGTTTTTGAGATATTCAGTCCAAATTTGGAATGCGAGCTATTTTCAACAGTTTCCATCACTGCACGTCCTGAATCTTAACTAGAATCTACAGGGTGTTTTCTTTTCTGGAGCCATGTCTCCCTTTTTTGACTCCCGTAATTTTAATTATCGAACGATTGTATGTTATTCGCAAAAAAAATAATAGAAATACTCGAGATGTATGCCCAAAATTTACTTTTATTTTGATAGCTTTTCATCTGAGACTCAACTTAAGCTCATTCAATATCAAATTAAATCGTTTAATAATTTTTTACTCGAAAACGGTTAGAGATACGAAAAAATTACAGGAGTCAAAAAAGTTTCTGAATTGAAAGAAGATATCCAAAATTGATTTTACCCTGACCAGTAGCGTACCGCAAAAAAGTTTGAGAGGGAACAAGGAGACAAGGCTCTGAACAAGAAAACACCTGTAGATTCTAGTTTAGATTAAGGACGTGCAATGATGGAGACTGTTGAAAATAGCTCACATTGAAAATTTGGACTGAATATCTCAAAAACTGCAGGAGTTATGAAAAAACAATTTTGTTTGGAAATTTCAACACCCTGTAACTCCGTAACGAAGCTTTTGCGGATCCATGTTTATATTGATTTTTTTTTCTTGAAATTATACGTAGATTCATTCCTTTAAGTTGTGACATACTATTGTGTAACACCCTGTATATTCAGTAGTCGTGGATAAAGTAAAGTATGCTACTCGCGTATAATGGCTATTATTTATGAGATGAAGTATAGGCGAGAGGCCCATCGCCTATTCTTATTATACACTCGTTGCATTATACAGGGTGTCCCATTACTCGACGTCAACCCGGAACCTGGTGAAAAGGCAAGTAATGCTGGTTGTCAGAAAAATATAAAAAAAAATCTAAATTGCATGATTTTAAAATAATGCGCATTTAAAAAAACACGCAAAATTCCACACCCTGTGACAGTCTTTTCATTCCTGTTGCCACAAATATCAACTTTTTCCAACTTTTTTCTTTGCTGTGTAACCTTGAATAATGCTCTAGGTTTCATAAAAATAGGGCTTACTTCTCAGAAAAAAAATTCGAAATAAACAATTGCCTAGTTTCAACTGACTGTATTGAAAAAAAATGTACTACGTAGATTTGGCATGTTTTTTCAAAAGTTGGCGCATTTAGTAAGGATTCCAAAATGGTATAATACTTGTTTAATTGTAGCTGCCGTAGTTCAAATTTATTTTTGATTGCCTTTGAATACAATTTTTCGTTAACTGCTTCCCAGTAAAAAAGTCCAATGCCATAGACTTACTAAACGGAGAATAGATGAGACTCTAGTAGAACAAGCTTCAACGCCATCTTTTTTTGTACAACATTACTAATTCGTGAAAAAAGCTCAATTGAAAAAGGAATCTGTATCGTAAAGCTGCCTCAAAAAGAATTCTGTAGTGCACCTTTTGAATAGGTAGGTACACCCATATACAAGAAGCAATAAGTTTTTTGAAATTCAATTTCCAAAAGGAAATCAGAAATGGATTTTTTTTCAATACAGTCAGTTGAAACTAGGCAATTGTTTATTTCGAATTTTTTTCTGAGAAGTAAGCCCTATTTTTATGAAACCTAGAGCAGCTGGTATCGAAATTTTGATTACAGTTTAGACAAGCATTATTCAAGGTTACACAGCAAAGAAAAAAGTTGGAAAAAGTTGATATTTGTGGCAACAGGAGTGAAAAGACTGTCACAGGGTGTGGAATTTTGCGTGTTTTTTTAAATGCGCATTATTTTAAAATCATGCAACTTAGATTTTTTTTTATATTTTTCTGACAACCAGCATCACTTGCCTTTCACCCGGTTCCGGGTTGACGTCGATTAATGGGACACCCTGTATACCTACCTACTACTTATTATTTTTTTTCAGTTTTCCTATTCTGCATAATTCATATTTCTATTACAACCCTGAGTATGAGTGATACTACAGAAATAACAGTGGCTTTTTTCAGATAGTGATTAGATTAATTAATGTTTGTTCCGAAAATGTGTTGATCAAGAACATTTTGGTCTACTGTGTACTGTAACAACTCATTTTAACAGAAATAAAAACTCAAAATTGGAAAAAATTACATCATTCAAAATGGCGAGAATATTCATTCTTTAGATCAATTTTCTGCCATAAAGTTCTTATCTCAGCTCCTTAATGTCTTGTTTTGATTCTACTATCTCACATTCCGTTATTCTTATTTCCTCATTGAACTATGTAGTATCCACTAACCAATAACATAATAAATTTCGTTTCAGGAAATGAGTTGATCAAATTCAGTATGTATACCCAAATATTGATATTTGCGATTTTTCTGTTCTGCATCGACTTGACTAGGGCAGATGGAAACATCCTGTGTGCAACCAGAGTGGGAACCATTAATTTTATCAGCGATGATGGAAGACTGGAGAATATATCTTCGGAGACAACCCAGTTGAAATGCGATTATTGTTATACTCTTTGGCAGGAAGGCAGCAATGGGAGTGAGAGTATCATCATGGGACAGGGTGAGTAGCAAAACATTTGAAAAGAGCGCTTTGCGAAATACTTTGTGGAAATGTTTTTACGGTAATATCCAATTATAGTTATTTCATCTACGAGTTTAGTAACGACAGCGATTAATGGTCAAGAAATTTGAACGCATAGGCGGAACGAGCGCGTTAATAGCTCGATACCATCAAAAGCTAGATTATTAAACGAGTTGATTACAAGATTTTCCCGACGACCGAATTATGAATTGAGTATAAATTTTCGATCAAAATATGTACATTCTTATTTTGCACTAGACATACATTTGACCTACTATTAATTTCCATGTTCCAGTAGAGTTGTGACAATACTGAATTGATACTGAATCCTTTGTGTTTGGCTGCCCATGACAATTATTGCGCATTGAAATAGCATAAATTGAACATTAAAATGAGTCATTATTGTTCAATTTCGTGTACGTAAAACCCAACTTGTATTTTGGGGTCGATGAAAAAATTTGTTGATGAGTAATTTCAAAAATTCCAGGCGTTCTTTTTTTATTTTCTATTTTTAATTCTATTGTACACATGAATATCTTGTGATCAATTCGAATTTGATTTTGTTTACTGGTAGCCTGGAGCGGACTTATTTTTATAGGAAAGTTCTAGAAGGTTAAAGCGTTAAAATTTGCCGACCGTGAACCATAGATCTATAATTACTAATTAATTTCTTATTACTAATTAATTTCTTATTAGGTCTATTACTAATTAATTTCTTATTAGGTCTATGCCGTGAACACAATAACTTTCGGATAAAACGATTTCAAAATTTGAAATTTTCAAAGTAATTTTCAGGTTTGAACAGGAAGGTTGAATTCGTAAATGAATTAAATGAAACCAATTATTCAGAATAAATGAATGAATTATCGTTTTCCCAATATGAACGAGAAAAGCTTCAGATTTGTAAATATAGTCCGTTCAAGAAAGTTTGAGCGCAAAGTAGGCGTTTGTTTATTTATCTGAAGTTGGCAGTATTTGCTGTCATAACATACAATAAAGTCAACGTTGCCGAATGTAATCGGCCTCGACTGACGAGCTTGCGAGTTATCAGAGTACTCTATGTTATATCGACACCATTGCATATCAATTCGACAAGAAAATAAACAACATAACCTACAACTTTAATATACACAGTGGAATATGCCAAACTGTCATGGCCAACTGACGGCTCAAACTTTCGTGAACGGACTATAGTTGTTTACTATAGAAATTGATTTGATTAATGTCAATTACTAGTATTCTTTTTACCCACTTCAACTGAGACCAACTGAGAAACTACTGTCATAATTCGAATTTTTAACTGAACTGTCAGTGTCTCAGTTAATCTCAGTTGAAGTGGGTGAAAACTGTGAAAGAACGACCTCTTGAAGTGAGTTTAATGCGAATAAGGAAAACATAAGAATGAAAAATGTACTTGATCTTCACAGGCATTCGTGACAACCAATATTTTCAGGATATGCTTATTGAATTTTAAGCTATCGAATAAAAGTTGATTTATTGCATAAAAAATGGAAGTGATTTACGGTGTTTTCCAAGCTGTTTCTCATACCGTCGATAAACACTTGGGGGTGATTCTTGAATAATGTCGTATTCGTGATTCGACAATTATTGTCGACCAACTTCCCTGCTAAGTTGGTCGACATTATTTGTCGGTTCGCGAACACGATATAATTCAAGAATCGACCTCGAGAGAATGGTCCTCGATTGAGCTTTATAACCAAAAATTGAATTAAGTTCGTCGAATGATGTAAAAGATAATCGATAGTACGGTAATATTTACGATTCAATTCTTTTGTGTACTTGTACTACTTAAAAATAATCACCGTTTTTTCTCGTTTTAAAATTTTTTTTTCACCATAAGTCATAAAAATTTAGGGGCTAGGCCAACCCTTGCCCTTCCAAGCGTCGCCATTGATATATTGGCGATATATGACATGTTCTATATTTTTGAAGAGAGAAAAAAACGTGATTATTTTTAAGTCAAAATGAATTATTGCTTTCATAAAAACACCAAAAGTTTATTAATGAATCAGGAAGAAAATCCCTCAGCCAAAATAAATAAGATTCCTCTCAAAAAAAGTGTCTGAATAAGTTTTGGTTTCAAGTTTACATATTGCATTAATAGTAGGAGAGCTGGCACGAATTTTTGGGCAGGTATTTGAGGCAAGCTGAAAACTTGTCAGATACCTCTCCTATTATATCCCAACTCGGGATTGCAGATCTGGCTGGTGAGTAGCGGGGCTAATCAACCCCTACATTTTTAATGGCCTGGCAGGTAGAAAGCCCTACCGAAATGATCTGTCTTTTTGGGAATCTTATTTTTTAGCTATAAGTAACACTCCATTAAAATTTCAAGCTGCCTCAAAAACATTTTTATAATTTTTTGCAAAATATTTTTTGCACGCGTCTGGCAATGTTAAAACCCGATTAAATTATTTGGCAGCTTGAAATTTAATGGAGTGTTACTTATAACTAAAAAATAAGATTCCCAAAAAGACAGATCATTTCGGTAGGGATTTCTACCTGCCAGGCCATTAAAAATGTAGGGGTTGATTTAGCCCCGCTACTCACCAGCCAGATCTGCAATCCCGAGTTGGGATATAATAGGAGAGGTATCTGACAAGTTTTCAGCTTGCTCAATACCTGCCCAAAATTCGTGCCAGCCCTCGGACTATAAGGGGAACGGAGTAATAAACTAAGTTGAAATTGATCGAACGTCAATTTTGGCTTATAACTCGGAAACAAAAAACAATAAAGAAATGTGCTGGACGGCCAAATGAGTGTGTCGAAAAATGATGATCGCAATGTGCCATTCATTTTTAGATAGAGTTAAAAAGGTTTAATTCAGGGATCACCAATTGTGGCCATCCTGTACGTGAGCTCAGAGTCGGACACATCAAAGAGATAAAATTGAAAATTACCGGACTGCATTTGACGTTGAAAACTGTTCATCTTTGAAATTATTCAAATCTGTTCTTGAAAGTCGTTTCTCTATGGTTACTCTCTAAACAAACACATTTCAAATCTATAATATAAACTAAGGCTCTGAAAAGGGGAGTATACCAGACAGCCATGCTGGGTCCAACCACAGACTCGAAAATTACAGAACAATTCGAATGAAATGAAATCTGTAATCGAATAAATGCTTATGCTTACCTGTCTAGTCTCCAACTTTATTGTTTGAATAAAAATTCAATACTTTCTATTAACTTTTCTTCAAAAAAAGCACGCAACTAACAATAGAGCACAATAACTGAGAAATTGACATTACCATCTGTAATTTTCGAGTCTATGGTTGGACCCAGTCAGCCTGTCTGGCATACCTATCTTTCTAGTGCTCTAATATAAATCCGTTCACGAAAGGTTAAGCCGTCGGTTGGCCATGGAAATTTGGCATACTCCACTGTGTATGGTTAGGTTATGTTGTTTTTTCTTGTCAAATTGATACGCAATGTTGTCAATATGGCATAGAGTTCTCTGATAACTAGCAAGCTCGTCGGACGAGGCCGAGTACATTCGGCAACGTTGACTTTATATTACTCTATGACAGTAAATACTGCCAACTTCAAATAAATAAAGAAACGCCTACTATGTGCTCAACCTTTCGTGAACGGACTATAGGTATCATTTCCAAATCGATTATGTCCGCTTCTTCAAAACTATTGATGCAGTTTCTGAAGAATCTTCGTTATGAATTTGTGTCAACCTCATCCAAACCCAGCTGCAGAAAAAAATTGTATAAAACGATCTCTCAATAGAAAGATTGATTTTATAAAAGCAAAAACGTTATATCCTAGCTAAATGTTACTGACAGATTTGTTTATACAGTGGTTCATTAAATCTCCTATGATGTAATCTTTGAATGCCAACTTTGAATCTTTACACCCATAAAAAGTTTCATTAAACAGAACGGCTTCTGTTCAAGTGACAAAACTAATACTGCGAAGATTGTCGATAACGTTTTTAAATGGTACCCAGCAGAAAAGTCAGAAAAACACATGGCCCTAATCTTAAATCGAAGCGTAATTACAATGTGATATATTATTGTCCGGAATTTCAAGTGCTACTTCAGAATTCGAGACATGAATTACTTTCAGTCTCTGGAGACATTTATTCGATTCGTAGAAAGGATTCCACTGATTGAAAACGGGAACATTCTCAGTATCACCACGTATTCTATTTGTCAGTTTTCCGTCCTTCCTTGCGGTTTTTAGCTACTCAGATTGGAAAAACAGACGAAAAATCATTTTGAAGGCAGAAATTATGAGGATTTATCCCGGCTTATAATTCTTTACGTTCATTCTTATATCAAATGTTACATTGAAAAGATAACGTATTTTGATCCGGGAGTGGTCTCAAACGACACGGGACCCACTGATGAAGAATCCGAGGTCAAAAGTGATTCAGTCCGACCGTGAACACAATAACTTTTGGAGAGATAAACTTAGACAGTTTTTCAGTTCGAGTCCCAATGCCTGTGTTCAGTTCGTTTACTGATAAAATAAGGCTAGAGGCTTCAGAGCTATTGACATTTTAAATTTTTTACTGTTCTCTCAATATTTCCAAAACCACACCAATTCGAAATTCCGTATTCAGAAGAAAGATGAAGCGCCAACTTGTTCATAATTTCGTGAGTATCGTGCGTTTAAATATTCAAAAAGATGTACTTTGTAGGATGTAGACATTACTTTCAACTTTAACTTAAACTTTTTAATTTTTTTTTATATTTAGAGATCACATATCTGATCAATATCAAACTTTAATCAAATTCAAGCGGATGACCTGGTCATCTTTGGTCAAGACCAACAATGACCAACTGCATTTAAGCGCTTTTGGTCATTGCTGGTCTTTATCATATGACGTCATGAATTGCCCTTCAACGTCATCGATTAAGACCGCAGATGACCTAAGGTGAACATACTCGAGAGCCGAGTCAAGCTTCTGGTCATTGAGAAATAAGGTTTAAGTTTTATGTTTATATCTTATGATAACACATGAATGTCAGATTCGAATAAACATTCACTTGCAGTTACAACAGATATGAAAACTTCTAAACTGGACATGACTCAATTGTAGCGTAAATCTGAAATAGAAATGTTGAACAACATTCAGCTAGCAAAAATAAAAATAAATCATGTAATTAACTTAAGTGTTGTACGGATGTGGTATGGAAAATAGTACCTATTCAAATTTTTGTCCAGGAGTAATACAGTAGGTTTTGGGGATTTTCTAGGTTCTCATTAAAATAACTAGGTAATGGTAATTTTCAAAACAAACGATATTCAGTCCCATACATGCATTTTTACTGAAACGAAACTCTAATTCAGAAATCGTTGGTTATGTGTTTGTTTTCATTCTCCCTAACCTACATTAACGAACTTGGCAAAGATGACCAGAACTGCATTTGAGCGGAAGCTGGTCATTCGCGGTCATTCCTCAAGTGCCAAGACCAAGGGAAGGACCACAATGACCACAGTCATTACTGGTCATTCGCTTGAATTTGATTTTTATCTTCAGAACTAGGACATTGAGGGCATATTGCACTGCATTCTGACAGGAGCATATCATTGGAGCATTAAAAAAAAATAGAATTCCGCCAATACTACGCTTTGGCTCTAAGTACTCCTAACCTCCGAACAGAAAGAGCTAAAAGCTTGACATTTTCATGATCGATTTCAGACCTGAATATTTATCTCAATCGATTTGGTCGGGGGACCAAATCGTTTGATTAGTTTTTCAAATGCGGTCTATTTTATATTCAGTATTTTAGGTGTGAATTGGTGATGCGCTAATGACTGCAAAATTTCGTGGAGATCGATTAATTAGGCGATTTTAAGGAAAATAACAAAACAATATTCCATATTTTCTAAATGATTTATTTAGTTTTAAAATTATATTCCGCATCTGAAGCCGGCCATAGACATCGTTATTTTTCATCCGTTCGTATCGCGGCGATAAGAACCGTCCCGGCAAAAGCACCAAAACCGATGTGTGTCGAAAACCGGGGGTCTCAGGGTAAGAAATAAACATTTTTATTTCTTACTCTGAGCCGGCGGTACTACGTTGGTACAAATATCTGCCCGATGCTTGATTTTTGGCACGACGGTCCATCGGTTGTGTGCCATACCGACTGTGTGTGGGATTTCGTCGAGAATCGATGGTTATTTGCCATTAGCTTAGTATAAGTCTCGTTCTTTTTTTTACTCAGAACCGAAACTGCGGCCGCCACTGCTAAAGATGTTTCAACTTCATGACGTGCTAAATCGCGAACGACAGCAAAATAACTGATTGAATTTACCGAAGTGTGTGGGCAAAACAGTTCCGCGGTTCGAATCGCAGCGAGGAAAACGGATGAAAAATAACGATATCTATATGGCCAGTTTAAGGCGAAGGAGAACTATGAATAATTACAAAAAATATTCATAATTTTCGCAGATTTTCTAGTTTCATTAGGAGTATAATAAAAAATCGGCAAAATTTATATTTATGTGACAGTTCGATAACAAACGTTCTGTTTCTATTGTAATATCTTACGATTCCGAAGCCCTTTCACGTTTATTAGTATTGAGAGAACGATAATTCGAATTTAAACATCCTGACTAAAACACGATAACTTCCGAAAGAAGCAACTTCAAAAATTGAAATTTTTAAGGTGGGATTGAGGTTTTGCGTTGCATTCAGCCGCAGACATATTTTTCTGTTCATAGCGCAGTAATTCTGCTTTTGACGCTCGACGCTAATCAAAAAGTGAACTTCTTTCTTCTTTCGAATTGAAACTCCAACGATAAATGTTGTAATTTGATTCTATGTATAGACCATAGGACCAATACATTATTATTCGCGACACTATGTTCTCTTAGCCATGCCAGTATTTTTTCAGAATTATTTTTTTCTTTGAAATAGACAGTTCACAGAAAATTCATTAGATAGCGCTAGAGAGAACTCAGATATAATTTTTGCAAGGGGAAAGCTTTACTATAGTCCGTTCACTAAAGTTTGAGCGCATGGTAGGCGTTTGTTTAGTTATTTGAAGTTGGCAGTATTTGCTGTCATAACGTAAATAAAGTCAACGTAGCCAAATGTACCCGGCCTCGCCGACGAACTTCAGAGTTAACAGGGAACTAGAAAGATGTCTATGTTATATGGACAACATTGCGTATCAACTGACAAAAAATAAACAACATAACCTATATTTTTAATATACACAGTGGAATAGGCCAAATTGTCACCTTTCGTGAACGGACTATACTATTCTGTATAAGTACCATAAATGTTATAACATTTCATTCCAAGTAATCTCAAATCTTTCAGGATGCTGGGACATCTCCGGACGGCCTAACGAATGCGATAAAGCAGCCTGCACTGCCAACAGCAAACCCTCAAGATGATGAACAGCACAAAGTTCTGCTGTTGTTCGAACGAACTGTGCAATGAGAACTTCACCGATATCTACAAACCAGGTGAAGAACCTCCTCCTGAGAAAGCACCTAAGCAAGTAATCGACATGACCTGGCTGTGGATGCTGGTGTCTTTTTCGAGTTGTTTCGTATTTCTGTTGCTGTGGATCTTGTGTTGTGTTGTTTGCCCTTGGAAAACGACAAGAAGTTCGAGGATGTGGAGTCTACACAACCCCTTCCACCCTCGACGGACTACAGTTTGGATAAGTTGAAGTTGCTGAATGTTATAGGTACTCAATTTATTTTATTTATTTGATTATTTATTCCGAATACTCCTTTTACATAAAGGTTCTGTAGGGGGCAAATAAGCGCGTACGTAGCTTGGATACTCATTTATTTTCAAAAAACAAATATATCCATCCACCGCAATGTTTTATTTATAATCCATTCATTATACGTCTGTTTGCTTGGCCATAATAATACCCATTAATCACAATTGAATAATGAGATATTATTCACTGCTGTCAGACGCTTCATAGATTTAGCTCTGAAATTATATTCTTAAAATTGATATTTCCTCCTCAGTACTCTGAAGTACTCCAACTAATAAATATGGGTATACCTTGTCAATTGAGGACCAAATCTACTTTTATTACATAATTAAAGCAATTTTGATTATAGTCTGTTCACGAAAGTTTGAGCCGTCGGTTGGCCATGGAAATTGGGCATATTCCACTGTGTATATTTTAGTTATGTTGTTTTTTTTCTTTCAGATTGATACGCAATGTTCTCAATATGCAATAGAGTTCTCTGATAACTCTCAAGCTCGTCGGACGAGGCCGGGTACATTCGGCAATGTTGACTTTATTTTACGTTATGAAATCAAATACTGCCAACTTCAGATAAATAAACCAAACGCCTACTATGCGCTCAAACTTTCGTGAAAAGACTATACAAATTATACAATCACAAGTTCTCCAAAAATTTCTCATGTGTCAAATTGACTTTCTCCACACTTGTAATAGGGGGTTGCCAGTTTAGTACCCTGGATAAAGTATATAGTCCGTTCACGAAAGGTTGAGCCGTCGGTTGGCCATGGAAATTTTGCATATTCCACTGTGTATATTAAAATTTTAGGTTATGTTGTTTTCTTTTTCTTGTCAAATTGATACGCAATGTTGTCAATATTGCATAGAGTTTTCTGATAACTCGCAAGCGCGTCGGACGAGACCAGGTACATGCGGCAACGTTGACTTCATTTTACGGTATCCACAGCAAATACTGTCAACTGCAGATAAATAAACAAACGCCTACTATGGCGCTCACTTTCGTGAACGGACTATTATAGTTATACTACTCACATATAAGGCTGTTATACTCACATATAAGGCTGTTATTTGCTCGGTGATTTAGGATTTAGGCTAAACTTCATCTTGTGAATAATAGCTATCATTTTACTCTGGTGTATAATATACTATTAGTAAATTCTTAATTTGAAGAATAATTATAATATCATAAATTCAATGAGAAAACAATAGTTTATATAATAATTTATTCTTTCAGGCAAGGACGATATGGATCAGTTTGGAGAGGAATCATCGATGATCAAGAAATAGCTGTGAAGATGTTCCCATCACATCACAGAAATTACTTTCTCACGAACATAACATGTATAAGGCATCTGGAGAATTCGGCCTTACTTAAGTGCTTTGGCGGTGGAGAGTATGTGATAAGTCCAGGTAACTATTGATTTTGACTACTACTATAATTTGTGCTATAGTCCGTTCAAATATAATATATAAGAAGGAGCTTTGAAAACAAACAGAATCGTCTGGTTGCGCACAATAAAGCTCGTATTGGTGAAACTGTCATAAAAACGCCCCTCCCTCCGACCGCCCTAAGAGACTGCTAGGATCGTACTCGGAACGGACTGTGGATGGTACTGGATAGAGAAAATCTTTTGACAAAGTGTTTACAGTGAGGAACCTTCAAATGGAATAAATTCGATAAGGAATGAAATGAGAGCGTGTATATATTTCACTTAGATGTGCTGTAAGAATTGCATTCGTATAATAATATTCAGTTAAATCTGAACGATTCTATGAATCTCCTCGATTCGACTCTGGAAGGAAAGTACCTATCCGAAGGCCCTCCTACCGCTGCGCCAACTTGTTGTTATTGTTCCTTCTTATATTTGAACAGATTATAGTAATTTCATTTAGTGACATTTGAAATTTTTAGGTTTTTTCTTGAAATGTCAATTCATAAACTTTTTGAGCGCTCCGAGATACTCAAACGACTACTATATATCGTTTGCCCAAGTGTCTGTCTTTTCGAATTTTTAGCTGAAAATTTTTCTCAAATGATAGGCTTCGACTCCCTGATGACGATCAAAAAAAATTATTCTGTCCGTGGGGCCGGCCGTAGCACGATAACTTTCGAAGGGATTGTTCTAGAGACTTGAAATTTAGTCTGAGTTTCGGTTCCCAATGTCTAGGTCAAGTTCGTTAACCAGCCAACTCGTACAGGTGTTCAATAAAATATGACCATTCAAAATTTTGTTCCTCAATATCTCAGACAAAACGAAAACCAATGAATGAAATTTTTCAGTAAGATGCTTATAATGAGCCTCATGCAAAATTTTGTGGCCATATGTTAACGAACCATAGTACTTCAATTGGAATACTGAAAAAAAGAACTTCATCTTTTCATAACAAGATCTCCGATTTGAGGAAATTTATTTTGTTAACGAGGAATGATATACTGAATGTTCATGTTCAATTTCAAGAAGAACGCATCATCTGAACCACAGAAAATTCAATTGGAATATTGAAAAAAAGAAGTTCCGATTCGAGTGAAATCATTTTGTGTATGGAGATTGATAGATATACTGAATGTTTCAGCAAAATTTCAAGAGGATCGCATCATCAGAACCACAGATTAATTTTTGTTGTTGTCAAGGTTTTCACATATTCATTTTCGAATAATTTCCAAATATTATTCCGATCGTACTGAGATTTTGCATTCAAATATTAGTATCAATCTCAAGTCATATACAAAATTTTGAGGTAATAGCCTCATTGTTCCACTAATGAATGAGCGCTTAAAAGCACCTGCTCAGGGCTTTCTTAATTGTTTTCTTTTTAACCAGACAGAACTATATTCACAATGAATTCCGACATGCAAAGGAATACTATAGTTTATTTTGGTACTTGACTATCTTGAATGTTTTCCTAATGTTGCAGTTCAAATGTTTCAATAGAATAAATGCAAACTTATCTTGCAGGCGGGCCTACAGAGTATCTCCTCCTTCTTAGCCTGGAGCAAGAGTGCCTTCAGAGTACCTAAAGAAACCCACTCTTGACCTTCCTACATTAGGAAAAATGAGTTTAGGTGTGGCTAAGGGGTTGGCTCATCTCCATTCTGACTTGGGAAACCTTGCATCTGCACACCGAGATATCAACACAAGAAATATCCTGGTAAGACCACCTGAGCTGTTGTATCTGCGATTTAGGATTAGCTGTACTCCGAGAGGGACGGAAAACAGGTCATTAACAGAAGCAGGTAATGAAAACTTTCTGTTTTTTACATTTCAAATTTAAAATCTGATATACGCATATAAACAAGATCCCAATTTATTTTCGGATTGTCCTCTAGCTTTGCTTGCATTATTGGCTTTTTGTGAAATCTGTCTTATAATTTCAGGTGTGCCCTCCCTGTTTAATGTTATCTTTGAGTTACTCTGTTAAAGAAGTAAAGAGGATGTAGGAAATGTATTTGTTGAATATTTTAAGTATGCGTATTTCAGGAATATCAGAAAAAGATTTTTCTGTCGAATGTGTGGTCATTCGGAACGTAAGGAATAAAGCAGGATAAATTATTTGACGGATTTAAGTTAGAGACAGAGAGTAAAATTCAGTTCTTGTCGTCAGTTTTACTACGCTCTCGATATGCTTGCGTGGTAGTAGCAAAGACGAATTCTTGAAGGTCACGGGGTTGCGTATCTGGTTTATCTATGGTATTCATATAACATTCATGAGATGATTCATTGGTTTTCAGGAACTTTGCGTTATATGGCACCGAAGTACTTGAAGGCGCGGTAAATTTGAGAGATTGCGAGAGCGCGCTCAAGCAAATAGACGTTTACCCTTAGGGTCTGGTATGTGGGAATTGGGAGTCAGATGTACGGACATGCAAAACGGCGAGACCCTCCGTACGCGCCCCCTTTTTATAAGGAGCCGGCGAGAATCCTAGTTTGGAACAGATGCAAACGTTGGTCACAGAAGGAAAGTGAGGCCCCTGTGGCCACAATCGTGGAAAGATACAGCTTGCTGCTAGATTGCTTTGTGAGACCGCTGAGGACTGTTGGGATCAGGTATGAAGTTATTATTGATTCATTCCTATGACATAGCTTATTAATACAGTATATTTTGTGAAACCCTAACGGAAAAGTTTTGGGTAGTTTTGATCCGTTTAGTTTAGGGAAATTATGGACCCAAAGTTCACAAATTCACTGTTCCAATTTAGTCCATAAATCACCTTCGGGACATTCAAATAACTATTCGATTAGTTCTATCTCAAGTATATTCAATGATTAATGCAAAACATCTGAATTCTAGAGGTAGGTACACATATCCACAAATTCTAAGGAAAGCCCGCCGTTTTAATGTTAGAATGGTAGCAGAACGGCGGGATTTCCTTCAAATTTGTGGATATGATACCATGTTTCTCTCCATGTTCGAATCTCAAACCCGATACAACTATGGAAAATCTCAAATTTTCTTAAAAAACAAGTTTGTCCCTGTCATATGTGAGAAACTTACATCCCGATACCCCGATTCTTACGCGTCATTTAAAGTACTGATTCCTAGTTCAGAATATGACAAAGCACTTGATGGTTCCAACTGGCCTAATAAGGTCAGCGTGCATAATTTTTTCAACATAAGAAAATTGAATCAGGATCGAATAAATTAATTCCTACTGCTAATCAAAGGTCTGAGAATCATGCAGGTTAACACTCAGTGCATTTCGAATAAACTGGATATTAGAGCTGTTTATTGCTGGACACAAATACTGATGTGTTAAGTGTGTCAGAACATTGGTGTAGTGCGGCCAGTATTGACTCCGCGTGATACCGGGTTATGTGCGGCTGATTGTTTTTTGTCGCGTAAGCAGGGAACCACGGCGGATCCGTATTATATGTAAGGAAAGAGTTAAAGTTAAAAAAATAAAGGTTTCTAGATTCTCCGAGGAAATGCAACGTGGAGATCTGTGGTGCTGTCATTTCAGTTGAAGGCTCTCGCTTGGGCATGATTAGTGTGTATCGACCCTGTGATGGAAACATTGAACTGTTCTTTTCTGGATTGTTTTATGCATTGCAGACATGTATCGAACTGTTGATTTTTTATTCTTCTGTGTGGAGATTTTAACATAGATTTCTTCAAAACTGAATGTAAAAATTCTAAAATGTTAGGGACCTTCTAGATTGCTTCAAGTTAAAGGTTACGTCGAGGTATGCCACTAGAGAGTTCACTAACATTAATGGCCATACTAGTATCTCAAAAGTAGATTATATCGTTACGAATGTGGATCCACGGGACTATAAAGTTGTTGTTTTTGAACCATATATTAGTGACCATAAAAGCATTTTAATAGAAGTAAATTTTCGACCAGAACAAAGGAAAACATTCGGGACACATTCATTCAGAAATTTGAGCCAAGTAAATGTTGATAATCTTGTAACTTCTTTATCTGGGCACTGTTTTGATGAAGTTTATTCTCACAATGACGTTGACATATGTTTTGAATCTTTCTGGGTGTTATACAGCATTTTCTGGAGCGGTACTGCCCTATGAATAAATTAGCTCCGCGTCGATCAGTGGGGAGGTGGAGGACGCCTGAGATTGTTCAAAGTAAACAAAATCTGTCTAATCTCCATTGGCTTCATAAGAATCTGAGTACTCCGGTCACCTCCCAAAATAAAGTGGCCAACATCAACATAGGCAATTGATAAAGGCCTCTAAGTTAAAGTTTTATAGTTCGATAATCGATTGCTCCGAAAATAGAAATAAAACAGTGTGGAACATTGTGAATGGCTTGACTGGTAGGACGAATAGTCAAAACGATATATGCATCAATTTTAACAGGTGTTATGTGCGATGAACCCAATCGGCTGACTGAAATCTTTGCGGAACACTTTTCCTCTATCACACATCTTAAATTGAGATCTTGTTATGGCGATAATCTATCTCAATCCTGCACTTTACCAGCAATGGTCGATAAAAATTTCTTTTCAATCCTGTAATTAAAATTGAAGTGAGGAAAACCATCAGATCCCTAAAAAATAAGAAAAGCGTTGGTGTCGTCGATTCTGTATCCACAAAAATATTGAAGGCAATGAATCAGGTAATAAGTGAGCATTTAGCGCATCTTATTAATATTTCTATACATCGGCTAAGTTTCCAGAAATCCTTAAAAAATCCATAGTCATCCCCCTATTCAAAAGAGGCGATCCAGAGGAAATAAATGAATTACCGCCCGATATTCAATACTGAGCGTATTTTCCAAGGTGTTGAGAAAATCGTACTAAAAACAGAATGATGTGTTATCTCATAAATTCCATCTTATAGATTGGCACAGCAGATTCAGAAGTGGTCGTTCGACACACACAGCGCAGCAGTCAATTTTTCGAATCAGTCTATGAATGCTTAGATAAGAATTTATTTGTAGCAGGTCTATTTTTTGACCTTTCTTCGGCTTTCGATTCACTCTCTTTCGAATTCATTCTTGAAAAGTGCTACAATTTGGGTTTCAGGGGTGTGTTCCTGGATTGGTTGCGTAGTTTTCTTGAGGGGAGGACTATGGCGGTAAGAATGGGCGAAAATTTTTCTGGATCCCGTCACATTAGCCTTGGAGTCCCGCAGGGTTCTGTGTTGGGGCCACTTCTGTTTTGCTCTTTATAAATGATTTGCCTGAGTACCTGGCCTGCTTATTGCTAACTATATTTGCCGATGATGCTTCCGTGGTTCTTTCTGCCAAGATGTGTCGAAGAACTTCGGAGGCTATGTGAAAGTGTAATTCATGAATTTGTGAACTGGTGTCGCTCAAACCGCCTAATGGTAAATGTAGACAAAACGGTATGCATTTACTTTTGTTTAAAGAATAATGAAGTAATGACCTACAGAATAAATTACGGGGATAACTCAATCTTGACATCTGAGACAACTAAGTTTCTGGTCTCTATATAGATAAAATTTGAGGTGGACGGCCCACATCGATTGCTATGTAAGAAACTAAACAGCTCTTTCTTTGCGATCAACAGAATCAAAAATGTTTGCCTGTGGATTGTCTTTTGAATGTATATTATAGCCTTGTATAAGCCACTTATCTTACAACATCTTGCTATGGGGAAGTTTGCTCTGATATTGCCAGAGTATTCGTAGCACAAAGCGTATTATTCGTTCAATATTCAACCTCCATCCACTGAACTCTTGTAGCCAGTTTTTGTTGAAAATAAGATTTTACCGTTGCCCTCTATATATATTTTTAAATGTTTGCTCTATGCTAAGGAAAATGAAATGTTATGGCTAAAATTGTCAGATCATCATAAATATGAGACGAGAAACTCTGAGACATTGTCATTTCCGAAGCATAGAACACACAAATTGAATGCAAGTCCTCATATACAAGCATGAAATTATATAATCATTTACCAGCTTCTGTAAAATTAAATCCTAAGCTGTTCAAGAATGTAATTAAGAACCTTCTTATAAAAAAGTTTTTTACTCCATAGATGAATATTTGTGCGACTCCTTAGTTGCTTAGTTTAAGCCTGACATGTCCTATACACGTGTATCTAGTGTCTAAATGGATTAAATAATTTATAATTATTATTATTATTATTATTATTCACAGAATAGTTTTTCCCGAATCGGATATTTTGTTATGGAAATATCAGATTTTTTTTCAATATTCCAATTGAATTTTTAATGGTTCTGTTAACACTTGCCACAAAATTTGCATGAGCCTATTAGGAGCTTCATGCATGTGGCCGCATAATTTCATTTCGATTGTTTTTTTTTACCTGAGATATTGAGGAACACAAATTTTGGCCATATTTTATGAACACCCTGGGTGATTTGGGCCGGCTAACAAACAAACATTACGATGTACCACTTGTTTTAGTAGAACGAGCGCTCAAAAATGAACATTAATTTGATCTCAAATTATCATTCCCATCATCATTGCTCACTCTCATACATATACTTGGTAGGAATGTCATCACGTTTCAATTCACAACAATGATTTTTGTTAAACAAATGATTTTTGTTAAAACAAAAATGAATGTTTGAAAATTACCCGGTGTTTTGCAGAGAATGGAAAGTTCCATAGATTATAACCAACCATTTTCAATGATGCTGCCAACAGAGCAACCAGTTTGGTTGACGCAAAAGATGAAAATTTCGTCGTCAAAAAAAAATTGAGTGAGTTTTTTTTCATGTAAGGTTTTAAATCCCGAAAAACCTTCATGACAAATCTTGCATGAGTCACACTGTATAAATCTTTGAATCCCACACATCTATCAGTTACCGTACCACAAGAAAGTGTAACAGGTCCTCAACATGTAGGTATGTCAATTTGTCACTTCTAATCAGTGAAATGCATTCGTGTGCACTCAATCCTTTTCCTTTTTTGAAAATATCTAATATAATCAATTAAACCTGGGAGAATATATCGTAGGAAACACCCGTAAAACGGCAAATCCATTTCAACATTAATTAAAGGAAACAAGGAAAATATCAGACCAGAATTGTAACACTTAATAATTCTGAATGGTAGAGCGGTCATATTCTTGATTTCGATTTTTCAATGTCGTTTACATTAATTACGTAGTAGTTATTCGCTGTTTAGAATTCCAAATTAATGTTGTGACTGAATAAATTAGCTACTTTGTTATTTCGATTCCAATCATATTATAATTATAGTAATTATCGTTCATTTAATATATTAGAAATTATGTGTCTTTTGTAAGTTCTCGTTTGTTGTTTGAGAGAACTGCTGGACCGATATGAATGGGTTCTTCAAATGATAGGTTTAAAAGGAAGTGTTCGTTCTGACGTATTGGCAGCAAGTTGATATGCATCGAGGCTTATTTATTTCGAGGCGCTTGCCTTTCGATCGCATGGTGTAGTTTCAGAATTTTATGCCTAAATAAGGCGGGGCGGAGGTAGCTAATCCAGATTTTCAATGTAACAAGAATGTATCCATCTTTCGATTTAATTATTCTTCGATTATATAGTAAATATTTTAATTTTATTTTTGAACAGTTTTGAAGATGATATCTGGCAAATGGTGCCCATTGGTGTCAGTATATTGTTTTAATCGATTTCGGCGATAGTCAAACCAAGTTTGTGCTGGAAAGATCTTTAAAAACATGAGATTTTAGATATTCTCGTGAAAATTACACATAGCTAATTCAGGCCATTGTGCTGGAGTGCTGAAAACCCAGAATAACTTCAAAAGCCTACATTCACAACATGTTAATGTAAAATAATTAACTTCACAGTATAATACAGTTTTTTATGTATGTACTATGTTCTGAATAAACTCTCTTATTATTATTATTATTATGTCATTGCTTGTGAGTCCTTTCGCGAGTTGAGATAATCGGACAATATTCTTTCGAAGAATTCGAACGGAAAGATTCAGTAACTTCTGACCGTTATGTAAATATATATATTCTTTTGAAATGAGAGCTAACGAAATACAATACATGAAACAAAAAGTCCCTAGCTGAAGTTGGTGCAAAAACGGGTACCATACTATTCTGACGATGATACCAGAGCACAGGGAAAACCTCAGTAGAAAAAACCCTGTCTAGCCGTTTTTACAAAGTTGAAACTTAAAATTATTCGAATAAATACCCTCAATATTCGGAAATAAAATACTTAATTCATGCTCTTGGGCCAGGACGGTGTTTCAAACCAGGTCTAGCATTCCAAGTGATGATTATTAAATCTCCTGTTCTCCTAAGACCGCTACAGAACCCTATTGAAGGTAATCATCTCCCATAGATTTTAATAGTGGTCTTTCATCCAAAATATCGAATTCTATTCCGGAATAATAATAAAAAAGTGTGACAAACTTATGTCCATGAAATGATTTTTTCTTTGTGATTTTCAGCGCTACAGCACATTAACCTGATCAAGTCTTCTGCGATTTTCTAACTGGCATATCTAAATGCAGATATGCATAACGATAGTCCTTCTTGAATTCAACATTCGTTTGACTATCGTCAACGGTACTCCAGGAAAAGCTCGACAAAGTCTAGCATATTGCTGGCATAGCAGAATACTCGGTTCAAAGTACATGCATAGATGGCATAAAGTCCTAAAGTGCCTCATATCATTCAGAGCTATCTCAATACTGATGAACCCCAATAGGAAGAAACATCTATGTGTGAATGTTATGAATGCTATTACCTCCTAGAAGGTTCTTTGAATGTTGACCGGAGTAGCTTCAGAAAATGAGTTTAATTTTTTTTCCGCTCTTTTAACACCCCTTTATCACCAGAAAATTATAGGAAAGAACTAGATATAATATACCAAATAGGCAGGGAAAATGATATTCTGAATCATATATCGACGAAATTCTAAAATCAATGAAAAGAAAAATAATTCTAGATAATATCTACCCCCACACCCCATCAGGAAATATTTCATATCAACGCCATATTACAAAGATCTACATGAAAAACTAAAACATACTTTAGAGAAATACAATTATACACTAACAAATAAACGACACAGAACAATAGCGGATATACTGATCAATAATAAAATGAAATCTAAACTGAACAATCCAGCGGAGTCTATGAAATAACATGCACAAATTGCCCTTCATTTTACATAGGTATGACAACTCGTAATGTAGAGAAAAGATTCAAGAACACAAAAGAAATCAACCCCATTCCGCTTTAGGCACACATTTAAACGATACCGGACATCATATCACATTAGATAATCTAAAATACTTCATAAAGAAAATAACTACCAAAAATTATATTACTCGAACAACTAGAAATTTTGAAAAATAAAGAAACCCAATTTTACTTAATGATAATATAGAATTCGACAGAAGAAGCATTTTCAAACTCATAGATTCCTAAAAAACAACAATAAATATAAATTCAAAAATTCCCGCTACCAATAGACCACATAATATGTTAACATATTAGATATCACTTTCGCACATATCCTAGTTTCATATTCAGTTGACATTCCTACAGGAAAGATATATTCGTAGTAAAGGTTGACTAGATTTTTAAGAAATTTGAACAATTCTGACAGAGGAGGACCACTTTTAATGTTTTTAATGTTTTTAAACAGTTTGTGTTCGTTTTAATTCAAGACAGTAAGTTGCATACTCTCGCCTGAATAAATACATGTTTCTACATTTGTATACTTTCAGCTGGCCTGATGATGGAATAATTCCGAAATCGATAGCCGATTTTAATAAAAAATAATAGTGTTTATTTTATTTTTCATTTCTTAATCTCGGAAGAACATACTATGGAAGAATTCATTTGTAAAATTTTTTTTCCGTCGATCTCAAAATAAAAGGTGATTTTGATGTGTACGAATTTGATCATTAATGACCCGTTTTTAATGCTTAGTTTATGATATTTCAATGTGCAATCCTCATGGCAACCATTCACAAAGTATTCAGAAGCACTACGAGGAATGTCGAAACATAAATACAGAAATTTCAGTATGTCAAATTTAAGTCTCGTGCGAAATGATAATGTATTTTAATCAAGAATTCATACTCAATTCATATTGAGATCGTCGGAAATATCTTGTAATCAACTTAAAATATCTTGACTATAGTGGCTATCTTTAATAACCTAGTTGAATAACTATTATTCATATCGATGAATAATCGAGTAAAAATGCACCAACTATGAAGGTCTGTTGAATCAGGTCTTGTTCTCTAAGTGATGAGTTTCAGAACTTTAACCAAGAACCCGATAGCATTTGATGCTTCAGACATCTTTCTTCCGATCCTTCCTTTCTCGGAAACAACCGTTTTTCTGATTTATTTCGTTTACTTCGCTCCGAAGACTTCATGTCTGCACCACTAGCATGCCTAACACGTAACGTTAATTTAGCAGTTCTCGAGTGCGAGCAATGTACCACCGACCGCTTGTAATTGAAACGGTCCAAAAATCCTCTACACCGATTATTGTTAGATCGCGAACGCTGATAACAGAACGTGGTTTACATGATATTCTATACAGAACTTCATAAAATTCATTCGGACTATGAGTGCTATACGACTGTTTCAGGAAGGAATATTCTGTATAAATATTCATTGAGTGCTGAAAACCGTGTTTTAAGCGAAATTTGGAGATTGAAATTGTTTTATAACTGTTTTGAATGACTCAACAAAGGACCCCGCACATTTTGTATGGGAATTGGCTCCCGGTGGATTTGGCTGAAAATTTGATATGATGTTCCACTAATCCTTCTGATCAAATGTCTAAACAGTCACGAAGCTGAAAAATGCATACTTCTAGGAGTTTTTAGCGATTTTTTGTATCCATTATGGTTTACGTATTATGGGAATTGGCTCCTGGTGGATTTGGCAAAATTTGATATCATGTTCTACTAATCCTTCTGATCAAATGTCTCCACAGTCACGAAGCTGAAAAATGCATAATTCTAGGAGTTTTTAGCGATTTTTGTATCCATTATGGCTTACGTATTCCGGTTCACACAGAAATGTTTGAAAATATTTCGAATTGACGGAATATGCTTTCAATAATCACGAAATATTCTCAAACATTTCTGTGTGAACGGTAATACGTAAGCCATAATGGATACAAAAAATCGCTAAAAACTCCTAGAAGTATGCATTTTTCAGCTTCGTGACTGTAGAGACATTTGATCAGAAGGATTAGTAGAACATCATATCAAATTTTCAGCCAAATCCACCGGGAGCCAATTCTCATACAATTGTGCGGGGTCGTTTCATGAGGAGTATTGTATTTAGTCAAGTTTCATCAAATGAAATTTCAGTTCACAACCATATTTTGTTTTTGGTTTCGGTTAGTAAGACTCGCATATTTTTGGCATGGATATTCTTCCGAACGCTCATATTCGAAAACAAGTCAAGGAGTGAGCCTTCGCCCATCACTGAATTTTGTTCGAATTAGTTATAGTATATTTCCGTGAATAATGTTTCGCGATTTTTTTTTGCGTTGAAAAATATTGATTGAAAAAACACTTTCTGCATCACTGAATTGTGAAGATAGCTCATAGATAAATTTGCGAAAAAGAGTTTCGAGTACCAACCCAGAATAAAAAAATTAAACCAGTAAATATGTGCAAATATTGAATATAACAGCACTATTTTGCTCTACTGGGTATGGTATAATGACATCACCTCAGAATAAAAGAAATGATTTTTTCATTACTTCATGACATCTTTTTTGAGCGCTCGTTCTACCGACTGTAATTGTCGAATTTCAATCAATCAAACGATAGAGTAAAACTCCCTGATGACGAATTCGTGGTTAAATCTCAGCACAGTCGGAATTATATTCTGAAAATTATTTAAAGAATGAATTTCCTTTGAATTGGATATCATGTTATGAAAATATAAAGATTCTTTTTTCCAATATTCCAATTGAATTTTTGGTGGTTTTGTTGACAATATGGCTACAAAATTCTTAATTCACAAAAAGATCTCACTTGAATCGGATATCCTGTTATGGAAATAAAAAGATTTTTCTTTTCAATATTCCAATTGAATTTTCCATGGTTCTGTTTACACCATGGCCACAGAATTCTGCATGAGTTTTATTAAGAGCTTTTTGCATATGGCTGCAATATTTCATTTCGATGGGTTTCGTTTTGTCCGAGATATTGGGGAACAAAAATTTTGAATGGCCATATTTTATGGAACCCTTCGAATGTTATTGTGCTATTGGCTGGCCGGACGGACGGCCCCACGAAGAGAATTAAATTTGACCACGAATTCGTCATCAGGGAGTAGAACCCTATCGTTTGACAACATTTTCCGCTCAAAATTCGAAAATTACAGTCATTATGGCAAAACGATATAGCACTCGTTTAAGAAGAACGAGCGCACAAAATGCCGACAATAGATTCTGCATATATCCTGAGCGTTACTATAATCGCAGAGTGACATTTCGAATTCGAAGATTCACGGTTTACCTATCGAACAAATCTGCCCATTACCGACGTAGTCCATTCTGGAAGCTCATAGAATATCAATAACGGAAAACGAGGCATGGAGAGTATAAAATATAAAACCGCTCAACCATTGAGCTTCATTGTATGAATTATGAAAGAGCCGTATAAACGTACTGAGAGGAGAATGATAAAATCTGCGAAAGAGCAAAACAAAAAACGATTACCATATAAGGTCATGCTAGATTGTGGTACTAGATCGAGCCACATATTTCATAAGTTTTTTCTCGGAATCGATTTCAATTGGTACGTGGGAAAGCTAATTCTTTACAAATTTAAAATTCTGTTCCACTCTTTCTTTGGTCTTTTTGCCAGGGAAAAAGCCGGTCTCGTTGAGGTATAGGAGTCATCTTTGGTCCGTGGTATTTATTGACCGACCACGTTTGCCATTTTGATTTTCTGCGAGTCGTAAATAAAGGCAACTTGTACGCTGCGGATGTATTAGCATTAAATTCTGGTTCTTGTACGCGCAATAAACTTTCGTAGAAAACCGAAACAAGGGTTATGTAATGCAAGTTGACGAGATGTCCGTCTAGACATTATCGAGCTCTTCTGGCGAAAAAATGCCAGATGTGCTGTGAAAATTGCAGGGAAAAACTGGCTGAGAATGCCAAGCGAAAACTACAGATCAGTTCTTTTTTATTTTAGACTGGATGTAATGGTTACAAGTGTTTGCTATTTTCTCATGCGAATAGAATTGTAACAACCCAATTACATACCTGAGGTAAATAAGAGCGGAGCCTAGTTATAGGGTAACAGTGACCATAGAAGTCTCCCTTATAGAGTCGAATCGTAGATATTTCAACATAAGAAAAGTCTTTTGTGGTGTTAACCACTCACTTCAAACAGCTAATTTATTAAAGCACCAGCGATCTTTTTCAAATATTTTATGGATTCAATATTTCTGCATAATGTGCTAATTCGGATGTATTCTGGTGGGTTCGGTTTCAGGTTCAATATTTTTCTCCATAAATGAAGGCATCTTGTACGCTGCGGATGTTAGCATTGAGTTCTGGAGAGTGAATCCATGGTTATAGAGTAACAGTGTATGAGGAACTCTGCCTTATGAACTCAAAATGTAACAGAAAAAAAACTGAAATTTTGTGTAGTGGTAACGCCGGACTAGGAGAATCTAATTCATCACAGCTACTCTAATCTTGAATAGTTGCCATAGTCAGTAAAATGTCTCGAAATTCTATAGCTAGCCTTAAATTTGTCTTCATATTATCATATGGGGTAAATGTGAATAGTGGAGCTGAATCAAAATCTTATTGGTCAATAATAACCGATTTTGGATTTTAGTTGTTGAATTGAAATAATTATAGTTTTCCGTCTGTAGTTGATCTGAATTTAGAAACAGGACATACAAAAAATTTTGAATAGACGCTTTTCAATTTCTATAGAATTTTATCAATGAAAATGCAAGGCAGCAGGTACTCTGCCTCACTCTGTATGTCTTTATATCATATGTTGTAAACATTTCCGAGTTGCACCGACGATTGAATTTAATTTCCCTTGAACAGCGCAGGAAGATAACTGATGTGTCATTTGCCTATAAACTGGTCAATAACAGAATCGATTGCATAGACATTTCTCGTCAAATCGGATTTATCGTACCACATTACAACACGCGGCATACTCATACCTTTTTTGTTGAACAATCCAGCACTTACTATTTTTTGTATTCACCTCTACACAGATCCATGAGAACCTTCAACTATTTATCCCAGGTTACAAATATAGATATTTTTTCCGATACTTACCGAACATTCCGCAAAATTTTGGTTGATTATTTCCGATCTATAGGTGTTTGAAACGTGTCTGGCTCGTTGAAGTTACTGCGTTGAGGTTACTTTTGTTATTTTTTTTTGTAAACATTTTTGTTTCTGAAGTAGATTTACTTTTAGGCCTGATATCTTAGTTATGTTATTGTGTATATTGATTATGTGGATACTGTTTTGGGTTAGCCCCGTTTGTATCCCAAAGAAAAATAAATAAATAAATAAATATAAATGGGAATAGTGGAGACGAATCTAAATAATTCTTGTCATTCAATAACCAGTAAATTTCATTGATGCCTTAATTGTTTTCTTTAACAGGGATTATGATTTCTTCTGTTATTGATTTCGTGTTTTATTCGAATGGTTTGTTCATCTGTCTATCATAGTTGATTATGTTAATTTTTTCATAAAAGAACTGAGTGTACACAAGTAATTGAGATACAAATGAATAAGTGCGTGGTTTTCCACCAATTTCGCCTACGGCAATCTAAATACCTATTCAAATGAAATGAGTATGAAATATACATTACAAGTGGAGAGGGAAGCTAACTAACACTGCAAAATTCTGGTTGCAAAGCTATAGACACAAATGGTTGCAAATGATCGTGAACGAACATTAACCAATTTGCTATGCTATCCAAAAAATGAGATTATCCGCGGAATCCAACATAAATTATTGTCGAATGTATCTCTTATGCAAAATTGGAGTGTATTTCTTTTAAAAACTTACACTCAATTCATAATCAGGTCAACAGTGAAGATGAATCGAAATCTTAATTGTCATTAAATAAATACCTATAAATTCACCAAATTGTTTTCTTTGACAGGGATTATAATTTCTTTCATTATTAATTTCGTGTTTAATTCGTAGGATTTGTTCAACTTTTTGTTGCTGTCAGTTATGTTTATTTGTGATAACATAGTTTTGTGTATATAATACAAGTAATTCAGATGTTCCAGAATGAACAAATAAACAAGTGCATGGTTCTCCACCAATTTTACCTACAGCAATCTAAATACATACCTATATTAATGAAATGAGTATGAAATATTAATTTGCAGGCAAGGAGCTAACACTGCTAAATTACTAGTTGCAACGCTATAAACACAAATCATTGCAAACGATCGTATACGGACATTATCCAATTCGCTATGTTATTCGAAAAATGAGATTATCCGTGGAATCCCACATAAATCATTGTCGAATCTATATATATGCCGACGCAATTTAATCGGGTTATAAACTATGAATAATTATTTCTATAATAATCCATTATTTGTGCCGGTTATTGATGTCGACGTTTGTGTCCGCGCGAATACTAAATACCCATCACAAGAAATTATTGGAATTAGCATTTTGATTTGATGGAAGGAGATTATAATCTATATTTTGATGTTATACTGGGATTACATCGACAAGGTTTCATAGTCTTGGTCATTGATTAACATCGTAGGGATTATCAAGTTGAAGGTGAAGAAATAACATATTCTCCATTTTGTTGCCAATTATACAGCGTGCCAAAAAAGTAGTGTAACTGTTCAGTAAAATTGTCGCTACCGTCGATTCCAATTTCAAAACCAATTTATCCTAGGCTTTTCTGAATTTGATATTTCTCACACATGATTGTGATACATCATATGAAGAGTAATTTGATTGGATTTGTTGTGCCAATTTTTTATAAAAAATATAAAAAATAGGATAATAATTTACAATTTGTGATTAAAAAGTACTGCAACCATAATTGTCTTATTAATTATTACTAAGGGAAATCCACGAATCCATAGGTTATTAATTTCGAAAACATGTCTCCCTATGCTTGTTTTAATTAGAAACCTCTCACCCCTTACACGTTTTTGTCTAATAGGAATATATGGATTGTGAAAAATCAAATGAAATGAGTAGGTAATGAAATTACCTTTCATTTGGCGTATCACAATCCATATAGTATATTTGAAGGATTCAAAGAAGCATAAGGAGACTTGCTTTTGAAATTATAACTCATGGATTCGTGAATTTTCCTTAACAATAATTAGTAAAAAAATAATGGTCTGATTGCAGTACCCTCCAATCACAAATTGTGAATTATTTCTTGATTTTCGGTACACCCAATTCTTTTAGTTACACCGCTGAATAAGATCAATTACTTTTCATTTATGATGTTTTACAACCCTCATTTAAAAAATAATAAAGAAGAGGGGCGAGGCAAGGAGATAACTTCTTCATTCAACAATTATTGACGACTTATGTTACTACTTTGGCACGCTGTATACTGTCAAACCATCCGAACACAACCAGGTCATATGCTATGATGCTACTTCCTGCCTTGAAACTGACACTAGTCATATGGGGCATCTTCTGTGAAATACCAGAAATCTAAAATAAGTCGAATATCATCTGTAATTTATCGTATTTCGTTGCGCTAGTAGTTCAATTTTGAAAAGGCAAATTCTCTCATATCTCCAAAAAGGCTCATTTGCGGACCCATGTTTTTTATGAAACGTTTCACTTGTTATTGCTTTATTTTGAATGCAAACAAAAATACATCACTACAATTGTTTCAAAGCGAAGTAACACTAAGCGTATTAATTTACATTCATAAAATCATTTCTTTATTTACCACCAATTTCAATTCATTGATTTGAGGACATGCTAGATAATCGGTGCGATTCTGTTCGCACATTGCTATGAATCTTGTTATCCAAGCAATATGGCTATCTCCCAAATTCATAGCAATATGACTACGGTATTCCGTATTCTGTTTCGACTGTAATAGTCATGTTGGTTATGAATTTCGCCTTAGCAATATGACTATGATAATCGGCAATCCAAGAGCCGCAACACTGTAATAAATGATGTTTGAACTACTTTTTTGAGGTTTTGTTATGACATTTCTGTGTTTTCAAACATTTATAATGAGATTTTCAAAATGTTGCGGAATAGGAAACGCAAGAAAATTCAAATGGAAGTATTGATAAACTTCCTTGAATATAATAGAATTAAAGCGACAGGAAAACCACTCTTTAGAAATATACAGGAGGTGAAAATCAAGTGGGTTGAACTAACAAATTTTGTGAATGCAGTGTGAAATAGGACAAGAAAAGATTAAATGCTTCCTCTTTATGATCATCTTTCAACTAGCTGAAGCATTATGAAGAATAGCTGAAACTGTGATGTTATTTGAGAAATTATTACAATTAGTTCACAGAATGAAGTTTATTTTATATTGTTATCAATAAACAATTTCATATGAATGTTTCCTTCGAATAAAATATTCCCACATATTACACAATAATTAATTAATGAGAACACAATCTTAGCATTTTACCGAATAACTGAAGCAATCGGTGTGATGTTATTGGGGGCTGAAAAATTTTCACAATTAAATCACAGAATGAAGCTTTATTCTATATTTGTTATCAATAAACAATTTCATAAATAATCAATAGAAATTTGAAACCAACTTCTATGTGTTCATTGAATATATGTTACTGTTGAAAATCTCTGTCGACAACATTTTTCGTCGAAAAATGAATTTTGCCATATTTCCCTCTGCATTATTAGTAAGAGTTTTGAGAAATGTTGTCATAATTCAGGGCTGGATAGGATACCCAAAATTTCCTTGAATAAAACAATCTCTTCTTCCTTGCACCTACTTTGATCTCATGTACCGATAGATTTTTTAAACATGGCAAAGCCAAGTCGTGGGCAACTCCATGGAACTGTGCATTTGTTATTATTAAATTTACATCGAATATCTGAAAAATAATGATTCAGTCAAATATAAGGAAAAATATGGAATTATACTCACACCTTGTACATGTATACTCTGAAAACCCTTTCTATTGATGCTTTCTTCACATCCTCATTACTTGAAGGAAATGCTACATATCGAGGTAATAAATTTGTTGAAATGAGGTCCTCATTTTATATATTACTCTTCACATAACTGTAGGCTCATTCATAGATTGAAGTCCTCACCAACTGTAGTCTTATAGCTACCATAAGCAAAAAATTGTGAAGTTGGTTCATCAATAATTTTTCTCAACTTTTCAATCAAATCTGAAACGGCTTGTTTGTCCGATCGAAATATTTTGATTAACTTCTCTAGAGTCCCTGATATGTTAGTTTTGCGATCTAAAAATACTCCTAAAATTAAATGTTCTGTAGTACGTCAGTTCCATTTTCATATCAACAAACTTACCTATTTTCAAACCCTTTGAAAAATTAAAATGAAATAAGTGTTTTTCTATCGTATTTCTAACTGTTTTGGTCTTAGGCAAGATTGTTATCCGTGTATGGCAAGTACTCTTACGACCTTGCTAAGATAGCAATGCGGATAGCAAGGTTATGACTAAACTCACAGATCATATTGCCACAGAATGGTCGAACAGAATACAGAATATTACCTTGCTATAAGATAGTCAATATCTTGCGCTATGCGCACCGCAATTAACGACGAGAATTGGTTTGTTATTAGAGAGTTGAAGTGCGCGCAGCACGTAAGCCCGAACGTGGACGTAGACGTGAGAAATATAACGTTTACGTCTTGGAGTAAAAATAGAGTTGAAGTGCTGCCATACGTACGTACGGCAGACCATTAGAGACTAAAGCTAACCTATTATTTCTTTTTGTTGTATTCTGGCAGAAAGTTTCTGATATAAGCGATTCAGATTGTCTGTTTCCTATAAACAAATTGATGATGTGAACATATATTTGTAGGATTACTTCATTACATTCGAATTTCAAAATGAATAATAATGAAAATAATTTTTCTATAACTTGAGTTCTTGCCGAAAACAGGAATTTTAGAGGAAATCATCACAAATGAGTTACTTGTATGTAAATATCACTCTCATTTGAAAGGAAAATGCCACATTTGTAACTTATCGAAATAATATATTAGTTCTGGGTACTTATATGCAATCTCGTACAGAAGTATTGCATTGAAAAAAATTCAACACTTCTCAGAAACTTGCAAAATCACAGTTTATAAATAATAAGGAAGATATTAAGTAAAAAGTTAATTAATCGTATTCTCAAAACAAAGTTTCAGCTACTAGATTGTTTTTAAATTTTTAAGGTTAGAAGCAATTCATTTCAAAATTCCAGCATTCGCCCTTCATCGGTCGGATTCGTTCAACTTTCGGTTACGTACGTACGTACTACGTACGTACGTAACAGGACGCTACACGGAAAAAAATCTATTCTCGAAACAAGTAACAAGATATTCTTGAAATGTTAAGGTTGATTCAAGTATATATGGAATCGAAACAAGTAAATTGAGAAATTTGGTATATTTGGAATGAGTAAATAATGTTTCAAATTCATAAACTCCAAAGAAGAATATAATGCTTCATCCAAGTAAATAATATTCTGCATATGAATAGATAATGTTATCAATTTAAGAATATTGCTACACTCCATTGAACCAACGGTAATTACGGTTTGAAAATATCATCTACTCATTAAGAGAAAACATTCCATATAATATTTCTGAATAATTGATATTCTCAATGTAATAATTTCGAAAAAAATTAATTCTCGGGTAGAGTGACTAGATAGTCTTGAAATGTTAAATTTGATTCCAGCATATCTTGAATCCGAACGAGTTGAGTGAAAAAGTTGTTATATTTTAAATGACTAAAAGTATTTTAGAACACTTCTTAATAGATGGGTACAATATGCTACACCCAAAAAATTATTCATTTAATACGAATGAAAGAATGTATGTATTAAGGAGTTTGTTATACAGATTCTTTCCAACCTAACGATAATAACTCTTCGGAAATCATCATATATAATAATAAGTGTCTTTATTAGTTGTACTGTAATATACAATACACTAAAATATGGAGACGAAGTCTTGCTTCCTCTACTTTACTCTACCTCAAACATTGAATACAGTTAATTCTCAAAATAAAATTACATCACAGAGAGTTCATTGAACCTATGAAATACATAAAATACTCGTATATCTATTTATTAAAATTTAAGAAAAATATCTCCAAAATGCTCCTTGCCCAGATAGCAGGGTACTTACTGTTACTAGAGTAACCTTGTAAAAGCAGAACACGTATTTTGAAAAAACAAGTAAAAACTTTGTGCTTCTTGAGCATCTCCAACAGTAAAGATTTGATCGTTAGATCGTACGATTATTTTTCTTATGTGAAATGTTTTGTATCTAGTAATATCGATATATATGTTGAAAAATACTAAGATATTAATGATTATGTATTTCGTGAACACTAACACCCTATAAACCTTAAAAATAAATGATGGATGACAAACTTAGAAATGAGGAATGTAAACTTAAAAACTCGATGTTTTTTCTTAATTTTCAGACCTCACCTGAAAAATAACATGCAAATATATTTTTTTACTTTTTTGAGTGCATTCCGACTCAGTTGATAAAAGATGACCCGTGCACATCTTCAGAAATTTATTCTTCACCCAAACGATAATTTATATATCTTATATAACTTTTAAATTCTGAAAATTTCAAGTGTTCTCTTATTTTCTTCCGAGACTCTCGTACACATTTCATTACTTTTAATCATGTATCAGAAATAGTCGTTTGAGAGCATTATCAGCTTAAACTCAGGGTTTCAAAAAATCTCATATGTATTTTAAATCTTTTTTGTGAATATGTAGATTTATTTTTGAAGTAACGAAATCTTTGTAATTTGAGAAAAATTGAAATCATCCAATTAATAGAAAACCAATCATAACCCAAAATGTATTTGCATTTTGCATATTCTTCATCTTAGGATACTGAATGCGAACGCGAATTCATTCAAGTGATTAGACTTGGCCAATGAAATCCTTCCTATGCACTTGTAATGGTGTTTATCGTCATTCAAGTAAATAAATTCCTTTATCCTCTAAATTCAAGAATATAATTCAACAATATACTAGAAGGCGTTATTAGAATTGACCAATGAAATCCTTCCTATCCACCTGTTAACAGTGTTTTTCGTAATTCAAATAAATAAATTCTTTCATCCACTAAATTCAAGAATATATTTCAACAATATACTAGACTGCGCCCTCTGTACAGTTTGCAACATAAAATTCTACTTTCCAATCGGATCAATTTGAAGCGCGTCATGATTGTGATAAGTGCCCCGTGTTCCTATATCATAAAACGAGTAATTTTTGTGTTGTGATGTGACCTACAGCAAGAAATGGAAATTGGATGAGAGGTTGGGGATGTAGGATCACTATGTTTGGAAAATTTCAAGGTAAGCCCCTATTATGAAAATTATTTCATCAATTAAGAACTTAAACCTATTCCTGCTCTTGGTCTTTTCTACTATTATCAGTTTCACCTTCATAGTTAATTTTGTATCACTTTTTATTACAGCAGATATTTTTGAATAGTCTCTCTCACTCATGAAAATTTCCAATTTTTTCAGATGTCTCAACAGAAAACACAGTACAACGATGACTTGAAGAATCTCATACCTTGAATGATTTCACAGAATAAGACCACTTTATTCAGAAGAGTGGAGAAATATTATTAGGTGAGTTTTAATAATTTTGATTCCACATATTGGAAATAATGTATGAATTGAATATTGTACTCTTGCTAGACATATCTGAACTTACTCATTGCAACTTTGGTGAAATTTAAAAATACCTATTTGTAGATAAAAGCAACTCAGAACTTGTTTTTTTATGTAAGCTGTACGAGATACGAGACTGTTATGTACGCCCAAGGGAATACTTTTAGTAACTCATGACTATTAAATATTATACAATAATAATTATTTATTCACGAAATTTTATATATATAAACAACAATTATGAAAAAGCAGGTTAATAATATGTACTATATATTATAATATGTATTTATGACACTATTGGTATTCCTATTAATAGTTTTTTAATGTTAGTGACTTTTATTATAATGAAGCATGCCACACTCATTATTTTCCATACAAATTTTCTTCAAGATTTCATTACGCATTTATTTCTAAGGTAATAGTAATGTTCCTCTTTAGTAAAAATTATTGTTCACTTATATTTCTGACGAATGTAATGTTAAAATGTTATACCTTTTTTATGTAAAAACTATGTTTTTATATGTTATATTCCATTTTCTTGACAGTACTTAATAAATTTATTTCCACTGATTCCGTATTTTACTCTTATAGCCTTATCGAATATGTAAGGGGTTCTATACCTTGTGTTGGATATTTAGTTTCAATCAAATATTACATTCTTCACTAGATGATATAATAGATATATAGGTGTAAGTATTTGCTTCGATGTATGTGTATGTTTTCTCATCCTGAATTCAATTGACTTTATTATTGAGACAATTTTTTGTTATGCATTCCTCATAGGGTACCTTCACCTTCTATCAGAAACTATGGTATCTGATTAAATGGGAAATTCTTACTTTGATCTGATTCGAAATTATTTATTGGTATATTTTCTTCAGACTTACATGAATGTGTAAATCTTGAATATCAAATGGTTATTGTTTTCTGATATTGATCCGAGATATTTTTAATTTGCAATATATAACATGTCTGTCTCATTCAGAATAAAAATTAGATAAGAACTCACATAAAATACATTGCAAATTTTTCACTTTAGGAAAACAAGAATCAATTGAGGTTTAAGATTGATCAATGATCGAAGAAATATACCCCAATAAATGATATATGCTCAATTGCAGGAACGTCCATTAAAATTTAAAGGTCCATTAAACTCTAATCCTCCATTATTACAAGGAACTAATGGAGGATTAAGTGTTTAATGGACCTTTAAATTTTAATGGACGTTCCTGCAACTGAGCAATAATCTCGAATCAGATCAAAGTAATAATTGCTCATTTAATCAGATACTTTAGTTTCTCATTAGACCGTGATAGTACCCTGTAAGGAATGCTTAATAAATACCTTATCAATAATAAAGTCAGTTGAATTCCGAGTGAGAATACCTACATACCAACATATTTATCGAAGCATATACCTACACTCAAGGGAAGTATATCATCGTTCTTCAGTCGAGAATATACAATGCTCACTTTAACATTTATCTTATTATTCTTTCAAGTATATGATTGATTTTCATCAAATAAGTAATACATTTACCATTAATATAAACTATACTCTATCAGAATTTTTCGATGTATTCAGATCAAGTAGTTTGAGAATTTTGAACTGAGAAGACGATGCACTTGTTTTAAAACTAATTGAATCTTGGTTTGAGTAGAAATATTACTTTCATTCAAGTATAAGATTTATTTTCTTCAAATGAAAGTGCTGCTGAAATGAAGAAATCTGAAAACTTGTCTTGAACATATTTTATATTCGAACGAAATATTTTGAATACTCATTTTGATAAAAGAGATTAATTTAGAAGAAATATAAAAATTTTCTTGAGTCAATTATAGTGATTTTATTACATTGTAGTATATTATTCACTTAGTGGGAGTATATGGTATATTTGAACTTTGAGAATAAGGCATCCTTGATTCAAGTATACTATATTCTTGCTCATATATAAATCTATCATTTACTTCAATCAATTACTATATACTTAATTGGAGAAAACATTTTTTTCCGTGTAGTTTACGTCGCACGTAAAGCCGGCCCAAGCGTGAACGTAAGAAACTGACGAGTGCGCATGAGCACATGTCAATTGTAACGTTTACGTCTACGTCCTTGGCAGCACTTCAACTCTCTATTGAGGTTTTGATCGCCTGCAGCTATCCTACGATATTTCTCTGGTAACTGACAGATTTCCTTCGAATGTGAGCACACGAATGGTTTTCTATACATCAAATTCTACAATGGTGATCGTGACCCTATTGAATAAAGATCATTTTCATCTCTAGATTTACAAACGAAATATTTGATGTATACTTAGGTGATATAACACACTAGCAATGAAATATATTCAAATATATTCAGAATTTCGAAACATCAGTCAATTTAGTCCCAAATATTACTTTTCAATACGAAGATAACCGACGATGATTGAAATATTAATAAGAGGGCAGTCCAGCAGACCATAACTTTGGCATCGGTTATCTCATTGCCATTTTAACTTTATCGGAAAACTTTGGCTTGCATATATGAATCGCTCAGGAATCCTCAACCATTCTGTATGCAACAAAATAAATTTAAATTACGATTGAAGTGATGGTGACGAAATATGCAATTACCAGGAAACCTTCAACGTTTTTTATCTTCAAAAATGGATATATGCAAAAAATCAATGAGCCAGTACTCAGATATTCATGTTTTTAATCTATTTTTATGTGAATTCACTCCATTTGGAATGATCAATAAATAGGAATATGAGATTTTCAATACATATCAATAGGCAGTTTTATTACGAAAAGCAATATGCTTCAATTTATAGCTTGGTCAAATATAAGGGAATAACACTACTCTTTTCAAATGAAACAATATGAACAGGTAGGTATGTCATCTTATTGGCTGTTAACTCTCTTCACACATAATTCACTTACTAAAATTTCAACATTATGAACATTATTTATCTATCGTTTGCAATGAGGAATAAGAATATCAGCACTCTTTACAGGTGTCCCAAAATTAACGCATGGTTCGAAATAAATAGAAACCAGTTTTAGGTTTTGGTTTGTTATTATTTCAGTTCATGTTGGTCACACTGGTCTGGAGAAAAAAATTTTTCCTCTTCCGTTTGCAAAAGCATCAGCTTTCTCATTATCCTCAATTTTCTGGTTGATGTGGAAGGAAATTTAAATGATATTCATATTGCCAATTCTGATGGGAGTACACGAACAGAAAATGTCATATCGTCGCCTTAATATGCAAATCACATAAGTCCAAAACCCAAAGTTTAGAAGAGAGGAAAAAAACTGTGAATCTGTGGATGTGCGTAAGTGATTTTCTTTAAATTCTCAGATAACGTCGTTCCGGGCTTCGTCAGCTATAAGATTTTTTGGTGTTGTGTGAATTTCTGCGCAGGCGCGTAAGAAGCTCCTTGACGTAACTCAAATTTTCAAATTCGCCCAAAAGTGGACTTATGTGATTTGCATATTAAGCCGACGATATGCATAATCTTATTGATTCCATGGCTGAATGTTATGGTACTCAATAGAATTTGTGAACATTGATTCACTTCTGTAGAAAATACATTGCTGTTTCACTTACTGTAAAATTTCAGCTATCAATCTGTTTTTTTTTTTCGAGGTGCTAACAATGGACATCGTTATAAATGGCAAGTTCAAATATACCATTATTTTTGCTCTACTGTTTTATATGCTATCAAGAAAAAACACGGGTACAATCGAGTATAACTGTATTTTTCATCAATACAATACTCAATCGATATCATTACTCCTCGAGTAGAAAACAATCCCATAATAATTAACCCATTGTCAGTAACAATTATTCGCTCTCGATCCTAACCGAATCATCCGCTCGAACTCGTGAATCATCATCGATCTCCACGGCTCCTTCGATGCTGGTGTTCCTTATCAAATCATACCTGGTAATGGATTCTTTTATCGACCGATCACTCAACAGGCGATTTCCTCGGTTCCCATACGCTCTCGCGCGTGCCCTACCGCCACACACATGCACAAACCTGCGGCCTGTATCAGCCGAGAAGAATCGGGGGTCACGACCTGCCTCTTGGGGAACCCCCCTTCGAGCCCCCCTGTCCTCCTGACAGCTATCACTCTCACGACCGACCGTTGCGAGCCACGAACATGTCTCCTCGGTCGGTATCTGTCGATGGGGCACTTTACCTTAATCACGTTATGGATTCTCTAGAGCGGGTCAGCAACATGGGAGCTTGATGTGGAGTGAGGTTTTATGGCGAAAATAATTATTTAGTTAGTTTGTTTTGTTGTCGATTTTTCTGGAAAACTCCGGAGTTTTATTTCAGTTGATGTTTTTTTATCTAGGTGTTATTTATTACATCGGTCAGACCCACAGCCTCAGGTACGCCACTAATAGAAAATCCTCCTGATTTTCAATTGATTTCAAATGATATGTTCAGGAGAAAAAGCTGACTGGCGAGAGAGTCAGCAATAAGAAACTAAGATTTTACCCGATTTAAATGCGTTAAAGGGCCGACTCACTAAGAGGGAAGCGCGAAGACTTGAATGCGCGTTGTACGGGGTACAGTTAAAACAGTGTGTGTATGGCGTAAATTTGGAATGCGCATTCATCTCCGTCGTGTGGCGTGTGCATTCTTCCCCGTACGTGGAAGAATGATCAAAAACGACCGTGTATGGGCAACAAGTCTCTGCACGTTTCATATGTTTAGCAACACAGTGTCGGGTTCGATATTATACCTTGGAAATTTTTTCCTAAATAACAACACACGCCACTGCCATTAACATCAGATCTTTTTTCGACGTCATCTCACGCTTGTCGCACATCCAAACCAACACGCAAAAGTGTATGTGTGTGGGAAATATGAATGCACACGTTTGCTTTACAGCAAACGTGCAGAGACTTAACTGCGCATTCTTCCTTCTTAGTGAGTGGGCCCTTTTAGACATGTCAGTTTATCGCCGCTACATTTTGTATGTCGGCCACATGGTTTTCATGTCAAATAATGGGTTGTGGAATCAGAGACTATATTTTGACACTGAATTGAATTCAAATTCTGCTGTCAGATGTACTTGCACAGCGCAACTTAACGGCATGAAAATGGAAATTGTTTTCCGAATCACTCAACAGGTGATTTCCTTTGATGTGGAGTGAAGTGAATTTTAGGGCTACATCGCAGAAATAAGTGAAGATTTTTCAGCAAATCGATATAGGAAATATTCACAAATATCCAAAAGAAAAAGGCAAGACTTCCCTACTGTAAAGAAATGTTAGGAAATTATATTTCCTCGCAGTTGCTGGTTTCCTAAATAAAAGGTTTTTACTTATTTACTTTCTTTTTCTTGATTTTTTTGGCGATAATTTAATTCTCTGTCTCTTACATTCAACTTCGAGAACACCAGCAATTGAATTCGTAGGGTAAAATTTGACAATTCAACCTCAACACGTTTCCGTGTAATCCAAGTAATATTGCGAATATCGATGCACCCTTTATTTGTCAATAAAATTATTCTCGATTTTTCCAAATTCATTAATATCTCTTGAATGTCGAAGAATTCGCGGAAAATAGTAGATTCACCTCGTACGAAAAGCTACTGAACTCTGTGCTACCACACATTCGCCAGACTTTTCCTATACCCTCGAAACAATAAAATTTATTATTCGATTTGTTTCCTTCGTCGATTTTCTTTGCAAAATTCTGGCTTCATATTTTTGTTGATGTGTTGTATCTTTGTATTATGTATCGGTTAGACTCAGAGATACAAAACCCTTTTGATTTTTAGATGGATTCAACTCAGGTGTTCCAAATGAATAGTGAAATCATTCAAAGGGAAAAACTGTAAAACCTGACACATTCGGCAATAAATTGAGTTATTGTCCGATTTTAATGCGTTGGGCATCATGTTTGAAACAAAAGCGATATATTATTACATTGAACCCACCATTACTTTCAAACATCTTATTTTCAACCATCGTCTTTAAAATGAAAAGGAGAAATATAAAAGGGATGTTAGACTATGTCGAAAAATATCGAATTTGTTTCATTTTGACAAATCGTGAAATAAAGTTACAAGAGATGGGTGACATACTAAGGTTGACAAAGCATCGTGTGAGATCCATTTTGCATAAACATTTTGTCACAAAAAATTTTTTTCGGTGTGAATTGGCTCACACTGCCCACAAAAAACAGCACGTCGATAATTCCTAGAGCTTTGCAGCTGTTTTGTCAGAATAAAAAAGAATTTTCCTATCGATATGTTACAATCGATGAAAATGGTTCCACTTCTACATTCCATAGTCAAATCGGAAATCAGCTGAATGGGTTTCTGCTGGTTAACTACATCCAGTCCGCTGAAAAAATATGGCGTCTTTATCAACAAATGATGGATAAAATGATTTATGGCCGAAAAAATCGTGTTTGTCTTTCTAAAACAACATTTGTCAACCAATATATCAGAAACAAAGTCAGTGATTTGAATGAGTAAAAAGTGGCGATATGCAAAATCGCTACAGATTATTTCTAGTTGTTTCCGTTTTAATTTTACTGCCCTTCTTGGAACCAAATGAGTGAAAGTTTTAATAAAGAGACTTGTGCGAAATTTGGTTTTCATGACATTATTATAAACTCTCATATTCAGGAAGCCAGCAGTATTTGGCAATGTTGAAGCACTTCCAAATATAGTGGTAAGCTGTGTAGAATCAGATCGCGAATAAATTGACGAATAAGAGCCCAAAAGTTGCTGAAAAAGGTGGTAGTTTTATCAAATGTACATATATTCAAATTCATTCACTCTTCAGTGAATAATCTTCTCATGTTTCCATCTGACTCTGAATGGGTCTGTAGAAATTGAGTCTGGAGAGCATTATGACGAATTTCGTGCAGAATTTATTCTAATTCCGAGTTTTTAGTCGAAATAATTAAGAACATTTGTCTTCCAACCTCTTTGAACTTATCTCTAATAACTTACTTATTATAAACTGAACTTTTGTCTTGCGAATTACCGAGGTAGATCGTAAATTCATCTTACGCTCCGTTTTTACATTCTCATAACATTTTAATCGTTGATTGTCAGGTATACGGGATGCGAGAACTCATCAGGTAGACTCTCGAGAATGACGTCCACTAGAGGCATGAAACGAGCTAGAGCAATTGCGCCTGCAGAAATTCAGGTCCCACGTTTCATGTTCAGTCCGGCGATAACAATAATATAAATATATAGGGATAACAATATTTTTTAACAGTATATATTGCAAAGTAAACACCACGAACTCCGCTAAACGTAATAAAATAGCTTGATGGCAGATTGCAGGGCCGGTAATTATGACTTTAGCCTTAAACAAACACGAACGACAAGACACACCAAGCGAAGCGAAACTCCTGCCCATGGAGGTATTGAAGGAACGTGTATTCTTAAACGGGAAGATTGATAACTGATTAATTTATTCATTTTGTTGTGTGGTTTCGCGAGTAAGTCGATTATATGCTTTCGAATGCATGTTATTTTCTCTTCGTGTCCCCACCAAAATTTATAAAAGTAATACAGTAGAACTTCTCTATAACGAAATCGCTAAATCCGCAAAAAAAATTACAGAAATTTCGTTACACAGAAGTTTTTTTCATAGTGTCAAAAATCGAAATTGCGTTTTTTATTGTTAATTCATATACATACTCAAAAAAGTGTGTAAGTGCATTTCTAATAGCTTATAGGCATTTTATGTAGGTACGTATACAATACATAGCTATTCACGATTTTTTGGGAAAATAATTCGTAATCTTTGTCTGAGTGGTACAATTGAAAAACATTTCAAAGATTCTAAAAATTTTTCCGAAACCTCTTCAATGGACCGGAAAGCTATACGACACGTTTTAAAGGCTTGAAGTACCCTTACACGATTTGGTTTTCGGCTGGTTGTCCCTCCAAATCAACGCTGTCGGTATCATCACTGCTATCGTAGTCGGAAGTTCATTTGTTACAATATTGACATCGACATTAACGAAATAATCTGAAGTAACCGTCATTATCAACATTTCCAGCTGAATCCAACGTTTCGGAATGATATGATCCTTTACGGCGGACGGATAGCCGCCCGCCGTAATGGTTTAGTTTATGGTCAGTATTTATTACCGACGCCCGGCATAATTATGGAAAAACCCACCCTTACATCTTTTTACCAATACCCATTCAAAGAGTGATGTTGTTGTTCTTGGAATCTTTCGTTATAGAGAGAATTTACTCCGTTTAAGAGGCTGTTTTTTTCAATAATATATGTCTTGAACGAAATTCGTTATACAGACGTTCGCTATAGGGAAGTTCCACTGTATGTGAATATTCAGCGTGCCAAAAAAGTAACGTTACTGGTCAATAATTAATTCATGAAACAAGAATTATAAAGAAATACCGTCGCACCCGTCGATTCTCAATTTCAATTCTGTCCGTGGGGCCGTCCGACCGGCCGTAAGCATGATAACTTTGGAACGGTTTGACCTTGAGATTTGAGATTTTCAGGGTGAGTTCGGTCCCCAAGTGCCGCGGTTGAGTTCGTTAACCAGCTAAATCGTACATTAATAAATGTAAAATATAATATTCAAAATTTTTTTCCTCAATATCTCAGACAAAACGAAACCAATAAAAATGCCGCCTCATGCAAGATGCGCATAATAAGCCTCATGCAAAACTTCGAGGCCATAGTGTTAACAAAATCATAGAAAATTCAATTGAAACTGAAAACTTCATTTCTAGTTATAGTCCGTTCACGAAAGTTTGAGCCGTCAGGTGGCCATGGAAATTTGGCATATTCCACTGAGTATATTAAAATTTTAGGTTATGTTGTTTATTTTCTTGTCAGATTGATACGCAATGTTGTCAATATTGCATAGAATTCTCTGATAACGCGCCGGGTACATTCGGCAACGTTGACTTTATTTTACGTCATGACAGAAAATACTGCCAACTTCAGATAAATAAACAAACGCCTACTATGCGCTCAAACTTTCGTGAAAGGACTATAGCTTCAATTTACTACGCTCTCTGAATACTGCGCCGAAGCGGATCTCTTAAATTAGAAATCACTTATTTTTTATCTCCAAATATTCGATAGGAAACACAATTCCCAGTGGCCACTTCCTACATGTTTACAAGCCTTCTACCGGATTCCAATGAGAAATCGATACCGCCTTCAACTCCGAGTGACTTCATCGTTCTGACAGACTAATTAGTATACGAAGTCCACTCTAACGAAATAGACGATGACAGGTCGTTTCAAATTTTCACACCACTTATCGACAGTTTCTAATCTGGCCCACATAATTCAGGCACATTTCCCACATTGTAGTTCTCTATTTCCATACGCATCGTAATTTTGATAAATTCGACACAATAAATGGGAATATTGACGCCGAGTAGATAAAGCCCGATTTAAATTCGTATTTTAGCGTGATCTTTTCAATATTCATGAGCGAGGGCGTCGCCGTCTGGATTGTGACTCCGTAATTAAGAAGATAATTTCTTTTTGAAAGGGTTAAAATACTTACCCCATTTAGGAAATTTGTTATTATTAATTTCGTGATTAGGTTCCAATTAATATTTTCAATGTAAGTTTAATTTAAATCAATTATACGTGGTATTTAAGAGATATAAGAAAAAATTTGAAAACTAATCAGCCGTGGTCAGTTTTAAATTTTTTTCCTACGTTGACGGGCGCCCACAAAAATGTCTCATTAGATTTAATATCTGTGTTCAAAATGAAGGGTTTTCCAATAAGTGGTGTTATTTTGATACTCAAGGAAAATGCCATTTTATATAAATGATAGGATGTTTATTTCATTATAAGAAGAAGCTATTCCGTTAATAGAGGAAAATAACATTAGGCAAATGACCACCACGACCACGCTTACAGGTCCATATCTTTTTGATGAAATTTTCCATTTGCCAAATCGCAAAGTGGCTGCCCTATGTCCTCGATAGCCTCACGAATTCCATTTTTGAGGTCTTGAATCGACGCTGGGCTACTGGCGTAGACCTTCTCTTTCACGTGGCCCCAAAGGAAGTCGCAAGGTGTTAACTCATAAGATCTCTGTGGTCAATTGTGATCACCTCTTCGAAAGGTAACACGGTCCGGAAACTTTTCCCGCAAAAGACGACCCAATTAGCAAAGACACGACGTTGTTGATGATCGGCCGGCTTGAGTTCTAGTATTAACTGAACTTTATAAGCCTTAAGATCCAAATATTTATGCAAAATACGGTGTAATGACGTTTGTGGAATGCCTAATTCCAAGGAAGAATGGACAAACTTGGGTTTCCTTCAACACTCGCTTGCACGGGAATCCTTACACCAATTTCTTTATTACGGTCCGACAAGGTGCTTCACAACGACCCAAAAATGTTCGAGTTTCATGAACCGTCTCTGCCAAATTCTCACCATTTTATAGTGAATTTTAATAATTTCAATGCGTTCTTGAAGCGTGTATCGTTCCATTATTATTAATAGGCAAAAACATTTCTGTTGAGAACGCATCTCCCCCTGATAACCAGTTTTTAATTTTTCTCTCATACTTCAACGGGCACTCAAGCAAATGATAGATATTGATAGTTAGATAATTAAAAGCAAATCATTTGTTCGTGTTGTCTCATATGGAAGTTCCTATTAGTTTCATTTTCATACACGAGTTACATTTGGCAACACTGTGACTAAATAACGCATGATCGTCCTCTATTCTGACATCCACAGTATCCACGTCAAAAACCGTGACTGGAAATGTGTCGATAACTTCACGCAAACGAATTTTGTCACAGAATAGTATAACATAAGTACTATAATAGTACTCGAAATAACTGGCCCACCTTTATAAGAAGGAACCCTCGTATCCTAAAAACCGTCCATAGAGGTGAATGTAAAAATGGGAAAGGAAGTGGGCCTGAACTAAGTTATACCTTCCTGTGTTCCATGCGCGGCGAACAAGACCTACGCTGTAGGTGCTCGCGTTTTCGCATGCTGCTAACCGAAAGCAATATACTAACACTGGACAGTGGCAAGTTTGGTATGGAAAAAATCGAAATTTAGTAGACGCCAGCTTGGCGCCTGGGTCGCTTCGAATTTCTGATGGATGTGGTGGAATTTGATTATTCAGTTGAAGTGGAAGCATGCTTCACATAACATGAATCATAATTGTATTTCTCAATTCGATAAAAGGCTTCAATTTCAAATGTTCTAACAACGATAGGTGTGAATTTTTCATTTCCCGATTTCTTTAAGTTTCCATTTCTTTTTTTCCTTTCTCTATCATATGATACTTTGAATATTGAGGGATTATTATTATGAATAGTTCAGGTTCTCAATGGTGGATGTCTCTTTGAGATCGATTTTCATGAATTTGAAACAAAATCAGTTAATATTTCTTTCGAAATGAGTAAGAAACTGTGGTTACAATTATGGGCTTCCGCATACGATCTGGCTCACTATTATTTTATTTAAAAAGACTTAATATACAACGCACTCAACTTTATTTCCAAAAGTTGCATTTTTAACAGGTCTCATCGTTAGCGCGACTTAACGTTCCATGATAACTTTTCATAGGCTGATTCAGTAGAGTGAATGGTGTTCGGTTGTAGAGTACCTATAGTCCGTTCACGAAAGTTTGAGCGCATAGTAGGCGTTGGTTTACTTATCTGAAGTTGGCAGTATTTTTTGTCATAACGTAAAATAGAGTCAACGTTGCCGAATGTACCCGGCCTGGTCCGACGAGCTTAATTGCGAGTTATCAGAGAACTCTATGCAATAATGACAACATTGCGTATCAATCTGACAAGAAAATAAACAGCATAACCTGAAATTTTAATATACACAGTGGAATATGTCAAATTTCCATGGCCAACCGACGGCTTAACCTCAACCTCGTGAACGGACTATACTATTTCCCCACTAGTGTAAGGTAAACATTGTGCTAGTGACAGTGGAGTACTAAATATAGGCACATCGTAGGGCACGGTAGAGTGGATAGCTCGTGTAGAATAGTACACTCTTCTAACCCATCCCCACTCACCAATTTTACTCTACTCTACTGTTTTACTGGTTGACTATACCAATGTGAACAGACACTTGCCCGGTTTTAGTAGAAGATAGTGCGTCTACCTAATCTCCCTTTCGTGATTCGGTCAAATTTCTGTTCTATCCTTTCAAATTACAAGCAACTATTCTACTAAAATGAGTAGAATAAAGGTCGATTCACACATTTCCTTGACTTGACGGCAACGTTGCCTCCCTTCAGTATAATCCGTTATGAATTTGTTGGGACTGGGTAACGACTTGCTCGATTCGCGGATTAATCAGGCCTCAATCTGCCTACTCCTGACTAACCCGGGATAAGGACAACACCATGCTCTAGCTAGGCCTCAATCTGCCTACTCCTAGCTAGAGGAAAGATGCGGGTGTTCTAACTAGGCCTCAATCTGCCTACTCCTAGTTAGAAGGGAATATAAAATAGACAAGTGAAAATAAACATGTAAAAATCTATAATAAAAACACAATATTTACAAATAATACACTACTCTATCTACTCTGTGAGTGCAGTGACCTGTAATCTGTTAGTCCCCACAAATTTTCCGCCATCCCCATCCACACACAGATTTGCACAGCAACGTACAGTGTCGTCCGTGTCAGTGTTCTTCCGAAATTGATGGGTCCGCTCTATGGGCTTTTTCAGTTTGAGTCTGGTATCTGCCGTGAATGTTATTGTCTTGCGAAATGAATTGCTTTTCTGAAGATCTTGCTTTCGGACGAGAAAGAAGAAACGAAAAGAAGACACTGGGTACATCCAATATGACATTTGTCAAATTGAAATATTCTCATGACAGCCATGCACCGTGATTGTCAGAATATCATTGCATCGGATATGTCTACCCTTTGCTTCAAATCATAGACTTATAAAAGAATGGACAGAGACATGTGAGAGAGAATATTGACTTCAGACAAGGATAGAATAATATTAGTGCGAAGCACAGAACATATAATAAAAACATTGGATCGCATTAGATATTTTTATGTTCTGTCAGTTTTCCAACATTATGAAAGAGAGATACTGTGAAAGATGTAGTAATATTAGTTTATTTTAGTCTATGCACCACACTAATATTACTCCATCCTTCTTATGTTGGGAGCACGAAACTTGGTGCGAAACTCACGTGGCGCCCAGTCCATCCTTTTATATGTCTATGCTTCAAATAGACACTTGTACGAGGTCTTTATAAATGATTGTAACATCGTAGTGTGCTTTGAAATTTTTTTATCTTGTCGTTTCTCATGCAAAGTCTACACATTTATAATTCCAGTCACATTATTCAATTTCTAACCGAATTACCAACCTAAACTCACAGTATCGTTTGTTTAAATTGAAGTTTACACCAGAATATAAATATTTATAATAGTCCAACGCCAACTGCGTTATAAGCATTTATAGAGACCTTGTATTTTCTGATATATTTTTTTAGAGAATGTCACTAAAATGTGTGGATCGACCTTAAGTATTTCTGTGGAAAGTATGCTAGTGCTTGGGCTAAAACACAGTACTTATTTCACTGTTGATAATCACTCATATGATAGTTACTGCCTGCGGCGCGTAATAGATCTTAAGTGAAAAAACGAATCCTTACAAAGACCTCCATTGAACACCTCAATTCAATTCATTATTTATTAAAAAAAATTGTTGTATTTGGCTAATATGGAGTGTAACCAAAACAAGATTTCATAGACACTGCCAATATATCCATTTATACGTCAAAAGTTCCTCTATTCAACCATTCAAATACCAAAGAAGGTGAGGACTGACGGTAAGAAACGTCCTAGGTGGCAGCTCCACGGCACGTCTTTGATTCGTAACTACCTTCGTGAGCATCGGAGGAACCAGTTGGAAGGAGATAAGCAATTATTGTCCAAGTGCAAATAATTCTAATTACAATCCATGTGCGACCGTTGTAGGTCTATGAATATGCAATCGGGCTGGTTGGATCTATTGCGATCGTCAGGCCATAACTATTAGCTTGCAGGACCCGCGAAACACGCACAGAGAATGCGCGCCAGTTACTCTGTTTAGGTGCACCGTGTCAGATTTTCAACATTTTTTTATTGGAAATGAATACCTTGGTGAAATATTTAAGGAAAGCCCTGAGCAGGTGTCTTGAGTTCGTTCATTATGGAAAAATGAGAATAAGACTATTGCCTCCAAATTCGAAACTTAAATTCTATGGTTCTGATGATGGGATCCTCTTGAAAATTCTGCATTAACATTCAGTATATCAATCTTCATGCACAAAATGAATTTCACTCGAATCAGATATCTTGTTATGGAAATGTGGAGATTCTTCTTTTCAATATTCCAATTGAATTTTTTATGGTTTTGTTCACACTATGGCCACAAAATTTTGCATAGGACTTTTATGAGCATCTTGCATGTAGCCGCTTTTCGATCGATTTCGTTTTGTCTGAAATATTGAGGAACAAAATTTTTGACTGGTCATATTTCATGGAACACCCTGTACGATTTGGTTGGTTAACGAACTTCACGAGGCATTTAGGAACCGATATCACTCTGCAAATCTCAAAAGTCTCTGGGACAATCCTTCCGAAAGTTATCGTGCTAACGTCCGAACGGACGGCTCCACGGACAGAATTGAATTTGACCACGAATTAGTCATCAGGGAGTCGAGACCATTTTTGGATCAAAATTCTTCGCTAAATCAAATCCTCAAACTCGATTTTATTTGAGTCGAAAGTTTTTTCATGGGAATATTTTTTCGATATAATGATAGACTTTTTTATGGTTATAAAGGGTTTTCCAATAGGGACTTGACAACTTTGAATTCAATTTGTGAAAGCACCCTTTCACTAATCATCGAACAGTCATTGCCAATTTGCACAGTAAACTCAACATTTTCATCATGGTGAAGTACGCGAACGAACAACGTCTGCAAATTATAAAAATTTACTACAGAAATTCGGAGTCGGTGACCGCTACTTTAAGAGCGTTAACTCCGATTTTCGGTCGTAATTCTCGCCCTAGTAGAGAGGCAATAACAAGTTTAGTGCAAAAATTTGAGTCTACATATTCGTTGTGTGATGTTGCCGTATCAGTGAGACAACGGGTTGGTCGAAGTGTAAAAAATATCGCTGCCGTTGTTACATCCGTAGCAAATGATCCAAATCAGTCAATTACACGGCGTTATCAAGAGTTGGGCATCGCCCAGACCACTTTTTGGCCCGAATTGGAAGATATGGACTTGGACAACATGTGGTTTCAACAGGACGGTGCAAAAAGCCACACGGCACACGTTACAATCGATTTATTGAAGAGTAAGTTTAATGAGCGTGTTATCTCCAGAAATGGATCAGTCGATTGGTCGCCTCGTTCGTGCGATTTAACGCCTCTAGACTTCTTTCTTTGGGGCCACGTGAAGTCATTGGTCTATGCCAACAAGCCGATGACGTTGGTAGAGCTCAAAGCCAACATTGAACTCGAAATAGCTGCCGTTTCGGCCGAAATATGTGGCAGAGTCATCGAAAATTGGGTCCAACGAATCGACCGCTGCAAACGTGCCCGCGGAGGCCATATGAAGGAAGTCGAGTTCCATTTATAAATGTTTTGATTGTACTTCAACCCGATAATAAAGTTCTTGATATATCTCAAATGGTTGGCTTTTTATTTCGAAAAGAAGTTGTCAAGTACTTATTGGAAAACCCTATATTAATGCAACTCCCACAAAGGACCCCGCACATTTACTATGGGAATTGGCTCCCGGTGGATTTGGCTGAAAATTTGATATGATGTTCTACTAATCCTTCTGATCGAATGTTACCACAGTCACGAAGCTGAAAAATGTATACTTCTAGGAGTTTTTTGCGATTTTTGTATCCATTATGGCTTACGTATTACCGTTCACACAGAAATGTTTGAAAATATTTCGTGATTATTGAGAGCAGATTCTGTCAATTCGAAATATTTTCAAACATTTCTGTGTGAACGGTAATAAATAAGTCATAATGGATACAAAAAATCGCTAAAAACTCCTAGAAGTATGCATTTTTCAGCTTCGTGACTATTGAGACATTTGATCAGAAGGATTAGTAGAACATCATATCAAATTTTCAGCCAAATCCACCGGGAGCCAATTCCCATAGTAAATGTGCGGGGTCCTTTGCGATCTGTTACGGAATATTTTACCGCATAATTTCATTTCGATCAAATCGACAAATTTTGAACTGTTCGAAAAACATGGATAATTCAAAAAGAAATTGAATTCTTTGGTTCTGGTAATTCGATTCCCTATTTTTTTACATGTACATTCAGTATGAAAATATTCACCTTCAAAATGAATTTCACTCGAATCAGATTTTTTGTCGTGCTAATATAATGATTCTTCTTTTCATTATTTTGATTGAATTTTATACGGTTCTGTTAACATTATGATCATAAAATTTCGTATGAGTCTTCTTAAGAGTATCTTACAAGTGGCCTCAAATTTCAGTTCGATCATATCATAAACGTGTTTAGAAGCTCCATAATAGACTATTTCGATATTTTTTTGAATGATTGTCTAATTGTGTGGAAGCCAACACGAAGATCGAATTTCTCTCAGTAAAATGTTAATACAATATTGAATCTGTGCTAGTAGTATGTCTGCAAATCAAGGCAATCGTTTATGAACGTAAAAGGAATATATTGGACGAATTTCTGTTAATACCCTCAATCAACAAATTCATCTGAACAAAATTGTTCCACTAATGACTAGATCTTTATATTTACAATCTCGATATAATTTACTTCTCAACTCACGTTTTTCGCAGAACTGTGAGCATTATTATAGTCCGTTCACGAAAGTTTAAGCGCATAGTAGGCGTTTGTTTATTTATCTGAAGCTGCCATAACGTAAAATAAAGTCAACGTTGCCGAATGTAACTGGCTTCGTCCGACGAGCTTGCGTGTTACCAGAGAACTCTTTGTTATATTGACAACATTGCGTATCAATCTGACAAGAAAATAAACAACATAACCTGAAATTTTAATATACACAGTGGAATATGCCAAATTTCCATGACCAACTGACTGCTCAAACATTCGTGAACGGACTATAGTTTCGGAAAACGACTACCGTTGCAGCGCTTAGATATGCATTGATCGTGATTTAATAACTCAGTCCCAGGACTACTTCCTTTTCCGTTTTCGCCGCTTTTTAGGTTACCTCAACAGTTTATTACATTAGGACAATCAGGGGACATGAGAAAGATTGGAGATTTGCCAAATTAAATGAAAATATCCAGGCAATTCGTTGTGGGGATTCGAAGATAAAGATAAGCTGTGATGTACGTGACAGAACGAAGATATGAAGTTTCGCTTCCCCAATAAAGAATCTGATTCGAATTCAAGTTACTTGGAACTTTCTTTCTGATAAAGTTAAAATGTCCGCTCATTCCTTCAATTTTATTGGATTATTTAGATTATCTGATGACTTTATTGTAATTGATTAATTCCAGCTCATGCTTTCCTGAGTAAAACGGTACTTCTCGTAAAAAGAATTCAACAAAGCAGAAGAAATGTTGTCTTCCTCTTCTCCATGTTTCTGAAATTTGGACAGTAGGGTACATTTCGTTTTCAGAACATTCATTAGTAGTTCGTCTCATCGTATGCAAAATAGTCGGATGTACCTCAGTTGTCCAGTTTTATTCTGGACAATTTCGTAGTATCCCTTGACGTGAAGTTAAAAGTCTGGAGTGTTTTTCCTGACGGCTGCTGACCGAAGCGTTGGACAGAAGAAGGAAAATTGATGGAAATGGCTCAAATAATATTTCAATCCAGTATTATGTTGTAACTTTGTTCTAAAATAATTTTTCTTCGGGCATGATTATTTTTCAACTCAACATTGTGCACTTTGAATTGAAGGTATTCAGTATCGTAAGGCTTTGAGAAGTGCATGTCAAAACGTGCCACAGAATAATTAATATACACTTAGGTTCTGCTTTTTCGTTCAGTTTGCGGTAACTTGCTTTTTGTTGGGTCCTTTCATTAAAATAATTAGGGCAAAAGCTTACAAAATATCAATGTGGATCATATGCGAAAAACTCCAATCAGGCCAATTAAAAATATATTTCCAGAGGAAGTACGAAAATAATGGCAAAATTATGGTAATCGTTTTGGAAGCCAATCAAATGAAAAAGTAGAATATAAGGCGTATTATATCTAATTATTCCATTATCCGAAATCATTAATCGTTAATACCCAGGGGCACGTGATTCAAGAACTCGATTCTAGAGAAACCTATGTTGTTATTGAAATATGTACTATATGAATTAGAATAATTAACGTTCTATGGGTGTTCCCCAAGGGTCTGATCTAGGTCCACGTTCTCAATCTTCAGCAACTTGGAGGCCTAGGGTATAGCAAGATTTACTTTTTGATTCAAAGTACAGTAGTGGCTCTCGTATTCAGATTTTATCTTGTATGTGATCGCATTAATTAAGAAAAGATAAGGTTTGAGGTGCGCACGATTAAGTCGGGTAATTGTGAGAATTGACTCTAGAACGCAAATGAGATAAAAAGCGAGAAAAGATAACTGTTCTCTTCGATTTTGGGCAACATTCGGTTTATTTATAGAGTCGGCGCATTTCGAAACAACGCAGGGAATTTCAAATTATCATTTTTATTTTAATTGAGACAAATGGAAAGTGAATTGGGAAAAAATGAAGTGATATTGGTAGCGAACACAGGATACTTTTGGTCATTCGAGGTGAACTGTGCTAGTGATCATGATGTACTTTCCAGTTATGTTGGTGAGAACTTTGTTTTTTTTTTGAATATTTGCAATTTTGTCGATTGCTATTTGTCCAATTAAATATTAAATAAATATATCACCTTCATTTCACAAATGATATCAGTCATATGCAAAGGGGCTTCTATTTTTCCAAAACTTCAATTTTTGTTGAGATTTCTTATGATTAGATTAAAGCCAATCATCTGGTGAAGTTACATAAGGGAATATGAGATTGGATTCATCATCATCCTCACGTTAATCGAGATTTTTTTATAAGGAAGCTACAGTTCGGGTAGCTTTTCTAAGTAGAAGTAGGTACCTACTTACGAAGAAAACGATTCAGTAATACCGCTACACATCTGAGTATTTGTTCAGATTTGCATATTTCGGGATAAGGAGATAAGAAATGAGTTATTTCTCTTCGATTTTTATATTTTGACATTTAACCCTTCATTATCGAAGAAATCACAACAGACCACGTTGTTCTGATACGATTTTTTGTATGTAGGTGTCTATTTTCCCCGATAATGAATATTTTGCAATTGTCTTGTTAACTTTGTATCTATATGTAACACTCAAGGTGTTGGCAAAAAACCGAATACATATTTCCTAGGTAGGTCACCGTGTTTATCATAATTTCCTATGGTTTCGAAATTGGAGGAAAAGTAATTACAAACATACATTGTTAACCTACCTGTGCTGACAAAATCAAATATTCAATAACAATTAACAATCAATGTATAACCGGTCCACTCACACAGGTTATTAATGGCCATTTCCAGTATTTTAAAATATAAGGTTTTTATCATGTGACAGCATTAAGAGACATCGAACTACTACGCAAACGCAAGGCGCATGGGCTTTTATACTCTCGAGGTCTAGCGAATTGGGCATTAACCAATCCGCTGTGACTCATCGAAAAAATATGTAATTTTCTGTTAGAACATGGAAATTTCTGTGAATATTTTGAGAAGTACGTGTTAGTCTCAGTGAAATTTCACATAACACGTAACATTCATATGTTACGGTCAGTGAAATTACAATATGATCATTAGTGAATCATTTGTATTTTTATGTGAATTTGTCCCAATTCTCAACAGTGTGTAGTTTTTATTTTATTGAGATTAAATTTTTTGTAAACTTGAATGTGTTAAGCGAATCACTATCGTTATACTTTTCTATATTCAATTCACTTTGATAACTCGACTTCTGAACTGTGACGGTATGTTTTGTCCCACTTTACTTGCTCAGCAATTCGATTTTTTCAGTTATTTAATCGGCAATGGATACGCAAAACACAGTTAAGAAGTAGGATTTGAAAGTATTACTTTCGACAAATAATATATGAATATCGTTACAACTAGCCCTGGTCTTGTCTATGTACTATACAAAACGCTTGTCACTTGCATTCAAAAATAGCAATGACGAGTCGCCCCTGCGTTCAGCACGTTTCACGCACATGCTACCGTATACGAGCAACGGTCTGTCGAGAGTTATGAACCCGGTACTCGTTTTCCGCGGATCAGAAAACGTAAATCATCCTGCCGACCTGCGAGTAATAAATCTGCGAGCGACGAAATATGTGCGAAACGCCTCGGACCAACAAAATTATTAACTCCGCGGAACCCGAGGTGAAATATGGACTCGCTGAGATATTTCAGAAATAAAATCGGCAAACGTAGGTGGCCATTCGTCTTGTACTGGCGTTTTTCAACAGTGGATCCCTTCAGCGCTCAGTAAATCAAGCAGACGGTTTAATCTTGGATTTTACTTGCGATGGTTTTCTTGGGTAGTATACTTCATACGTTGGGTTGGTTACATTGTATGTAGTCTTTCTTTCTGTTTATGCTATCATAGGTTTCTGCAATTTGTCGATGTGAGCGGTGAAATCGTCCATTTTATATTGCGTTTCTAACGTGCCAGAGTTTTTCTTACTGGATTAACACACTAGGTCAAAGACCAGCAAAAAGAATGATTGCAGCTTCAAGACAGAAGGCTCAAGAAGCTCTATCATGGTCAAAAACGAGTAAACGCTGTTTACAGGTCACTGTTCAGTGAGATATCACCTTCACTAGTTCAGTAAGGAAATCTCCGTTAACTATAGGTAATGTGGAATGACCGCAGAAACCACCAAGCACATATTATGCCGATTCAATTGGCGCAAATCAGACAAAATCATCTGGGTGGGCGACTTTGATGACAGCCAACATAAGAGCAAAGTGTCCTAGGAAAATAATCAACTTTGCGACTGTTTCCATCATATTTACTTCTTCTGTTCAACGTTGCTGCCAGTATTCGCCAGCGTTGTCAGGAAAACAGTTCAGACTCTTAACTTTCAAAAAAGCCAATTTCCCAATCTGAAAATGTTCGTCTTTGTTGTTCTAAGGTACGTCTACACCGGAGTGCTGCACTGTGCGGCACAGTTGCGAACAGTGTGCGGCACAAATGTTCGTCGCGGTGTAGTCGTCCAGGCGAACAGCAACAAAAGTACGCGAACTTTGTGGCAAAGTTCGCGCGTACAGTTGCATACTTTTGTTCGCTCATCGTCTCCACCGGTGTAGACGGCTCGACACACACACACATGTTTCTGCGAACTCATTCTTGTTTCCGCTACGGTAGCGAAAACATTATTTGTGCGCGAAAAATATGGAGGGGAATAATGCGAAAATACTTGAATTTATTAAAGAAATCGAACTCCATCCCGCACTGTGGGACTGTAATCAAGGAGATTACAGAAATAGAAATAAAAACTTGATGCAATATATTTTCTTTCAGCACGCTTATCAACGCCTCAGGTACAATGATAGATATGAGTTGTTTAGAAACTTTGAATAAATACATCAAACTTGCGAAATAATCTCCTGTTGCAAGATATCTTAAGGTAGTTACTAGCCTTATTGAAACTGGGACACATTTTCTGTAGTTTGTGTCTCGTTTCGCAATCCAAGGAGTTACAGCAGTAATCAGGAACTCAAAATCTTCGGACGATATTCGAGTGAAATTTTTAAATCCACTCAATGGGTCTACTTTCATCTCTTCCACAAATCGATTTGTTTCTTCATTGCGACGTTGCAAAAAGGGCCTCACCCAACATCGTTGTTTTTTCTTTTGTTTTTTTTTTCGAGCAAAGTGCATACCACAACACACGCTGCAGCACAAAGCATCACGTTATCTTGATCCTCCATATGCAACGATTGAAGGAAAGCGAAACACTGAGAACAGTGAGATCTTGTTTGTGCACACTGTGCGCGTACAAAAGTTACGCACAGCTCTTTCGGTGTAGACGGTCTCTAAATGTGTTGACAATTTGTGCGCGTACAGCTGAAGTGCTGCACAAATGTTCGTGAACAATTGTGCCGCACACGATTTTGGTGTAGACGTACCTTCAGAAAACGGTCATCTGTGACTTTTTCGATTCATTCAGTTGTCAAAAATAATTCATTCGATCTTTTTTAGGCTGGATCTTAGTATTGAAGCCCAGATATTTTTGACAGCAATAGATGGTTGACTGATGAAGATTTCGTTTATTGACATGAAAGTGGGTTCCTTCAATTCTCTTTGTCTCAGTTTCTCTTCCTTTGATCTATACAAAAGTTTAACCCCATAAAGGCCTTCGGTATTGATTCAAAGCATGTTGGACAAGTTGAGCTAATTTATATGTACTTTTAAGGTAAGCGTCCACCTATCGGCAGCGAACGAAGCGGACGAAGCGGATTTTAGAATCCTTTGTATAGAAACTAATGGAAGCGCGTCCACCTACCCGCGCCGAACGAATCGGATTCTATACAAAGAATTCTAAAATCCGCTTCGTTCGCTGCCGATAGGTGGACGCTCTCCATTACTCGAACATTTTAAGGAAGTCTAGTTTATCATTTATAGGCTCTATCATACTCACAAGGTACTTCATATATGAAATTTTTGGTTAGTCGATTTTTATTATCAAATTTGAATACTTATGTAGATTAGTCCTGTTAGTAGACCACCTTGAGTTTTGAATGATGTTCTCACATTGCACGTTTATCCTATTCTTCTAATCTATTCAGATTACTCTTCAACATATGGTATTACACTGGTTATCGTTTTTGCTGGTTCAATTTGACTTGTTGTTGATTATACATATGTTGAGGGGTTATCTGAAAATATTCAAAGAATCAGTTCACTGTGAGTTCAAGAGAATTTAAGTTTCTAGCGAAGAATACTTACCCGTATGGTCCAAGGAAAGTAGGCATAACTACAAGTCAGAGAGATCAAATCGAAAATAGTATCTGTTTTAAAAAATTAATTGTCAGTTTTACAACGTTTATTGTTTTTATTGACCTTCTCCTTTTTTTACAGCAGCAGCACGAGCAGTACATTGGCCCGGCGTACGACCCCTCCCGCGATCTATCGCCGAACCTACCCTCGTGTGACTCGTCAATGGGTGACGATCCCAGCATCTCCAGCGGCAGTTCTTGCAGCACACCCTCCAACAACAACCATCAGTCTTGCGGATCGGATATCTGCAGGCCGCCGCCAAACTCCTCCAATCTTCAGCACCCTCCACAATCCGTTACCCCACCGAACTATGCCGTCCCATTCCTCCTTCGAGCACCACATCCCCAAGCTGGAGCCCATACAGCCTCCAGGCACTCCTCCCACCCCCACATCCAGTTATCCTGACGACAACGGGGTGCCGTGTGTGCGGGTTGTAGACTGAGGATTTCGGACAGGTTCTACTGCAGCGGTGGATCAGAGGTGGCACTCTTCGTGTTTGCAGTGTTGTCAGTGTAGAAACACTTTGGACGGAGAGATTACGTGTTTTTCTAGGGATGGGAATATTTACTGTAAAAAGGATTACTATAGGTAAGTTGTAAGTTTATCTCATACCATAAGAAATGAATGTGGAAGTATACAGGTTTGGAAATTCACATCTGAAACATTGGATATAAAACGCATCAGACAGAGAATTCTTCCGTCTAGTTGCACAGATGAGTAGTAGAGACGATCACGTGCTGTAACACACTGAGAGACAAGACTAGGTTATTGCAATGAGTCAACGGAATTCACTCAGTTACAGCACGTGATTATCTCGACTATTCATCTGTGCAACTAGACGGAAGAATTCTCTGTCTGATGCATTGTATATCGTACGTTTCAGATGTGAATTTCCAAAGCTGTATAAGGGCTATTCGCTTCGTTTGATGATCTGCACCGGAGCATGACAGGAAGTCGACGCTCTGCCCTTTTTTTGTACTGTGACAATTATAGTTTTATATTTGTCTTTGTTTATCATATGTCTAGTTTATCGAGGCCTTGCTACCTGACTGATAAAAAGCGCGGGGTTGCACAATAGATCTTAAGGTCAAGGTTGTCAGCAAGGTTTAGCATAGCCGTATTGCCCTTTCTCTTATCTTATCTAATCCACCATATGTCTAAAACGTATGCTTCAGATCGAACAGTAACAAGCATTTAGCGTAATTTAGGAGCATGAAGCTCCGGAACAGCTCAAGAGTTTGAAGCTCTCGAAACAATAGCAGCAATGGTGTCGACGCTTCTTGTAGCAGAACTACATAGTTCCATCCCTTCCTGGGGATACCGCTTACATAGCTCAGTGAAGCAGATTTAACGGATCTCAGTCTGGCTCAATCATCTTGGTATAAAGTACTCGGAAGCGCTCATTGAAAACTTAAATTCTATCGACCTATATTGGGAGTAATAATGATAGGCATCAGTGTATTATAGGTGAGTCGTGTCTCCGGAGGAGCTACTATAGCAATGAAAAAACCGAAAAATATCCACCTAAGGAAAATAATGAGGTTTTTCAAATTCATCTTTTCTATACTCGAGGAAATCAAAAGTTAATACATTTTGAGTAGATAGATATGCTCGCTCACCTGGGTTATTATCATTGATCATCTAATCGTTTGAAAATTATATTCAGTCGCTAAATTACTGAAATATCATATACTAATCGGAAAGAAGAAGAAAACTGAAAAATGCTCTACAGACGGTCGGACTGAGGATAAATTTCGATAAGACGAAAATGATGACCAATCTAGTCCCCAGTGAGGTATTATGTATAGACAACTGTCAGATACAAATAGTGCTTAGCTACATATATCTGGGGCACGAAGTAAGGATTGATAGAGACAACCAAACAGCAGAGCTGCTCAGAAGAACAACATTGGGATGGGCAGCATATGGCAAGCTTCGTGATGTCTTCAAGAGCGATATTCCGATAAAACTTAAGAGAGAGGCTTTTAACATGAGTGTTTTACCCGTGCTCACCTACGGTGCAGGGACTTTGACCCTGACCAAAGCATCGGCACGAAAACTTCAAAAAACGCAACGCAGAATGGAAAGATCGATGCTGGGGATGAGTCTAAGGGTACGTTCAGATGATGAGCGCTCAACGCGCGTTTTGCTAACGCTCGTTTACAACTACATATATCTTGTTTTAGGGACGTTCAGATGATGGGCGTTCAAAATACATGTAGCTGTAAACGCGCGTTAGCAAAACGCGCGTTGAGCGCTCATCATCTGAACGTACCCAAGAGACAAAATTCGAAACGAGGAGATTCGCAGGAGAACGGGCGTGGATGATGTTCTGGAAAGAATAATAAGAGCTAAGTGGAGTTGGGCAGGACATATTGCCAGATCAAACGACGGCCGGTGGACGAAGAAAATTATGGAGTGGCGACCGAGAGCAGATGGACTGATGACTTGAAAAGAATCCATACCAACTGGATGTCAGCCGCCCAGAACAGAGAAAGATGGAAATGCCTTGGGGAGGCCTATGTTCAGCAATGGACGTTTCAGGGCTGAATGATGATGATGAATCGGAAAGAATTGGAATTTTTCTTTCAAAGATATCATTCATTCATGAATAGTATGGTACCCCGTTCTGCACCAACCTCAGCTAGGGACTTTTTGTTTCATGTATTGTATTTTGTTAGCTCTCAATTCAAAAGAATATATATATTCATTCATGTATAATTATGCCATTTGCTCTGTGTTGTTCATAGTATGCGTGGTCCAATTTGATGAATTCGCCTTTTTGACATTGCTATCGCTATTACTTTTCTGCTGGTGGTTTGGCTGAACTTATCTGTTTCATATTAATTTTAACGTAGAAAAGACCTGTATTCCTGCTTCTGTATTCTCGTGAAATAAAAAGTTCCTTTTCATTAACAATGAAAACTATTCAATCGTTTATGTTGAATTATGCACGAAACAGTAAGAGTCTTTCAGAAAGTTGAACTAAGGACATAGTTGATGAATAAGCTGTAATATTTGAATCGAAGCTCTTTTTCTATTGAAACTTATATTCTTTTTTGGTTAGTCTGATTTTTTCCTTCGTATCTGAAGAACAACAGAAACACAAGAACTCCTTCTAAGTCCCAAATTGCAATTAAATTCATACAACTCCTTGAAATTCCTTCGATATACGAGAGCTGTTTATCACAACAGGTTTGGCCCTCCAAGTGATGGTCTTTCCAAACCTCAAATGTTCAAAAAACTGTCTGGCTAATCATCTGCCGTAGATCAAAACAGGGTTTTTTCTCTGAATATTAATTTCAATTTCTGAACGATGATCAAAAACTTGTGAACTACAATCAACTGGGAGATACTGATTTCAGTGAACCTATAGACAAGATCCCCAAGGTCATCAACAGAAATCAACAAATCAAGATTGAAGCTTTTTCTCTAAACCTGGAAGGAATTTCCCATCGAAATCTCCTCTTCGAACTATGCAAATTGGTTTATTCTCAAGAGTCATATTTATTCAGAAATTACCCTGGTAGTATGGTGGCTACTAGTGTTGGCCTACTCGAACGAAATAATATTTCCTTCTCAAGAATGATCTGATAGCGTGTTACTCTCCTTGGAAGGACCATTTCAGTATGTACCTCAGTCATGTCATGAATGTTCGGAATGGTAGTTGTGGCCTCGGTGAGATCGAAAGACCTTCGTACAGATATTAATATGCCAACTTGAGCGATTAATCAGCTGAGGCGCTCTTACAGTAGCCGGCATACTCTGCGAATGCCGGACTTGGACTATTTATTGAAATTTGCAGTGCTGGACTCCTCGAAAAATATATCTAAAAACCCTCTAGATTCTACATTTTCTAAAATAACGGTTATAGTCACAATCATATCGATATGTTGAAAGCATTAAGTTAGTTCGAGTCCGTTGAGAGTATAAGGATATCAAACTTAAGTTGACAAAGTCGAACATATTTTTCAGAGTTAGTTATAAAAAGTGAATATTTCGTTTATTGAAAGTTATATATATATAATCTAATTGTTGACCATCTCATCGATGACAGTCTTGAAACATGACTTCAGTATTCCATGCCAATTCCTAAAGAACTATTGTCAGCATGACTTCAGTAGAATTAATTCCATGTTATGTTATGTGGGTATAAAATATGTCGACCTGGGTACTCGAGAGCTGTTACCAAATTGGTTAATCCAGTAGTTTTCAGGAAAAAGTATAATTTGTCTGTGAAGGGGAAAAAATTTGACATTTTACATCTCTTGGCAGGTCACAAAATAAGTATAACCTTTTTACGAATCTTTTTTCTTCCTGGTCAAAGGAGTGTCTATATATGCGGGAAAAAAGTACTGACTTTTTTCTCGTGGAAAAAAGTAATGTCGTGAAAAGTTATATTTCTTTCAATATTAAAAGGTCGTCATTCCTGTCATAGGAAACATAATGTATTATACACAAGAGAAATATTAGATTTTAGCAAATCTAATGCTTTTTTTCCCTGTATAATAAATAACTATTTTTTTCTGGTTAGGAGAGCCTATATTCCTGAGCTACTGTAAAGATTGCTGAATCCAGCAATGTGCCTTAACCGACATAAACACACTGATTTTTTGCAAACCATGGAAAGTCGACAGAAATCAATTAATTCTAACAAAATCGCGAATAATTTACTCACAAATAAATGAAGTTATGAAATTTGCAATAAAATTAGTTGGTTCACAATGAGGACGTATTAAGGTTGAATTATCCAAGTTAACGCTTATAAATTCAATTGCTGGTGTTCTCTAGAGTAAAATTAGAAAAAATTATGTAATTTTCATTGTTGAGGCCTTAATATTATTGAAAGAGAAAAGTACGAGAATGCATATAAAAGTCTAAACGACTTTTTCTTTGAGAAACATTGCCAAGATCGTCCAAATTTTCTAGGAATTCGCGAAAAAATTGTTTTATCAAATCTTTCGTCTAGAATGGCTATTGAGTATTCTCTAATAGGCATTAAGCACACATTCAGTCTTTAAAGCCTTAGATCACCCGCTTTTTGCGTTATCACTGACGAATTTATCTCAAACAGTTTTTTTGACCATTCCGAAAATTGAAGTCCGAATTGGCATTGATAGGTTTTTGTTCCCATTTTATGGAATTTCCACTGGCTAATTATTTAAACCCCAGTTATACTTTCAAATGATTCAACGAAAAATAGTTCTCGAAAAACCTCCAAAAACATATGAAATGCTCAATGAAAGAGAATTCACCTGAAGATCAATACTTTTGATCAAATTCTTTTTATGTTTATAGCTCCCGACTTTGCTATTGAGTAGATCTTCTAGAAATTAACCACAATTTGGTCTCAAATTTCAGCCTATAAAGTAGCTATGAGAATGAAGCATCAATCTGTAATAACACGACACGTTTTTGCCTTTTGGAATTTCTATATTCCTCTATTTCAATATCAAATGACCACAATGATATTTTTTCGCAAAAGAAGTCTTTCTCGTCTGGGAAAACGTTTAGAAGAATTTTTCCACTGTAGAGAAAACGCGTTCTCATCGTTTTTCGCTCCCAGCAACGTCTTGAGTTCGACGCTGCAGCAGAAACTCATCTTGAACGCTGTTTAAATATTCCGCAAAACTGCTTCTTCACGCAGATTACTCCTTGCATACCTCGGCGTATTAACTTCTTAAGATCCATGAAATAATGCACCCGTGTTTGCACAGAGTGTTTGCTCTTCTATATATAAATATTTTCCTTCTAGAGTGCGCTTCCTTCGGTATACCCGTTCTCACAGACTCGGTATATTTGCCTAGACGTATGTTCTTCGAGTGATTTACGAACAGTATTTAGCAGGCCATGAAATTGAATTCATAAATCTAAAATTGTAGGGTTTTTTCGCTCTGACCACTTATTGCGGATGTCTGCAGCGAAATTGCCCCGAGAATTGATCAATTTGTTGCACAAGAAGTGATGTATGAGCAGAGGTAGGAACATTCGCCTCCTACTGTCCAGGAAGTCAATGGGAAGCCAGACAAGGCAGTAATGAAGGTTTTTCTAAGATGCGGATATTATACGATGGTAATATGTCTCTATTTGAGGAAAGTTCCGCACTCTTAGTGATACATAGAAACAAATACAGTTGAACATTCCTATAACGAAAGCGCTAAAACCGCAAAAAAATTCGATATAACGAAATTTCGTTATACAGATGATTGGTTTCTATAGTCGGCAATGTCGCGATCGACTTCAATGATAAATTTAGATTTATCATTAGAACTTAAGCACTTCCTTTCAGACATTTTCGCAAAACTTTTCACACTAGCGTAATGGTTAGATTGAAACCAAACAGCCAGGGGTGTATTTAAAACTGTTTTAGAAGGATCTCTCTGTCCGCCGTAATGATTCAGTTTAAGGTCGGGATTTATTACTTACGTCCCGAAAAATTTCGGAAAACACCCACATTCAAACAATGATGTTCTTTGAAATTTCGTTTGTAGGAGGTGTTTTTAACATGTAATTTGGATTCCAGATTCAATGTCTTGTACGAAATTCGTTATACAGATGTGGTAGAAACGGATGGAAACAGGGGAGTTTCAGTGTTAAACTCACGCTGGTTCGGAGTCCAGTGGAGCAGTGGAAGAATCGAAACCTCGGAGCGATGTGATATTGAATAAGCGGCGGGACTGTAGTGGTAGTGGGGGATGCATCGCTCTGCTCCTGCTGCAATTCTTAACGCGGCTGATTGAATTAGTCGCAATCCAAACTTTGGATGCGATAGACCATACGGTTTGAGAATAAATTAGATTCTGCGGAAATCAAAATGTATACGGTTGAAGAGAAAATTCAAATAATAAAATGGTATTTCGGTGGTCAATCAATTGCGGAGACAATAAATTCGTTTATTGTTGCTTTTGAAGATAGGCCGATACCTTCACGTTCGGCTATTTCCAAAATAGTCAAGAAGTTCGAGCAATGTGGTTGTTTACGAACATGCCTTCATTGCAGAATTGATAAACCACCGAAGACCGTCAGTGAAAATCGTTTGGCAAGAGAAGTGGATGTGTGTGCGGCTGTTGAAACCAGTGCACCTTGTTCTAGCAGAAAAATTGCCCAGCAAGTCGATTTGGGCGATAGAACTGTTCGGAATATTTTGAAAAGAAATGGTTACAAATGTTATAAGGTGCAAACCTCTCAGGAAATTTTTCCAGAAGACCATTTCAAAAGAATGGAATTCTGTGAAAAGATGATGGAAAAAGAGAATGAGAGTAGTTCTTTTCTGAGCAATATCTTATTCACGGATGAGTCATCGTTTTCATTGCATAGAAAACATAATCCATCCGTAGTAAGATATTGGTCTAGGGAGAATAAGCACCTGAGTATTCCTGTGCGTACCCAGTATCCTGAAAAACTTAATGTTTGGACAGGAATGCTGGGTAATTACATGATAGGGCCATTTTTCATCGATGGTAACCTAAACGCTACAAAATATTTGGATCTATTACAGAATCAAATTATTCCGACAGTTCGACAACTACCAATTAATTTTGATGATGTCTGGTTTCAACAGGATGGCTGCCCAAGTCATAACGCAAGCGCAGTCACACAATATCTAAGAACGACTTTTTCTGATCGTCTCATTACCACAAACGGAACCATCAAATGGCCCCCCAGATCTCCAGATTTATCTCCCAATGATTTCTTTCTTTGGGGATATCTCAAAAATATGGTGTATGGGCAAGAATTGAAAGAGCGACGAACATTATTGAATTAAGGTCCAAAATAATCCAACTTTGTTCCAAAATAGCAAGTATGCCGAATCTTCTCCGAGATATGAGATTAAATCTTTATAACAGATTTGGCTACTGTTTGGCACAACAAGGTGGATTATTTGAACATTTGATTTGAATTTTTCTTCAATATAAAATGTTTTAATTTGTTTTCTATTTTCGTAGAATTAATTTCTGTTTGTTTTCATTTTTTATTTTCGTTGAATTTATTTTTGTTTTTCATAGAATTTATTTTATTTTCAAACCAGTTATGGCGAAAAAGAACCTGAATATTAATTTTAACAGGAAATTATTTGTTTCATTCATTCATTGAGGCAAATAACTTCCGCCCATGTCGCCATAAGAGTGGAGAAAATTTGTCGTATTCATTTTCAATAGACATGCGACGTTATCCATCTCCCGTTTCGAGTGTTACTGATTCTTCTTCGATTCGAATGATTCGATCCTAGATCGTTGCGCGCCATCCCCCACTACCACTACAGACTGCCATTCCAACAGACCCCCCGTTTATTCAATATCGCATCGCTCCGAGGTTTCGATTCTTCCACTGCTCCACTGTACTCCGAACCAGCGTGAGTTTAACACTGAAACTCCCCTGTTTCCATCCGTTTCTACCACATCTGTATAGACGTTTCGTTATAGGGAAGTTCCACGTACATAAAAAAAAATAGTTTCGCAAATCGCTAGGAAATTTTGGACATTGCTGTCAAAATTACTCGAAGGAAAAATCAAACTTCCTCACTGTGAGAAAATATCGTTTCTATATTGAATGGAAATGGATATTTCCTAACAGCTGTTAGTCAGTGTTCTACAGAAAATGTTTATATGCTTTTTGGCACTTCAATTGATTTCTTTGGCAACAGTTTCAATGAAGCATTATTCACTTCCTCGAACGCCTATACAGGAAGGGAAATTTCATCATCTCACATCACATCATCTTCGAGAGTACTGCTATTGAATTTGGAGCGTCAAGTTTGACAATTGGGTAAGAAATTATGCCATTCGAGTGGTCAGGAGCTAGATATTTTCAGTATTTGGTCAAGTATCAAAAACAACATATCGGCATTTTCATTACCAAGGTAACTAATGCTAAGGTAGCAACTCTTTTGTGAAACTTATCCAATCAAATATATATTAAGAAAGGTTAGAAAAGATCATTGAATTTTAAGTATTTTCTCAGCGATCTTAAAAGTTCCAGATCAAAGGCGAATATTAGCACATCATTTCTTGAATATATACATTGGGGAAATCTTTCAATCTAGACTAATTTTTTCAGACCGTTGTTATCGATCGAATACATATACTTTTTTTAACCGCCATCCCACTTTCTAATTCCATCAATTGATATGTTACCATCGCATAAGTGACCTTGAAAATATTGAGAGATCGATACTTTTTTCAGGATGGTAGATCAAATTAAATATTTGTCTTTTCTGACCATTTCATCATTTTTCGGATGACATGTGATTCGTTCTGAAATTCGTCAATGAGGTTCTTGGATTGACCTAGAAAATTTTCAAAAGTCAATAAAATTTCTGGAACTGACCAAGAGATGAGAATAGATGACCTTTTCGACCTGTTAAATGGTATAATGAAAGAGTTCTAATTTCACAAAGGGTGTGCTATAATCTCGAAAATCAAATGTCTTGGTTAACACTGAATCCAATTATTCATTTCCTTCCTGAAAGAGCTCACCTCAGCAGGCTTTTCCATAATTCAGTTGATGTTTCTGGATACGTATACTGAAAAATGCAGTACGCCCCGAAAAGGTCTCTGGCCTTTTTTCATCAAATAGTCACGATACACCATTTACCGCCGGCAGAGACTTATCTCCAGCCCCACAGGTATGGCAGATCTCAGTATCGACAACGCCGGATACCAGATACACGCCATCTGTGTGAGGTATACTGACAGGACCATAAACGAACGGAGCGATGGTCGAATTGACGCTGATGGATCATCACATTGTCATTGCCTTGTCTTTGCCCGTGTTGTGATGAGGAATGCGATATTGGAGCCAGAAGGTCGTTCTGTGTTGACCACAATGTTTAATCTATGCGAGAAAGCTGATTGATTATGTGGAGCACGATTTTTTATGTGGTAGATGTCTTCCCATTGAGAATCGTTATTTGGAACAATTACACGATTATTCAGTTTGGTTCAACAAGATTGATATTGGACTATCATTCACTCGATGATTGGCACAAATTTTAACGGATAAGATGATTTTCCATGATTCAGATTTCTAACAATGATTGTTCAATGTATTTGTAGCATCCTCAGAGCAAAAAGTTTACCTAGAGTTGCCTTCACGCATTTTTTATGCAGCCAAGTAGAATCTGTTTATACGCGCGAACAAACTTACGGCTTTGCGAAATCGTGCCGTATGTTATTTCGTATTGGGATAATTGGTTTACCGCTCCCCTACTCTGATACTAACGGCTTGCGTCTGTTACAGATAATTCTGTCAGTTTGGCCGCATTGTCTGTTAGTGTTTAGTTTCTTTATGCGATGTGTTTTCATTTCGATTTTACATTCATAAACTGAATTATTTCAATGATTTGGTGGCAGTTTATTCTTTCTTAAGACTATTCCGTTAATTATAGCTACGGCAAAATTAGAAAAATGTTGTATTATATTCAGGAATTGGAGAAATACATGTCCAATCCATTGTTCACTTCACCCCAGTATGGCAGTGAAGTGCTTTCCATCTCGATCTGATTCTTGGTTGATTAAAATGCAGTACTATTCATGCGTAGGGACTTTCTATGCTTTTTTCTTACACCAAGGTAGCATCATATGGAGTATCCGTCGTATGACCGAAAACTTGACTCTCAATGACCTTACCGAATGTAGGTAAAACAGACGAACATCTGAATAACATCAAAAATGAATCATCAGATCATTTTATCAGAAAAGGTTTTCCTAAATGAAGTTACGGAAATGCATTGTTTCCAAGATAAAAAGTGTTCCACTTAAAAATTGACTGAAGATTGTGGTACCCCACTGAGACATTTCGAAATAATGATTTTTTAATTCTCCGTTAAATTTGTGACAAATAAACTTTTCTGCCTTTTTTTCGTATTGGTAGTAAAACCTTCATTGAAATGTTAACTTTTTTCACCTAAAAACGGCGCCCCACACCAAAAAAGGAAAAAGACATTTTCTTTATCACGAATAACTAAAGTTTTCAAAAAAATTGTTAGTTCAGAATATCTAAGTGGCTTACCACTTCTTCAGTCAGTTGATGTAAAACCTCACTTGTATTTTAGGAAACAATGCATACAATTATGGAAATATTCATAAAATGATCTGAGGATATGATCCCTTCCATTTTTTCGGTTTTATTCAGATAAACCCGTATAATAATTCCGCTTATAGCAATGGGACGTATTATACAGTCGTTTCGGTTTGTTATTTCATGTTAGTTTTCTGTCACGTATATACCTAAACATTTTATTATTTATTTGTTTATTGAATTTTAATTCATACCAAAATACATAAATAATTTTCAAAATACTTTCCATTCGATAATAATTTTCTATATTCCAACATAAAATTTGTTAAGTATTGTGTTTTATTTTTCATGTTTTTTCGATGCCATTATGAGAACATTCTACTATTTTGTTCTATTCAATAGCAGCGCATGTCCAGTTTCTCAGTTTTTAATTTTTCGTATTTTGTCTCATCCTGCATGATGCAAAGCTTTACAAACAAAGATTTTCTATCAAATATATTGAAGCTAAGATAGAGCAAAATATTCATATATGTCCAGTAACAGATTGTTAATTTCTTGATAATTCTAGGGGCAAGACTTTTCACGATGTCTGTATGTTTTAATAAATGATTTCGAAAACGGTACACGGTAGCCGTTGGCGTTGTTACCGTCAATCAAACACCAGGATACCTGAAAGTGAACCACCAAAACCTGACAAGTAACCGATACCGGTAATCGAACACCGAAATCGCGGAACAGAGTCCGGCACCTCGTTAAATACCGTCAAATATGTCATAAATTTCCCTGCGATCCAATTCTGTAAACAAAACGTTGGAATACATTCTTCATTTTTATGCGTTAACGTTACACTAGGCTCGAAATCGGATCAAGTTCAAATATTATTGAACGACTGTCAGATAACTCGAGATCTGGGTAACCGGTTCCAGGAGATAAGTTTAGATTTTTTCTCAAATTTCCTATTTTGTCTCATCCTGCATGAAGCAAAGCTAAACAAACAAAGATTTTCTATAAAATGTATTGAAGCTGAAATAGACCGAAAAATTCGTATCATGTCCAGTTACAGATTGTTTATTTATTGAGAGTTCTAAGGAGGACAATACTTTGTACGATTTGTGTTTTTTAGTAAGTGATTTCGAAAACGGTACACGGTAGCCGTTGGCGTTGTCACCGTCAATCAAACACCAGGATACCTGAAAGTGAACCTCCAAAACCCGACAAGTAACCGATACCGGTAATCGAGCACCGAAATCGCGAAACGCCTCGTTAAAATAGTAAAATACGTCATAAATTTCCCTGCGATCCAATTCTGTAAACAAAACGTCGGAATACATTCTTTTTTTTACGCGTTAACGTTCCACTAGATTCGAAATCGGATCAAGTTCAAATATTATTGAAAGACTCTCAGATAACTCGAGATTTGGGGAACCGGTTCCAAGAGATAAGTTTAGATTTTTTTCAGTTTCCTATTTGGTCTCATCCTGCATGAAGCAAAGCTTAACAAAGATTTTCTGTCAAATATTTTGAAGCTATATTTAGATCAAAATATTCATATCATGTCCACTTACAGATTGTTAATTTCTTGAGACTTCTAGGGGGGCCAAGACTTTTTACGATGTGTGTATGTTTGCTAAATGATTTCGAAAACGGTACACGGTAGCCGTTGGCGTTGTCACCGTCAATCAAACACCAGGATACCTGAAAGTGAACCTCCAAAACCCGACAAGTTACCGATACCGGTAATCGAACACCGAAATCGCGGAACCGAGTCCTGGGCCTCGTTAAATACCGTCAGATACGTCATTAATTTCCTGGCGATCCAATTCTGTAAACAAAACGTCGGAATACATTCTTCATTTTATGCGTTAACGTCACACTAGATTCGAAATCGGATCAATTTCAAATATTATTGAACGACTGTCAGATAACTCGAGATTTGGGAACCGGCTCCAAGAGAGTTAGATTTTTCTCAGTTTTCCTATTTGTTCTCATCATGCATGAAGCAAGCTGAGCAAACAAAAATTTTCTATAAAATAAGTTTATATTGAAGTTTATACTGAAGCTAAAATAGAGCAAAAAAAATCATATCATGTCCAATAACAGTTTGTTAATTTCTTGAGAATTCTAGGAGGCCAAGACTTTTCACGAAGTGTGCATGTTTAGTAAATGATTTCGGTAACGGTTCACGGTAGCCGTTGGCGTTGTCACCGTCCATCAAACACCAGGATACCTGAAAGTGAACCACCAAAACCCGACAAGAAACCGATACCGGTAATCGAACACCGAAATCGCGGAACAGAGTCCGGGACCTCGTTAAATACCGTCAGATACGTCATAAATTTCCTCGCGATCCAATTCTGTAAACAAACTTCGGAAAACATTCTTTATTTTTATGCGTTAACGTTACACTAGATTCGAAATCGGATCAAGTTCAAATATTATTGAGCGACTGTCAGATGACTCGATATCTGGGAACCGGTTCCAAGAGATAAGTTTAGATTTTTTCTCATTTTTCCCATTTTGTCTCATCTTGCATAAGGCAAAGCTGAACAAACAAAGATTTTCTACCAAATATATTGAAGCTGAAAAAGAGCAAAATATTCATATCATGTCCAGTTACAGATTGTTGGTTTCTTGAGAACTCTAGGGGGGTCAAGACTTTTTACGATGTGTGTATGTTTAGTAAATGATTTCGAAAACGGTACACGGTAGACGTTGGCGTTGTCACCGTCAATCAAACACCAGGATACCTGAAAGTGAACCACCAAAACTCGACAAGTAACCGATACCGAAATCGCGGAACCTAGTCCGAGATCTCGTTAAATACAGTCAGATACGTCATAAATTTCACTGCTATCCAATTCTGTAAAAAAACGTCGGAATATATTCTTTATTATTATGCGTTAACGTTATACACCAGATTCGAAATCGGATCAAGTTCAAATATTATTGAACGACTGTCAAATAACTCGAGATTTGGGGAACCGGTTTTAGGAGATTTCGGGTCGTTGTCGCCGCGTGCATGAACGGATTTTGATGCGGATGATGTTGATTGGGATATTTTTTCGACAGTGACAGGTTGGGATAGTTTATGATGCGCCTCAAGGGCTTGATCTACATTTTTCCGTTCAAATGAACTAGATCAGTTTTATTGTCAAACAGTAAAATTCTCGATCGGCGCTCCTATGTAGAGTTTATCGTAGTAGCAGTTAAATTGATTTTATTGATACCTCGTGTTAAGAGATAAAGCTGCGTATGGTCATTTGGTATGGCCACTTTTTTCTAGGCCGAGTTGCACAATGAGAAACTTCTGTTGATTCGAATTTTTATTATCAGGATGAAACACCGGTTAAAATATACATCAGTTTCTCCAGTACAAGGTTTCAAGGAAAAACTGATAACAACGCTCCAAACAGAGATTCTGGCCATAGAGAGATGCACCCGTGCCTGTTTGTCTAGGATGCGTTCAAAAACTTACTCTGAGATTAGAGTAAGAGTATGTGGAGTATGTCGGAGTGAATGCTGTTTGGTCTCTACTCTGACAAATGTTATTCGCGAGGCATATTTTAGATTAAGTCAGATTAAGAAGAACTTTTTATTATCGGGCTTCTACTTTTTTACTAGGTTTTGGTTCATTGTAAACAATAAATATTATTTCTTTTATTATTCAAGGCTCTTCAGAGACCTCTAATTATTCAATCAGTACATTCTCAGATACTGATTGTAACATGTTCCTTCGCAAAAACATGATTAACTCTGCATTTTTATTGCAAACTATTAATAACAGAATTAGACAGAGAAAATTAAATCAAGATCAAAATATTGCTATTGTATTTATATAGACAGTTGAACTTGGAATTTCCCATTCAAGGATGCCAAATTGCTACCTGGTACCAACACCTTAAAGTGTTTCTTTTATCGTTCCAAAGAATCCCTAACTGGGAATATCGACAGAATTTCAACATACGAGTAAGTAAAAATAATATTCTCAATGAAATTATAATACATGCCTATACTTTCATTTTTAAGTATCAATGTATATATTTGATAGCTAGTTGAGACTATCTCAAAATTCTTGGTTTATCGTGTGAAATACGAAATATTCACCCAAAATGAATAAAACGATGAATGAATCTTCAAATTCGAACAACAGTTTCACATGATAGTTTCGAGAGTAATGGATTTAATGTTAATCTTTATTTATATCTGATTATTTACGGGATTACTTCCAATCCGTAAAACTTCTAAATTTTCAGTTTATCGTGAAAAAATAGAGATATTAACTCATAACGTGTAAAAATAACGAAATAATCTTCAAATCCAAACCAGAAATATTTTCTCAAATGAATGATAAAGAATGCATAACGCTTTAAATTCAAATAACAGTCAGAGTACCTAATACTCTGTAAAAAGGCAGGGTACAAGGAGCTTACTCCGAGAAAGTTTCTGAACGATCGAGAGAACATCTGAGGTTAAAGTGAGTTTCTGAATGTTTTGGAGTAAGAAAAGCATGCTCGGAGTAAGTTTGTGAACGCAGCCCTAGACAGTAAAAGGGAGCCACAATTTGTATTGCCTCTGATGTCAGATGGTACTGAGACAACTGATGGTCGTTGATTGTAAAACCAGAACAATTTGGAGCCTTGAACAATCCCTCTCAACATTAAGCTAATTCTAAATTAGGAATATCGGTTCATTGTCGCCCGCGTGCATAAACGAATTTCGATGCGGATGATGTGTTTGCTATATATTCTTTAGGCAGTGATAGGTTGAGATGGTTTATGATGCGCCTAAAGGGCTTGATCTACATTTTTGGTTCATATAAACTAGATCAGTTTTATTGTCAAACGTAAACTTTGGAATTCTCGGTCGGAGGCCCGGCCGGCTCCCATGATTCGAAGAGTTTAGTGGGCTTTTTAATCTAATTTTATTGATTCGCCCGTGCTGAGAGATCAATCTGCATATGGTCATTTGGTATGGCCACTTTTCTCCGAGCTGAGCTGCATAATAAGAAACTTCTGTTTATCAGGGCTTAGGATACAGAATGGTTCGAAATATTCATCTGATATGATAGGTTCAATCGAAAGACTGAAGAACTACCAGATTCAAACATCAACATGAAAAATTCAATCCAGCACTAACAATTTTACATGAGTATGATTTAACATAAATTCTTATTTGTGCTTCTGCTTTCAATGTAACTACATTTTATCAGATCAAAATATAAAAAAACTTCAACTGAAATACATAAGATAACCTGGATATAAGTAAAACTTCAAATAACTGACTCACCTTGAAAACAAAAGTACTAATTGACATAAAAACTATATCATTCTTCTACTTGTCCCCCATTTTCACATAAAATCTCATAAATCTTAGTCAGATGGTTAAACGCATCGAAATGCAGAAAGCAGTTTTCACTGATCCATAAATCCTATCCCTTCGAGCTCTATGGTTCTAATATCGTGACCTGATCATATTACTCAACGACTTAAACTATTAAAGAGATCCTGAATCCGATATACCCTATTCGGTGGTCACAACCATTGATATCTTCGTGGCTCTTCCGTGGTAACTGTTAAGTAGCCTATAAGAAAACAACGATATTTCACTTGATGCTGACTGCAATTCATTAGAGTGTAAACAAATAGAGATACGGCATGGGCATGAGAATGCCAAGAATTAATAATCTGCACGAAATAAGTCTTCGTGGAAGGTTTACAACGTATATTGGATAATATCATGGCTATCAAGATCTATGCCCTATTCAGGAAAGTACATCTGTTTTTATGTTTTCAAAGGTGAATTCGTTGAATGGTTATATTATGAGGTTTGCATGATCGTAAATGAAGACAGAAGATAGTCAGATGGAGATATGATAATTATTATTTGTGGGAATGAAATTGAGGGTATTCTTGTATCTTCGTAAATATTCTTACTTGATACTTTCAGGGTTTTAAGGTTGTCCCAAAATTTTTATCACTTTTCCGTTTGTTTAGGGCAAAATACCGTTATTATATCTATGGGAGAAGTTCAACAGAGCAGTTCTGACAAAAAAGGCGTTACTGAATTGATCTAAAAGATCTAAGGGACTGATTCATCAGATCATTAAGTGAAAAAATTCTTCATAAACATATGTCCAGAAATGCATTGTTTCCATGATACAGTGTGTTGAAGTTTCACTTAAAAACTTACTGAAAAAGCGGTAAGTCAATATTTTGAACTATTATTTCTGAATTCTTCGTTCGATATGTGACAAAAAATCTTGCCTGTTTTTTTTGCGAGGCGCCGTTTTTATGTAAAGAAATAAAAATCTTAACATAACGTCCCTTCTACATAATGTGTTGAAGTGACGACAAATCTTTTATTATCTCACATAAAAACGACGGACCACGCGAAAAAAAAAAGGCGGAAGAAACTTTTTGTCATGAATTGAACGAAGAATTAAAAAAATTATTGTTAGGTTAAAATATATCAGTGGCGATCCAAATTCAGGCAGTTTTCAAGTGAAACTTTAACATCCTTTATAGTGGAAACAATGGTTTTTCAGACCCACATTTGTGGAAACTTTTTTTCAGAAAATGATCTGAGGAATCACCCCCTTGAAACTTTCACATCGATTCAGAAACACGCTGTATCTTATAGATATGCACTCACAATGAGGTCAATGCTTATCGAAAGGAAGATAATGCGAAAATGTTTCTGAGTAGAATTATATAATTTTTTTTACAACTGCCAAAAAACTTGACTTTTCTTCTATCTTCAATTGATATACTGAAAGTAGATTTGGCCCTCGATTGATAAGTTATGCTCAAATTTGTTAGTTGGAGTATTTTATAATAGTGAAGAAATACCAATTTAAAGAATATTATCAAAGCTAAATTAATAAAGCATCTGACAGCAGTGAATCATAATCTCATTATTCATTGTGATTAATGGTTATTATTAAGGACTAGCTCAGAAACGTACAATGGACGGTTTTTCAATAGTCGTAGATAATAGTTATTTTTGTATTAAGTGCGTAAAATGAGTGTTTTTCTCATGGCACATGAGAGTGTCAATTTTGGCCGAGACCGCAGGTCGAGGACAAAAATTCACTCGAATGTGCCATGAAAACACGAATTTTATACGCACGAAATACAAACAACATTTTTTGTACAACTGTGAATGTGAATTTACATCGTCTAAAATACGTATAATCATTGAAGATAATGCTTTCAGTACAATATTTAAATGAATCCAGTGATCTTTCTGTGTCGTAACTATAGAAACAGTTTGTTGAAATTGTTTGAATCTTGGACAGTATTTGCTCGTAGTTGCTTCAATTTCGAATTATTTTAAAGAAAATGGATGTTGAACATGATAGTGGTAGTGATACCCCCGCAGATATGGCTGAAGAAGCAAATACAATTGTATCTTTCATGTTACCAGCCAAATCAAAGCTAATAATATGAGAAAATATATAACCAATTTCGAGAATGGCGCAACAAGAACAACGTTTCTGAACATGTGCTCACATGCTATTTCGAGGAAAATAAAAAAAATTTAAACCTTCTAAGTTATGGAGCTCAATGTTAAAAAAACCTCGAATGTCAAGGAAAATATTGATAAAGGAATTTTTCAAAATTGGTCCGCTTATTAAGAACAAAAGCGTCGGTACCGAGGAAAGAAATATAAAGTGTTATGGAGGGATAATATCAATAAATTTCTCAGAGATGCTGATGACGAAACTAATTTACTTTATAAGGTACAGATACAATCATAATTTTGTGAAATTAGTTGTAATTAAAATATTCATTATTTTTAAGTTGTTCTAATTGTAGTTATCAGCAGTGAAAAAAAGACTTTTTTTAACGGTGAAAAAAAAGACTTTTTTTAACGGTGAAAAAAAGTAATATTTTACGCATCCATAGTGATGAAGAAAAGTCAAGTTTTTTTGACAGTTGTACAAAAAAAGTCTTTTTCACCCTTAAAAAAAGAATTCACTTTTATCACGGTTAAAAAAGTCGTTTCTATAGTAACATAAAGAAAGATCACTGAACGCATAGAAATATTATATTGGAAGCATAATCTTCAATAATTATTTTTCAGACGATGAAAATTCACATTCGCAGTTGTACAAAAATGTTGTTTGTATTTCGTGCGTATATAAAATTCTTGTTTTTATGCCACATTTTTGGCCTCGACATGTGGTCTCGGATATAAAGTGACACTCTCATGTGCCATGAAAAGAATACTCATATTACGCACTTAATACAAAAATAACTATATCTTATCCCTGGCGTGAAATGACGAAAACTAACTGCAGTGAACTAGTTCGAATACTCAAAGTTTCTTGCAATTCGTATGGAAAAGAAAACAAAATCAGGATATTTCGCAGGACATTATAAACTGGTTTAAATCGTTATTTTTCGGAATGCCATATCAACCTCTGTATTACCTCTCGAAGGTACAAAGACCTTATCACTCTCACACTGCCCAGGTGCACATATTGGCCTACTCACTTTCAACTCGGTAGAAAGTAGCGAAGGTCGAGACTTGAGCTCAGCGGCAAAAAGTCAAAATACAACTGTCACATTTATTATTGAAATCATTAATCATATTTTCTCCGTGCTGCAAGAAATGCTAATTAGATTTAATCGATTCTGTTTTTACTCGAGATCGAAGAAAAGTGCGAGGCTGTATTCCATTCTGAACGTTTGCCGTAGGAATCCATTCCGTTTCTATAAATATTGATTCATTAGTCCTCTCGGCTGGTTTGCAGCAATGAAAAACTAGTCTTTGTTAATATTTGCCGGCCGTATACAGATGAGATCGTTCGTATCATTTCTACATAGTGGGAAATGGGAGCATTGGAGGAAGCGAATGTTATTAATTCGCATCTTTATCGACCATGACGATAGGCAAAAACTCATTCGAATTACGTGGGATATTAGGCGTAAAATTTCATCAAGATTGTTGCAGAATTGTCGTACGGCGGAAATCGAATTATTAATTTCAATAAGAAAGATTCTATCGCAGCTTCTATTCTTTTATGATTTCTGTAACTAGGCTGCACCTGCTAGGTTCGATTGAATGAATAATTCGTTTATGGTTCACCAGATCGGCGTCTAAGGGAATAAATACGGACTTCTATACAGGGTACCTGTAAACAAATGCGAGGGACTTAGGGAGATGATTCCTCGATGAAAATGAGCAGGGGTAGTTTCATATAAATTGAGATACAGGCTTCTTAAAAACACTGAGTCATAAAACTATACATGATATGAAGCACTAAGTAGAACTTACTCACACATTTTTTTTTTAGATCTCATAACTTTATTATTAGGGGTTGAAAATAACAACCCCCTATGATTTTCGTTCAAAAACTTTTTTCGTGGGATAGATTTTCGAAAAAAAAACTCTCTTATGGTTTCCAGTTCAATTCTGGAGAAGAAAATTTCGATACAGTCGATACTTTTCTCGGAAAAAAAAGAACTTTCAAGCAGTTATGATCACTGTTCATTACATTTCATCGTATGTTCCATAAAATGAATATTTTAAGATATTGTATGTCTATAACAGGAGATAAGATGTTCATTGAATCTTTCTGAAGGTTTAATTACTAATTTCCGGAAAAATTTATATCCGTTATATTTTGATTTCACAAAGAAAAATGTCTCTCGATGAATTGTCATAATTGACAAAATCAATTTTGAGCATAAACAATATCTTGAATATTCATTCTATGGAACATACGATGAAATGGAATGAACACTGATTATAACTGCTGGTAAGTTTTATTTTTTTCGAGGAAAGTATCGACCGTATCGAAATTTTGCAGGATACTTTTTTTCTCTATTACCAAAGCATAACCATCAGAGAATTTTATTTTTCGAAATATATCCCACGAAAAAATTTTTGAGGGAAAATCATTAGAGGTTGTTTTTTTCAACCCCTAATGATAAAGCAATAGGATCAAAAAAAATTTTGGCAACACCTACTCAATGAATCATATTCGGTATATTATGATTTAAAAAAGTTTTTCATTGTTATAATTTTTTTTAAGAGAACAAGTTGGATTTAGATTGTCGGTCAATTGGGTTTATAAGAATTACGAAAAATTCAATAATGAAACACTTGAAACAACTTGCAAATAACTCATCCTAATTATTTTTTTCGCTCTTATTTTTCCCTATTTGATTTTTCTGTATTTTAGTCGATTTTACTCTTTCTTTCTTTTATTTTTTGATTTTTTTTCTTTTATTTTGATTATCATTTAATGTTAATTGTTCTCCGAGTTGTTTTGCTTTACTTCGAGATATTTCATCAATTTTTCTCTCCAGAATGTCTTATTGTTCCTTTCAAAAAAAATCTACCGTCCTCCCCATTAACGTAGTGATTCTTCTTAAATTTTCCAACACATCCTCACTTACTGCATATGAAACATCTCTTAGAACCCACTTGCTTTTCCCTTCGCAAAAATTTACATAATCCATTTTCTTCCAATAGAGGACAAATTTCAGTTTCAGACAAAAAGTGATAATATATGAAAAATTTTAGGTTTATAGAGGCGGAAGAGCTCCTGAATGACCCAGTAGATGTAATATAAATTTTTTATGAAAGATTTGAAGTCAATAACCGGTTATCAAGCAGATCCGTCGGAAATATGCATGAAACAAAAAAAACACAGGTTATGCGAAGAGATTCGAAATTAGGCTATTAATATACAAAATATTTTTTGGAAAATTATACGGTACACTGGTAATTAATTTTCTGATACGATGTACAGTTTTATAGTTCCATAGATTGCTCGTAAAACCCTGTATTGATATCCTGATAACAAATTCTGTAGATCTAGGAAGATCTAAGTTTATTTCAGGCTAATATGAATATTTATTGAAATAGAGCAGGTGCTAATTCACTATATTATACTACATGCTTTAATCTCTTGGTTTCCGTCTAGCATCGTAAAATGAGAGGAAGGGACACATTACTACTTGTAGATTTAATTTCACTAGAGTCTCTTCTCAACATTTACATTCATGATTGAGTGTAATTTCTTATTGGTTCAATGAGCAAAGATGTATTTTATATAAGGATTTGAATATTTCATTTCTATTCTGTCAACGTATTTTTTTCGTTGATATCTCAGGTGTATATATTTAAATTTGAATAATTATAGTTCTTAATTTTTCATGAATATTCACGGAAAATTACCGTCAGTGTATATGTTATACTTTTATATTCTTCAAACAAAATGGCTATTGCTATTGAACTAGATCTGTGATTTTACTCGGTAAAACAGGGAATGTTCCTCAAATTTGATTCTCTGAATAATTATACAAATAAATTTGTTATGATATTTTGGTGTGTTGGTTGATTTTCGTGAGCGAAATAATGAATCTGATCGACTTGAAGGATATATTGAATGTTTTGTTCAAATATCACAGCCCTCTCAGTAGAAAAAATGTGTTTCTTTGATTCTATGCCGAACTCTTCATTCTTTTATACCTTCCAGAGTAAAATCATGCGCACATAAGAACTCTTCACGGATTTGTTTATTATGTGTGAATTACAGCTGCCTAAAACTGTTCTGTCATCCTATAATTAACATTGCAAAAATCACAAAACAATGTTTATGGAAATTTGAATTAGAATTCAGTGAATTATTTCTGTTCATATCAATTGACTTATAATATAGAAAAAAAATTGTCACAGGATATTTTCGAGTATATGTCAACACACAATTATGAAATACTGGGTGTTTCTAAATTGATGCGAAAGATTTATGGGGTTGTTTCCCCAAATAATTTCATGAAATAAGTTCTTATAAAAGTAGCTTCAAGAATGCAGTGTTTCAAGAAACATGGTGTTGAAGTTTTTACTTAAAACATTGACTTAAAACAGTACGCTACTGAGATATTTTGAACTAACAATTATTTATACATTCTTCGTTCAATTTGCGGCAAAAAATTTTTTCTGCCTCTTTATCGTGTGGGACGCCGTTTTTATCTGAGTAAATAAAACATTTTAACGCGTATTTGTAGGAGAGGCGCTAAAACGATTTTATTTTTTATACAAAGACCCTACTAAGACCCCATGAGAATTTTTTGTCACAAATTGAACGAAGAATTTGAAAATATTTGTTTGCTTCAATATCCTAATGGCGTACCACTTTTTTCAGTCAGTTTAAGTGAATTTTTAACATCCTGTATCTCGGAAATAATGCATTCCCGAAACTTCCGAACATTTGTGGAATTTTTTTTCATAATATGATCTGAAAAATCATTCCCTAAATTTTCGCACCAATTAAGTGACAGCCTGTATATACATTTAAACTGTCCGAATTTGAATTAACTCACCACATTTTCTTATTAGTAAGAGCAAAATTAAAGGATTCTAAAGAGAATCAGAAAACTAATTATAAGAGATTATGCCTAGCCGAAAGAATAATATTTCATTCAGTATTCTCTTAGAAGATAATAAATATTCTGATTAACATTCTATTTGATCTTGCAATAATGCAAATAAGAAACCGTTTGTAGCTTATCATTGTGTGATGAATCAGGTAAATTTTTGAATCATTTCAGAAGCAGAATCAATCACAAATAGCATAATAAGGTCTTAATAGGAGAAAACTATACTGAAGAGAGATAAAAGTATCTCGGAATTGTGAGGCCTATCTCTCCATTCAAAAAATCTCCTTGGTAGTTTCCGGCAAAAATTACTTTCGCAAACGCTCAGATGTGTAATTTCATATTTAGGTTAACCATATAATTGTTGGTAATTTTTTCATCTGCGAGAGGACTCGCTGATCTTCGTCGTATATTCAACGTGGCCAAATTGTTATAATACCAAGATGCCATTCGCAGTCGCCACGAGAGACAACAGGCAATTACAGAAATTATACGTAACAAATTTCCTGTGTTCGATTTACATAATTCCGTATCGAATTAAGAACCTTAATTTCGTGATTATGGTTGCTTGTTCTTCAGACTCTCTACTCCAAATATCCGTATATACGAGGACAGTCTAAGTACGGGGTCTTTATAAATGATTGTAACATCATAGATTGCTTGGAAATTTTTTATCTTATCTGTTCTTACAAATTCTCTACAATTTTATAATTCCAGTCACAATGTTCAATTTCTTTCGAAATTACCAGCCAAACCCAAGTATCGTTTGTTTAAATTAAAGTTTACATCAGGATATAAATATTTATAATAATCCAACGCCAACTGCGCTGTTATAATCATTTATAGAGACCCTGTATTTGCGCAGCAAAATTATGCGCTTTATCAAAAAAAATATAATAATCCAACGCCAACTGCGCTGTTATAATCATTTATAGAGACCCTGTATTGCGCAGCAAAATTATGCGCTTTGTCAAAAAAATTTACGAAATTGATGAGAGTTCGATGAATCCGAAAAAGATAACTTTCAAAATAAAAAAAATTATAATCAATAGTATTCGTAATTGTTGAAAATTGATGAAAGTGTTTTTAAACTTTTCCGAGCTTATTCATATTGCAACGTTATGCAAATGGAATATCCTGAAAATGCATTTTTTTAATCTTCATTTCAATATTCAACCTACCTAGGTCCATGGTATGTACAGGGTGGGCAATTTCGATGTTTTAGCACTACAACTTTTAAACCAGAGGCAGAGGCAGTGTGCATTTTCTGAAAGCTTAATTTTTTCTGATTTCAGAAATATATAACATTGTATGGTTTGTATCAATATGAGTATAGAAAATGATCAAAAACCTATTTTCATCTGAGTCTCAATATTTTCTATGGTTTCAACTGTTGATGAGCACAGAAAAATTTAGCATTGTATAATTACCACAATATCTTTCCAGTATTCTTTTCATTTCTATGCTCTTAACTCAATTTCTCCAAGATGAACTTGATCCCTCACTCTAAATATAAATATAAGATGTCTAAAATAAGACATCTTAGTTATAACCTACTGACCTTTTATTGTAATCATATTAGGTATTGAAAAATATTTTTCCTTTATTACTTTTCTGATTGAATTGATAACTTCAATCATATCTATATGCGTTATTTCATATGCGATTTGAAATAGACTACTAAGCACTTGTGCGTATTTATTCTGGAGTGCAATAAAAATATTCTCTTGCATCCATTTCATTATAACTAAGTATATCGATTGAAACGGAGGATCATGTGGATCTTTTTGTTATTTCCAAATCCATTTCAAGATATAAGTTTTTATGAAATATATCTATGTTCGAATTTTGGAGAAATTAGTTGAAAGCATAGAAATAATGAGATTGACGGAAGGAGACTGCTCTTGTTATAGAAAGCTCCATTTTTCTGTGCTCGTCAACCATAGAAAATATTGAGACTCAAATGAAAATAGGTTTTTGACCATTTTCTATACTCATATTGATACAAACCATACAATGTTATATATTTTGAAATCAGAAAAAAATAATCTTTCAGAAAATGCTACAAAAATCTAGTATTTCCATTAAAGAAAACATAACTTTTGGTCATAGCTCCGTAATTAGAAATGGTTCAAAAAGGCGAGTACGCCACTGGATTCTACGTAAAAAAGTGCCTGTATAACGTTTTAATTTCAGAGCTCTATCATCAGTATTAGCGGAGATATGAATTTTTTTCGATATTGCCACTTTTCCAATTTCCGCTAAAATTCGAAAACAAAAGAAGGTAGCCAAAAATGAATACTACTCTCGTTAGTTTCTCAAAAAAAGAGATGGAGAAGTGGGTATCAGATTTTGTCTATCTCCTCTGGTTTAAAAGTTGTATGTGCCTAAAACATCGAAATATGCCCACCTGTACAGAAAAGGTAAGGTGTTTCCACTTACCAATAAGCATTTATACAGGGTGATTTTTTTAAGTGTTTCAAGAAGGAATTGTAACTCGAATTCAAGATTTCGTACTTTCGCATAAGTGTTCATGAACTCAATTTGTAAAATATTCTCAAGCGAAAGCACCTTCCGGTTCTACCGGAAACGATGTAAACTTCGTTATTTCGAATGTAACACCCGTATTTTTATGCTTATTTGAATTATTTGTTTAATTCTGTAATGCTTTGATGTATGATGTATAATCAACCACTTGAAGCGGTTTTGAGTTAGAGCTAGATCATACATTTTTTGACAGAAATATTGTTACAAATTAGTATTTATATTTTCAAAATCGCTAATTGTGAAGATTTTTTTTGCAACAGGGAACAAAAGAAAGTACACCAATACTGCCTCTTGTATTAATTATGAGGAAATATTATACAGATGCCTGAAACTATGAAATCCCATTTTTTCCAAATGGTAACCATATAATTTTGGAATTGTGATTAATTGCTCGTCAAAAATCAGTTTAACAGTGGGTTTCATAAAGCTTGATCGGGCAATCAAATCGTTTATTTGAATTCAGTCGATGGTTTACGTCAAAAAAGAACTGAAAATTACACAGAAATGATGTCAAATGATAGTTATTCGTTTTGTGTTTATTTCTTGTACATTCACTCTGTATCTCGAAGAAAGATTAGCTGTAAGATCAAGATGTTAAGAGTGTTACATACAAATCACGGGATTCCTCTAAACATACATCCAACCGGAGACCACATTCTTCGTTCCATACCGCAAACAAAATTACAGTCATTACCTAGGAATCTCTTCACAACCCGAAGAAGAAAATTCTCTTTTCTTTCATTCATGCCAGTAGGCGAATATACTCATCGAGTGTGCCATTTTCTCATATTTAATAATACGTTTCGACGCTATACAGCAGAAGTCATCGGCCTAATCCCTTATTCAACACGTTGTGGACTGCTGTTTGCAATTGGCTCGGCGACAAGTAAAGCTGCATCTATTAAACACCGGACTTTAAAGTCGATTTATTCGGATTTGGCGTGATCTGTGGCTTAGTTCGATTTTGATTTACGGGTCCGGGAAAGACGACTGTTCGTGAAATCAGAACCGGAGTGTGATGATTACGCCAAGCAACAGAGCTACAAATGATTAGTTTTTTGACAAAATACTACCTGGACGCCACCTGTGCCATTCCGTGCAGGACAGTCCGTAGTTTATTCCCACCATGTTTTCAACACGAAAATGCCATTTTTTTATTTGTTATTAACAAAAAACAACAAAAATACGCGTTCTTTTTAGTTTTTTCGTTGCAAAATGGAAACTATTTATGCAGTGATAACGTTGCAATGGAATGAATTGTAGAGAATTACGTTGTGAAGAGAATGATGGGTCAAACGATCCGATCGAATAATTAAAACTGGAGAAAAGCGGAAAAAACCGGAAAATTGCCTGTTTTTTCTTTTAACTCATAACTCTGCCATTTGCAATATATAGAAAAGAAACTTCACACGATAGTAGCTATTGACGTGCAAATCGTGTGTGCCAAAATTGGATTCGGTCGGGTAAATAGTTTTCGCATAATTCCCATTGGAATTTTTTTCAGACATTTTTCGCGAGTAGTACTGGATGCGTTTGAGGTAGTCCGATTGAAATTAAAAAAATTGATTTGGAAAGAAAACGTGATCAGTAACAAAACGTCCATTCTGATTTTTCGTTAAAACGCGTTAAGTGTGTTAAAAACTAGTGAGAACATGAGGGAAAACGGCCGACCAAGCGAGAGTGGTCGAGTGGTGAGGGAATGAGCGAATCGGGGGAAACGCCGCGGAAGCCAACGGTCGCCGAGTATAAGAATTGTTGCGCGGAGAGCGCACCAAATTTTGTACACATATACGTTTCCCTTCGATTCGCTTATTTCCTCTCCACTCGACCGCTCTCGCTCGGTCGGTCGTTTTCCCTCATGTTCTCACTAGTTTTTAACACACTTAAACGCGTTTTATTGAAAAATCAGAATAGACGTTTTGTTACTGATCACGTCTTCTTTCCAAATCAATTTTTTTAATTTCAATCGGACGACCTCAAACGCATCCATCTCTCCGCGAAAAATAGTCCAAAAAAAATTCAAATGGGAATTATGCGAAAACTATTACCCGACCAATCCAATTTTGGCACACATGATTTGCACGTCTGTCGTGTGAAGTTTCAGTTCTTAATATTGCAAAATGGCAGAGTTATGAGTTAAAGGAAAAAACAGGCAATTTTCCGGTTTTTCCCGCTTTTCTCCAGTTTTAATTATTCGATCGGATCGTTTGACCCATCATTCTATTCACAATGTAATTCTCTACAATTCATCCCATTGCAACGTTATCACTGCATCAATAGTTTCCATTTTGCAACGAAAAAACTAAAAAGAACGCGTATTTTTGTTGTTTTTTGTTAATAACAAATAAAAAAATGGCATTTTCGTGTTGAAAACATGGTGTGGGAATAAACTACGGACTGTCTTGCTCGGAATGGCACAGGTGGCTTCCAGGTAGTATTTTTGTCAAGGAAATATCTCTATTGCTTGGCCTAGATGTGAATATAAACTATATTTGCGTCGCCATTTTCTCCTCAGATTAGATAAGATTAGTCCTTCACAACCCGAAGAAATTCTCTTTTCTTTCATTCATGCAGTAGGCGAATATACTCATCGAGTGTGCCATTTTCTCATATTTAATAATTACGTTTCGACGCTATACAGCAGAAGTCATCGGCCTAATCCCTTATTCAACACGTGTGGACTGCTGTTTGCAATTGGCTCGGCGACAAGTAAAGCTGCATCTATTAACACCGGACTTTAAAGTAGATTTATACGGATTTGGCGTGATCTTGTGGCTTAGTTCGATTTTGATTTACGGGTCCGGGAACGACGACTGTTCGTGAAATCAGAACCGGAGTGTGATGATGTGAATATCAACCAAATTTGCGTTTGTCACCATTTTCTCCTTAGATTATATAAGATTTAGATTGAAGTCATTTGGCACTGGTGACTATCTTTTTATGCGATCAATAAGGTTATTTGTGCATTACCAAACTAGAGCCTGGTTTGCGCCAACACCTATATGCATTGGCATAGTAATGTTCGGTGGTTTCTGTGGCCTAGCCACATGTCATTACCTAGGTCCTTCACAACCCGAAGAAAATTCTCTTTTCTTTCATTCATGCCAGTAATCGAATATACTCATCGAGTGTGCCATTTTCTCATCCATACTAATATTATAAATGCGAAAGTAACTCTGTCTGTCTGTCTGTTACTCTTTCACGCCTAAACGGCTGAACGGATTTTATGAAAATTTGGTATGGTGATAGATGATAACCTAGAAATGGTCATAGGCTATAAATAATCACGCCATCGTTCTTAGGGGGTAGGCAGTAGGCAGATAACTAAATTGAGTTAGTGATTTTTAGTCGTTTTGCTGCGACTTCTGCTCTTTCACGTCTAAACGGCTGAACAGATTTTGATGAAATTTTGTAAGGTAATAGATAGTTACCTAAAAACGGATATAAGATCAAAATGATCACGTCATCATACTTAGGGGGTAGGAAGTAGGCAGAAAACTGAATTGAGTTAGTGATTTTTTATGGTTTTGTTGGGAGTTTTGCTCTATCATGCCTAAACGGCTGAACGGATTTTGATGAAATTTAGTTAGGTGATAGATAGTAACCTGGAAAAGGATATGGGCTATAATATTCATGCTATCGTACTTAAGGCGTAGGCAGTAGGCAGAAAACTAATTAGGTTAGTGATTTTTAATCGTTTGTTTTAAAAGTTTACCTCATTCTCACGTCTTAACGGATTTTTTATAAGACTTGGTTAATATAAAGACAGGATCCTAGGCACGGACACAGGCTACTTTTCACGGCGGGAAAATACCTCATTCCCGCGGAAATCTAGCGTAATCGTGTCAAGAAGCGCATGACGACATAGCTACTGAAATGATTTTGATGTTTTTTTAACTGATTGTTACTAAGACTTCAAGTTAGTATTTGATCACTTTTCTAACTTAGAGGGTCAATAGGCGCCATAATTTAGTACTTCCTACGCAGACGATGTTGCGGATGTCACACTGTCTAACATCAGGGGTTGGCAGGTATAGTCCGTTCACGAAAGGTTGAGCACATAGTAGGCGTTTCTTTATTTATCTGAAGTTGGCAGTATTTGCTGTCATAACGTAAAATAAAGTCAACGTTGCCGAATGTACCCGGCCTCGTCCGACGAGCTTTCGAGTTTCAGACAACTTTATGCATTATTGACAACATTGCGTATCAATCTGACAAGAAAATAAAGAACGTAACCTTAAATTTTAATATACACAGTGGAATATGCCAATTTCCATGGCCAACCGACGGCTCAACCTTTCGTGAATGGACTATAGGTAGTTAGTAGTATTTTAAACCGATTTACATTATTTATTTTAATATTTACTAAGGAAACATTCGGAGCTATCCATTATGTAGCTTAGGTTTTGAACAAATTTTGATGTGAGTTAACTGGAACACGATAGTGGGACATTGTTGCAGGGGGACTTACAGCCGGGAGAAAACAAGAAAACTTATGCGGACGAAGTCGCGGGTAAAAACTAGTATTTAATAATTACGTTTCGACGCTATACAGCAGTAGTCATCGGCCTAATAACTTATTTAACATGTTTGGACTGCTGTTGGAATTAGCTACAGGACAAGTAAAGCTGTATTTATTAACACCGGACTAAAGTCGATTTATACGGATTTGGCGTTGGCGTGATCTTGTGGCATAGTTCGATTTCAATTTGGCCCAGGAACGATGGGGTCACAACCGGAGTGTGATGATGTGAATATCAAATCAACTATTTGTAGTTTTCATGTCGCCATTTCTCCTTGTATTAGATAAGATAAGATTGTGGTCGATTGCGCCATATGCAAGATGGTCATAATAAGCTTCGTGCTAAATTTTGTGAAATTTATTTCATGAATAAAGATTGATACACTGAATGTTCATGCAGAATTTATGGCCATGGTGTTAACAGAATCACAGAAAATTCAATTGGAATATTGCAAAGAAGAATCTTTATATTTCCATAACAGGATATCTGATTCAAGTGAATTTTTTTTGTGAATGAAGAATGTTATACTAAATCATCATGCAACATTTGGTGGCCATTGTGTCAACAGAACCATACAGAATTCAATTGGAATATTGGAAAGGAGAATCCCTATATTTCCATAACAGGATAAGCGATTCGAGTGAAATTTATTTTGTGAATGAAAACTGGTATACTGAATGTTCATGCAAAATTTATAGAGGATCGCATCATCAGAACCATAGAAATGAATTGTTGTAATTTTTTATTTTCATATATTTCATTTTTTGAATAATTTCCAGAATATAATTTCGAATGTGCTGAGATTCTGCATTTATATATTTGGTATCAATCTCGAATCCCATATAAAATTCCTAGGTTATAGTCTTATTGCTCCTCCAAACAACGAGCGCTGAAAGGCTCCAGCTCAGGGCTTTTCTCTTATTTTCATTTTTCTCATTATGAAGCAGCCTTTATAAGGAAGGGGAAAGTTATTTCTACCTCTCCGTAAATGGGAAAAATACAGGAATTTAAATTAATTGCATTTATAATTGGAAAATTCATCAGAAAAGTATGCAATCTGGATTTATAGTTGCAGAATGCATCTTTCTTTCACTTGCGAGACTAACCAACAACTCAGTGGATTCAAGAGAAAGAACCGCGACAAAACCAGGTCTACACTACTAAAACGAAAACAAAGTCTCATACGACCCTGGCTTCCAGTTCGTAGCGTGGCATGCATAATCTTTGAGGCAAAATAGCCACCGCGTCCATTTCTCATTTTGTTCTTGACTGAGAGCAATTAATAAAACCTCATTGTAAGGCCGCATTATGAATAAGGCGAATAAAAAAAATACGGCGAAGCAGTAGCATAGATCATATTAATATTCTTGTACGCAGGTGCAACATTTCAGCGTTATAGAGGCACCAACAAAAACATGTGTAAAGGCTGTTACGTATTTACAAACGTTATTTATGGCGTTTGGCCGAACGACAAGGCTGGGTAACACGCGATATTCGTAATACGTCGTCGCATGATGGGAAAAGAAGCTGAAATATCGACCATCGGGATCCGATGGTCATGGGAATGAGCTAGATTAACACTCGGAGGAAATGAACTGATCTTTCTAGTCATCTAGTGAATCAGAAAATATGTAATACATGTCCTTGATTTGAGTCTTTGAGAATATTTGTCTGCTATCGAAAAGACACATAAGTTGGTAGACTTGATAATAACCTTCATTGGTTACTAAAATCGAAGATGGTTTTGTATAAACCATAGCTCATTAATATTAAAAAAAGTATGTTTCAGCTTAGGTTGAGTTATTGGTTATAGAGGGCTTTCGACTGAGAGGTGTTATTTAGAATAGCCCGCTATTTCGTTGGATGTCACGTTTGAAGCTGTCATTTTTTGACATTTGACAAATAGAAACTACGCCATTAACGGTTTGTAAAACTCGAACATTTTTGGGTCGTCGTGAAGCACCGTGTCGGACCGCAATAATGAAATTGGTGGAAAAATTCGAGGTTTTGAGACAAGTTAGTGATGTGAAGTATAAAACCTGTGCACGTCGCACAGCCGAGAATATTGCTGCTGTAGACAAAAGTGTTGAAGAAAACTCATGTTTGACCATTTCTCGTCGTTCTTCAGAATTCCACAAACGTTTTCATGGCCGAAATTGAACAGTATTGTTCTGGACAACGTTTACTTTCAATAAGACGGCGCCAATAGACCAGCGTCGATAAGAGATCTCAAATATGGAATTCGTGATGCTATCTAGGACATAGATAATATTATAGGTTCAAATGAGCGTTTCAAAAACCAACTTTTTCCATCAAGGTAGAAGTTGGGGGAAAAATATCCACTTTCTCTACAAAACCTTCACCATTCCATTAGTGTAGTCGAAAATGTAGTCTACTCATTCATTTAACATTCAATTCACACAATGCTATAGTTTCGAATTTTATGCCGGTATTGTTTCAAACGGTAAGGTTGACTCTTTGATTAAGGATCTGAATTTTGAGCCCAAAAACAATTATGTCAAGCCGTCCGGCCATACGTAAACATTGAGACTTTCGCACAGGATATTCAAATTTGATTCCTTTTTTGAGATTTTCCCTTCAAATGTGTAGCTCGTAGTCTCAAAACTTCATTTATTATTTATCTCGATTCATTACTTTTTTTTCAAGAAAATTATTCATAATAACAAGTTATTACGCTTAGTTGTATTTCAAGATCCATCATATCATGCATCCAAACTTCAGAGTTGATTTCAGATTCTTATTCCGCAGTTGTCGGAAGTAGCGAATTGAGCTATGCAAGTGTTATTATATCAGAGTGAAATAATGATGTGCCTTGCTTGTTTGGATAAACTTCCATAAGGATTATATGATTACAAAATTCAAAAAAGTTTACTAGTTTTACAACTAGTTGTCGCTGTGAAATTTGAAATTTTCCTAACTCTGTTCGGTAAGAGACTGCGACCTTATTATTTTCCATGGTGTTTCTGTTGGCGTGAAGGTAGCTGTAAATGTCGGAACGAAACACTGCAACGTATTAACTCGAAAGCAAAAATATCCTTTCATCTGGTCAACCTCTCATTCTTCACCGTTGAAATCTAATAACCTGAAATGTATTTTACTGTGTCAAGAATCAATCAGCCGATGACTCTTCACTATCCAACAATGGAATAATAATAAGCATTATTAATGCCGCTGCGAAAAAGCGTTAGATCCGCGGATTTCAGAAGGCAGCAAACGCCGACTGCCATATGCCACGCATTTCAATGAAGAGAACTGTTAACTTGCGCCATTGCCTTTGGAGATTGCTTCGTAAAAACATAATGACCCGGTGCATCCTTCATTATGTTGGCTGTGTATGTGGGAATTCGGAATAATGGATATTGATGTAATCGCTTATGTGAGAATTTGCAACGAAACCTGTCGCGGTGATTCATTCCGGTTTTTATCCCACGAAAAACGTTTGGCCTTAAAGCGTTCATTTTGTTATTGCGCGTTTTACTTAGAAAATTTCAGGAAAAGCCCTGAGCAGAAGCTTTTTAGCGCTCCTTTTTTGGTGGAGCAATAAGACCATGTTACCTCAGAATTTTTTATGGGATTCGAGAATCGAGATTGATACCAAAAATATAAATGCAGAATCTCAGCACAATTGGAATAATATTCTGGAAATTAAATATATAAAAAATAAATAATTACAAAACTATGGTTGTATTGATGTGATTCTCTTGAAATTTGCATGAACATCAGTTTTGATTCACAAAATAAATTTCACTTGAATTGGTTATCATGTTATGAAAATATGAGGATTCTTCTTTTCAATATTCCAATTGAATTTTCTATGGTCCTGTTAACACTATGGTCACAAATTTCTGCATGAACATTCAGTGTATCAATCTTTATTCATAAAATAAATTTCAGCCGAATCGATAAATTTTTTTATGGAAATATGAAGTTTCTTCTTTTCAATATTCCAATTGAATTTTCTATGACCACAAAATTTTGCATGAAGCTTATTTTGACATTCTTGCATATAGCCACAACATTTCATCTTGATGGATTTCGTTTTGTCTGAGATTGCACTCAAAAAGAGTGCTATTGTTTCGCCGAAATTAATGCTGAATCACATGTTTCTGAAGAATCGATGGCAAAATTAATTATTTTTGGAAAATTGTGTACTCATATAATTCACAATGGGCATTATGGGCAGTATATTGAAATATAGGGTTTATCATGAGCTACTGTTAAATGAATCCTACCCTATCACCCACTGATTAAGTTCAATAGAATGTTGAAAATTTGGTTTCTATACTCTTAAGTTCAAATGCCGCGCCATATAGACTTACGAGTAAGCATAATTATTAGTGGGGATAACGATTCACAGTAAAGTGGTCAGTTCGCATCATTTAAATCATTTAACCTGTGATTCCACATTAAAACAATGACATGAATGCTGACGAGTATGTCACACCCAACCACCAATTCAGATCGTTTGAATTCACGAGCTCAATTCGTTGATTTAAATATTTTCTTCTCGAAAATTTGACAACGAAAGAACTCTGGAACTACTGGACCGATTTGGCCCGTTTACATGCTTAGACGCGAAAATTCGTATCTCCTTTTTAATCTTCTCGAAAGTATTATATTTATGGCTGAACAGAATCACTATTGATCACAGATTCTTTAACAGTAAGTACAACAGAATCGTTCGAGACGTATCGGAACGCTGTTCTTCCAAAAACGAGAGCACCAAGAATAATAATAATAATTATTATTATCTAGAGACTCGAATAAAAAATCCTAATCCACCTTTCACTACAACTGCTAAATTGAATTTTCAAAAATAAGTTGTACCATTTGAGCTCGAAATGTTTATGGCTCGAAATTCAACTTACCGAATAGTAGTAGTAACTGTATTTTATTGCAACAAGCAATGGCCATCGACCTAAGGTCCTTCAGCCTACTTACCGAATATGCAACCATTTATGTGTCATCATTGATTTGATAATTGAGAATAATCTGAATTGATTCCTCTGCTGATTATTTGTCTTTATCTCTTTATAAGCATTACAGAGGAGTATGGGAACTTGAAGTGTGCTTCCTCATTTGTAAGAATAAAAGTAGTTCAGGAATGAACACATTCAAGACATGACCTATCAGAAACCTTTCTTATTTGCAACATTTTGGCGGTTATTGAAGATGCACTTACCATTGTATTTTCTGTCAAAACTGAGCTTCAGACATCGAAATCAGTTTTCGTCCACCTTAGTGACAAATAGCACATTCCGTTCAAATGTGTCGAACTTGAACCAACATTCAACAAATAAGCGTTGGTCAACGTCTCATTTTTATGAGTTCATAATCTTCACACACCCTTACGAAGATATTTCGATAGAGAAACTCGAACCGAGAGGCAAAATAACATGTTAAATCTTGACGTATTTCTCATCGAAAACAAAGTAAGATTTCTTTATGTGAAAACAGAGCCATTCAAAGTCTCGGATTAAGACTGACAAAAGCAGCGTGTGAAGAGTTTACGACATTTGAGGTCAGGTGCCAACCAAGGAATGAATATAACATGAGCCTTCCGTCTGACAATCCGGTGCATAACCGCCTTAATATCTTAATCCAGAGTGATCGGAAAGCACTCAAGGCGACGTCACACAAAGTATTTAAAATGATAGCTGTAAAGCTGACACATTAGCACCTATTTAAATGACAGTGCGGTCATACAGTGCGCTGTCAAAGATAATAACAGACAGGCAACGTTTATGGAATGGGAAAATATCAGGCGACGAGTCTGATAATTTCACAATAAAACTACAATAAAGTTGGGTCTTGTCGGTGTGATGGCAGGGAGTTGTCTCGGATGATGCTACTTCTTAGTAACTGATGAGGAATTATGTATTGAGATTTCAAGAACTATTTTGTCAGGTTTCGGGTATGATTTTATCGTGGACATTTCATTTTGAAAAAAGCTGGTATGGAAGAAAAATTAGGTCGTTCAACTTATGTCGTCAATTATTCGAGAAACTTGACCTTTATTTCGAGATCAAAAGTTTTGCGCGAGTATACTCTGTTCTGTGTAGTTCACTGTGATGTTTATCTTTGAGGAAATCCAAGTTTCCATGTTTCAGAACCTGAAAGAATCAAAAGTTGACTGGGGTTGTCAGCGGTTGGCGAAATTTACATTTATGAATGGGATGTTTCAGAAGGAATAAAAATAGATGGAAATGATTTCAAACTGCATTAGAAGCAACAGTTGATATCCTGTCACTTTTTGGAGATACATTGCCACCGAACCTGTGAAGAATTAAACCTAAGCTAATATACGAAATAGTCCCTTCAAATTCCTACTCTAAACTAAATTCCTCATCATTAAAATATAATATATTACTTAGTGACCAACACTTTCCTCTCAACGATTTCTTAAAATATTTATTAAAGAAAGCTGTCTGTAAACGAAACAAAATGCACCGGTTGATATAACATTATACCATATACCATATACTATAGTCCGTTCACGAAAGTTTGAGCGCATAGTAGGCGTTTGTTCATTTATCTGAAGTTGGCAGTATTTGATGTCATAACGTAGAATATATTCAACGTTGCCGAATGTACCTGGCCTCGTCCGACGAGCTGCCGAATTATCAGAGAACTCTATGCAATATTGACAACATTGCGTATCAATCTGACAAGAAAATAAACAACATAACCTAAAATTAGAGATTGGGTGCATAGGCTGACAGGCTGAGCCCATATTCGGACCTCTTCAATCAGGGGCACTGTTGGTTGTATAGCAGTCTGTTTGAGGAAAAAAAAGAATAACATAAAGTTTCAATAAACACACTGGAATATGCCAAATTGTCATGGCCAACCGACTGCTCAAACTTTCGTGAATGGACTATAACTAACAGCTCTCACCCCAAAACTCACTCACTTTAGAAGAAAAAACTTCTGACAACTTATGTGATAGTATGGAAATCCGATTTTTCCTGGTAATATCTACTTCAGCACATAGTTGAACCAATCACATAAGAGAATTAAAACCACGAATGATGCGTCGCTTCATATTTAAATTAAAACATGTGTTAACATTCAAGTTTTTCTATCCTATTCAACTTCTCTATTCAAAGAGGTGTGTCAACTATGTACCTTGTGTGAAACAGCTTATCAGACGTAGTATCTCATATACGGAAGAGCTAGATATCACGATACGAATTTTTCTCCAACACCAATAGAAGCTTGCTCAGAATCTATCCGCAGATAAATTGAATGAAATTATTACGTTAGTTTGAATGAGTGTGATGAAATGCGAAACCGGTGTCAAGTGCTGAATTGCGTGTTGCTAATGCTGAGAGTGCTAACTGGTGCAATTGCGTGATTGTTCGCTGTTTGAAATGAATGCACCTGTTTTACATGGAAAAAACGGCTTATATGTATATACACTGTAAAAAGGCTCGGTCGTATTTAATAGAAAAGGTTAGAATTGTAAACGATTTATGTTTATGTATTCAGCCGATTATTATGTTTGCATGGCGAATGGAGCTCATGGAGAGAAAATTGCGAAAAATTGAAGTTAGGAATCTGGTAGGGAATCTGTCTGGGTGTTGCTGTTGCTACTCGGGCAAAGATTAAGGAGAGAAAGATAAGAAATGTGGCGACTACGATTAATTTAGCGCCATCTATTTGTCAGGATTAAGGACATTAGAAAACATTGCTATGATTGCACGTGGGTAACCTCTTCGTGCCTTCATTTTAGTCGCGTATCGTATTGTGTTTCTGTTTATCTATTTTGTGTGTGCATCTTTTGAATTCAAAATGGTTTACGAAGCATATTGTATGGTGATTAACTGCAAAATAATAAAAAAGCCCAATCCTGAACCTGAGAAAATGGAAATGTAGGTATTGATACTCGTATCATGTATATCTGTTTCTCATTGATTTTTAACTGCAATGCTCTCAAATGGATAAAGTTTTCTGGGCGAGGAGGTATTGATATCAGCAGCTGTTATAGAATGTGCGGTGAGCATTTTTCTACAGATCGAATAAAAACAAATGGAGAAGCACTTTCCTATTGAAATATCCATTGTTCTTCAATTCCATCTTAAAATTGTGGTTTATTTTTATTGTTTTGATAATTCGGTAACTGATATGTCAGAAAATTATTGATTTGTATTCAATTTCATCATTAAATTTTTGTGAGTAATGATTTCTAATAAAACTATAGCAATACAATGTTTCATTTCATTAATATCAATTCATTTTAAACAACGGTGAGATGAAAAAACATCCTGATCGACAAAACAAAGCTAGTGCTTTGCTTCGTGATTAAGATATTTTTTCTGGGCTCGTCTAAATTTAATGCACCTAATTTGTAGAAATGATTTAATTCGAATTGCCGCCCATTATAAAAGTTTTTCTCCTTTGAAAAATGAATCCTTTTGAGCGCCATCTTTGTGTTAGAATTAATCAACTAACCGAAAAACGTAGTCGGAATTTAGTACTATACTATACTATACTATACTCGTATATACTATTTTATAGAGTTGTAGGGGCGTTTCTTATCTTTCTCTCGCATATCTTTGTACTCGGGTTTATACAAGAAAATATGCTGAATTTTTGCGAGCTAGTCCTTGGGGGAACAACGTGCTTTAGTTTGGCTCAAATGTCTGTGATTCTCGAATTTTGAAACAAGGTTGATCTTACTTTTGTTGGAATTTTAGATTGAAAATAATTTCGTTCGTCCGTAAACACTTTCGAATGGAAAGAGCTGAAGATTTGCAAACTCTCTATGGCAGTGTTCTATGACGTTCACCCATATCAATTTTCATTGTAACGAACTATATTTATTAATTTAACCTTCATGTTCAAATCTCAAGACGTTCTTTAATTTATATATTTTGGAAGTCAGTAGTTTCAATTCTTTCATTTATTAATTAAATTTTTCCGTCGACTTCAAACTAAAAGGTGAGTTTAACGTGCACAAGATTGACAATAATGACCCATTTTCTTGCTCAATTTCTAAAATTTGGGTGTGCAATTTCATGGACAACCGAACATAAAGTATTCAGAGACAATACGAGACCCTACTGAAATTTATATGATGTCAAATGTATTTTCTTATGCCCAAGTAAAAATATACTTCAATCAAGAATACATAAGGTGGAAAAAAATCATATCAATCCGTTTATCAACACAGCGATTAAAAAAAGACTATTTCTGTTCAAATAAACGGCATAATTCTCAAGATGTGCCTTTCAGAACTTATCGTGGTAACAATCGACTGTAAACAAAATAAAAGATAATATGGACATCTCTTGAAATCCTAATATCAAAATGCAGAGGTACCGTAATATTCAATGATCGCACTTCATATTACATATGTTCTATTTTCCTCTCAACCGATTTTCACGCACATATATATTTCGAAATTCGTCAAAGCCCCCCCCTCCCCCGTAAAAGGTCGAATTTCATATGGGAACTCATATCCACGAAATTTTAATTTTATCTTTCATATGCAGGCTCATGAATTTACATGATCAATTCGTTAATTTATGATAATTTATAGACTATAGTTCCGAAATTATGAATATAAATAGCCAAAATTATACGATGTGAGCGACCGCCACAATGTTACTCAACAATGATTATTTTCGTGGCTATTGTGTTCATTCCTTGTGGTCCACATTATTTGTGTATTTTCGACTTTTTCATGAGTCCCATGTTGATTTGGCTTGTTTCGTTATGCTTGAAATAGGCTGGGATGTTTCTGTTGCAAGCGCATTCATGTTGAGTATCGTTGTTGCATGCTCGGTTTACACAGTTCTCAAGTAATGAATGAAACCTCGTGGTAGGTCTCATGAAAAAAAAATGATTTCGAAAAGAATATTATCATATATTCGCTTTGTTATATAAATGGATGTGAACTAAATATGATAGTATCTTATTTGTGATGCGAAATTTATGAATAAACAAGCTGTTGTTGTCAGAATTGAAAAACAAAATAATATGTATATATTTATTCGTGAAAATAGTACTTACGATTTAGTGGCACTTCAAATATTATCTGCAACTTTGTAAATTGAAACAGTTTTGGTATCAGCCTTTTAGGGTTTTTCAACGTAGTTATTTCAATCATAATTAATCTTATTATTCGAAAACATTCAACATTGTTATTAATTTCAGAAGATCGATTTGAGATTTTTGTTTCAGTATTTCTCCCTTTTTTATAATATAGTCGATGATACATACATGGAAATTGCTTGGGACATTGAAATATGACATGAAAATAGAAAAATAAAATTCGAAATAGCACCCAGAATGACGTAGAATGAACGCATGTTCTAGTCCCAACTCTTTCAGCAGACAATTATTGTCTATTGAAAATAATGATAAAATATTTTCAGCTTTAATATCGACTCATGACTCAAAAACAACCTCTTTAATTCTGAATATACAAATGTAAACTTCCCTACATATAATTTTTTTCTAAATGAACAATACAAGGAAATTGTGGTTCATTGAAGATTTTATGGTTACTGTAGATTAATTTCCACATTGCTTGAGTTTCCATCATGAAATTAAAAATCATAAGAACATATTATGTATGTTTGAGATAACGATTGTATCGCAGATGTGCGAAAAAATTTTAATTCATTCCTAATATCCGAGCTAAACAGTCAAATAAATCTTTCTTTTAAGTATTGTTTGAAGAATAAAATTCAACAAAAAATATCATAAATGCAGTATCGCCTATTCACAAGTCTCTTTTATGGAATATTCCCTGTATATTGTCGAATGTGATTTTTTGGATTGAAATTCGAAATATTCTGGAGTTTTTGGATTACTTTTACGAACTCTCGAAATGACATTCGGCTTTAAATTATTCAAACTTATTTCAACAATTATGAATCAGAAGTCAGCACTGATAACAATTCAATTGAACTGCATAACACGCAATACAATTACTATCAATTTGACTAACGGTACAATCAATAAATTTCAATGACAGCATTTCAACTTTCTCGCAATAATTACCCAATAAATACAGTTATCGTTTCGTATGAAACCCTAAAAAACCACGTTTGTCCACTCCATTTCTCGTCCAAAGATAACTATCACCACCTCAATAAATCACGTTTTTGCATTTCCTTTCATCACTATGGGTCGACGTGTTAAGATAGCTTTAGGCCCATAGCTCTTAGTTCAAAATTATAGTGCACAGACCTTATTCAACGTAAATTGCGCTATAATTAAAGGTATCCGATAAGTGCAGCATCGCATCGCTTATTCATATCGCTTGAAGATTTATAGTGGGCTTATTCTGTTGCTTCGAGAGTGATCTTCCAGATTTTTCGGGTATCCTGATGGAGGTCAGGTTTATTCTGAGGATAACATGTTTGGATGATTCGGGATTTTTTTTTCGAACTAGATTAAGAAGCCAATCACTAAGGCCATATTATCTTGCAATGGGGTATTTGAATGAAAATAACCTATAGGTTTTTAGTGATTAATTTTACATTTATGCAAACGTAACAGACGGTAGCACACTCTCATAAAAATATGCAGAATTAGGCGAATAATATTCTTAATGATATGTTAATTTTATCGTATGGAATGAAATAAATATCATTCTTATTATTTATTTTATTAGCATATCAAATGAATTATCCGAACTGTTTGTTATATTTTTCTAAACGATTTGAGTATACAATGAATGAAAATATATATTAATAAACCTCGTTTCTCAAACCATTCTAGGATATTGATATCAGTTTTCAATGGACAGTACTCGTTCGAAATAAAAAAAAACCAATAAAAATTCTATTGCAATGAATTACAATTTATAGAATACCACCACTCTCATAACACTTTTCGACTATTGTGAACGATTTTTTCCGACACTTAGTATAACGCATAAGATCCGTAAAACAGATCGTGAACCATTCAAATGAGGAATCGAATTTATATAGAATTACTTCTTTTAGTGTGGTATCTTCAGGAAATTTCGTTCATTCTCAGGAAAATTCTTCAAATTCAAACCGTTTAGGCAAATTTCCAATATCCCGAAATATGCAACCCTACCCCTACCATAAAATTTACAGGTCTCTAAAACATTTCGTTCGAAAGTTAATAAGTTAGTGTCTTGAACCGAGACGTTTCAAACAAAAAACAACACAAAGGTCCAGGATATGAAAACAAGGAGTCAAAATATAAATGCTGATATAAATACAAATTGTGAAAAACCTCTTTATTAGGAAGAAGGAATTTGGAATGAATTACCTATGTGTGAAAGGAAACGTCGAAAAACAGATAAACGAGTTGATTATTATTATTTGAATAACATCATAGTAAAATCATTTACATTTAAAAAAAAAACCGCACATTACAAAAAATAGAAAAAGAGCTGCGTATAGGTACTACACAATTTATTCTTAATTTATTTCAAAGGCAATCGAAAACACCAGTTTCTTTCTTATCGATAAAATTCACCTACGTGCTAACCACAGTTTTATTTGATTCATCAGATGATCACAATGAAAAGTACTCAAGGAATCTACATCCATTCTGAAATACCGTGCGAAGTGTTTGTCTTATGTACATATATCATTTCTTTCATATATTTTTCAGAAAATTTTGTTGCGGTATTTTTAATGACTTCGCAGTGGCCTATAATGAAAGAACCAATGAATAAGTGAATGTGATTGGTTGAAGATTGTTGGTTTCATAATTCAACTTATAGGGTTCATAAGATTTCATTGGGTTAGTTTGGAAAAACTATAGCACTTTATAATTAGAGGGCATCGTGTCACGATAACAATATTGACCAACAAAACTTGGATCTGAAAGTTGTGCATCCTTCTAACTGCGTTGTCAATTCCTTCCTTTCACTGCTTATTTCATAGTCTTTTTCCCGACTGTCAACATCTGAACACAGCTCTCGATAAACACTGAGTTACTTGAAATCTCAGAGCATATACCTACCTTGACCCTAATACAAGTTCAACAAATTCATAATCTAATTCATCGTCTAGCGAAAATCGCAGGAATAAGATTTCGCCCATATCTCTTTCGCTCTCGTTCATCCGATGACAATTTCTTCCCAGTTAACCATCCACATCACGTTCACGACTGTCCCACACCCGTCGATACCATCGAATAATGTCCCATGACAGTAACGTCGAAGATGTGAACCAATGAACTCTACCGATCGGAAGAACCCGATGGCGACATGTGTGGCCCCTTGGCTCTCGTCTCTCCCGGGACAGAGACAAGAGACAAAGGACTTCCTCGCGAGTCGAATTGGTTCGCAGAAGCGATTTTCATCTGACCGCTCCATTGCCATTTTGAGCAGCGATCTGCTCACGACCTCGTCATTTCGCCAGATGAGTTTGGAACCGTGATTGAGCAGGGTGCCGGGAAAGGAGAATGTGCAAGATCGAAGGGCATATACCAAGCGCTGATTTGGTAGTAGTCGAGTGTCGACAAATGGTCAAATGAAGATACTAATGGCCAACACGCTTCTGGAAGACGTGAGGTGAAATCAAAGAGCGGAAGTAAAGACTTCTTCTTTAATGAATCGATTCGGCTACCATTTGCGATTAGGCGCAAAAAGTTTTATGAGTGGCGGTTGACGCGTCCAAGGTAGAAGCTACGTACGATATTGCAGTACTCTTCTAGTTTTTGCTGCCACCAGGGTGTCGGATTCCTTCGAAAAACGATAATGGCGGATTTCTTGAAAATCATGGAAATGGTTGAAAAAGTAATCCGGCAACTTCGAAGGAACAGCTTTGTTGATGTTTGCATTAAAGTTCTGCTAACTTTTACTAAAGCACTGTTGTATAATGCTATACGTAACGTTCATACCTAACTCTCTACTTCTGCTTGAAATCAATTGTTTTCTTTATCTGGAAGAAATTTGAAAATTTTTCAATACACTTGCCATTGATCTTTCTGTTCAATCATCTTCAGATTTTTTGTACAACAACAAAATCTCCTCGCAACATCTTCACGGGTTTATGCTAAATATATAGTTGACGTTGTCTATTCTGCCCTACTATTCTCATCTGACAGCTCCATGGCAATTTTGAGCGGCGATCTGCTCACGACCTCGTCATTTCGTCAGATGAGTTGAGAACCGTGATTGAGCAGGGTGCCGTGAAAGGAGAATGTGCAAGATCGAAGGGCATATACGAAGCGCTGATTTGGTAGTAGTCGAGTGTCGACAAATGGTCAAATGAAGATACTAATGGCCAACACGCTTCTCCAAGACGTGAGGTGAAATCAAAGAGCGGAAGTGAAGGCTTCTTATTTAATGAATCGATTCGGCTACCATTTGCGATTAGGCGCAAAAAGTTTTATGAGTGGCGGTTGACGCGTCCAAGGTAGATGTTGCAGTACTCTCCTAGTTTTTGCTGCCACCAGAGTGTCGGATTCCTTTGAAAAACGATAATGGCGGATTTCTCGAAAATCATGGAAATGGTTGAAAAAGTAATCTGGCAAGTTCAAAGGATCAGCTTTGTTTTTATTAGAAATAAAGTTTTGCTGTCTTTCGATTAAAGAACTGTTGTATGCTGTTACTCGTGACATTTATAAGCCACTCCCTAGTCCCTACCTTTGCTTGACGTGTTCTACATCTTCATAACCTCATAGAATTTTCATTCATATTCCAATATCTTTATGAATTGAGCATTTTCTTGCGGTTCTGTAGTCACCAGCAAATGGTATTTTATTGTAGGTATAATATGATACTGCAGGAGAGTTCTGTACCTAACGGTCGGCATTTGATTCATAAGAATAGCATATTCAAATTGGTTTGAGGATAGGTTCAAATATGATGAGATTCCGCTATTCACCTGTCCTCCATGAAAACTCCCAGAATCAAGAGGCGGAATCCTTCTTAGTTGAAATGAGATGAGAAAATGTCTGTTTTTAATACTACATGAAACGTTTATACTAATTCTTATGAACAACTTGTCAAATCAATCATAATTATAATCCATCACACGAGTCGGAAAACATAATACATAAGTTAATCTCAAAACCTTGAAATACACATTTACATAAAACAATTCCATTTTTATATCTTAATTTCCAAGTTTCTGTAAAACACGCAAATACCTTGCGTTACAAACTATAAATTTGAAAGTATGCAAATAGTCTAACACGGTAATAATCATATCAGAAAAATGATTGTTGAATTCGATTACCTCAATATATACCAATTCGAAGTAAGGAAACGTCTGTAAGCTGTGGGGATTAATATTACCATATCCACCTCTCATCCATGAAAACTTGAAATGAGATGGGGGAATTTTTTCAATATATAGCTATTATTACATCTAGAGAAATATGAATAGTATATTTCTCGTGTTGTAATAAATAAAATGGAAGAATTAAATTTTTTAATTAATTGGATTTTTAACGTTGCTATGGGCCGTGTTTGTGAGAATCATGGTTGAATGGTTTTATTTTGACGTCTTGTCAGAAATGAAATTATTGAAATAATGTCGAACTACGTAAAAACTCAATCGGCGAGAGCCCGTGAATTTTCGATTCCAGCAAAATCTAAAGTTGCCTATAGTAAAGAGTATGCAGGCTTTCAGAATTGGAACGGTGGTGGACGGTGTCAGCGAAAATATTTTGTTAGCATATTTTGAAGATTTGGCATGTTGCTCTGATTCTTGTTATTTTCAATGTATGATTAATTCATTCGATCTCCAGTCGCAGAAATATTCACGAAACACGTTATGGCCAGAATTATTCATGTTAAGGTCCATGCTTCGTTTGAAGGAATAAACGAATGTGAACGTATTCGATGTAGTGGAAGCAATTGTTAAGAACTAAAATAAAGGATACGTTCCCAAAAAATCAGCAGTGTTGTCCCGGGAGCAAATCAAGAAATTCTTGATAGAAGGTCCAAATGACTTTTTTTCTGATGTATTAGGTGAAAATTTGCATAATGTACTATTTTTAGTGCAATATGACTTGACGTTTCATATTTCCCTTGGAACAATATGACTTGTCGTTTCATATTTCCCCTGGGGCAAGTTAACTTTGGTAGAGTACGACTACATTAATGAGGGAGAGATAGACCACGAGACGCAAGGTAGACAGCTTGCAGATTCGGAGAACGAATGTCTAGTATTGCAGGAAAGTGATATATCTGCAGAGTGAGACGAAAATTAATGCGTAGGATTTGGAAAAAATTATTTTCAAACGAATAGACTAAATGTGCAAACTCTAGTCGTTGTTTTCATAACGCATACTCAAAATTAAAGATTTTTTGCAATTTATGCAAAAAATTTAAAAAGAAAAGCCGTTAAATTTAAATCAATGTACGTTTCCATTATAATTTTATTATTCTGCTGTTCTTATATGCTATACTTTCTTACGTTTTTTCATTTTCTGAAGTCGATCTCTCCCTTAATGCGTGGTCAGTCTACAGTTAAGAAACGTATATCTCAGAAACCAAAAAAGTTACATTATTTTTTTCAAAATGTCATGGTACCCTCCTGAACTCATCCTATTATATTCTTTTGAATTGAGAGCTAACAAAATACAATACCTGAAACAAAAAAGTCCCTAGCTGAGGTTGGTGCAAAACGGGGTACCATACTATTCTGGCGTATGATACCAGAGCACAGGGAAAAACCTCAGTAAAAAAAACCCTGTCCCGCTGCTTTTATAAAATTGAGGTGAATTGTTTACACTAATTCTCATGAACAACTTGTCAAATCACTCAAGAATACTCCATCACACGAGTCTGAAAACATAATGTAATTTAATCTAAAAACCTTGAAATACCCACATTTACATAAAACAATTCTCTTTTTATATCTTAATTTCCATGTTCCTGAAAAACACGTGAGTACAAACTATAAATTTGAAAGTATGCAAATAGCCTAACACAGTAGTGAAACAAACGCAATAACCATATCGAAAAAATAATGGTTAAATTCGATTACCTCAATATATACCGATTCGAAGGTAGGAAACGCTAATCTCTTCTCCATTAAATTTCTTCTTCAACGTTTTAATCGTACATGTAATATGCATTACCTGCACTACGTTTGCTTCTTTACATAATGAGCTTAAGGGGCGAAGCCGACAGACTCGCTATTAAGCGCATTTTTTTCATTTTTATATGAGGAATTTTTCATGGAACTTCACTGGGAATATTTGAAGTGTCGGTTGAAGCTAGACGTACCAGGGCTGACCGAGTAGTGACCGAATACCTATAAACTGTTATAACTAATTCGATCATAACTGGTTCAGACATCAGACTCACCCTGTCTGATCATTGAATTAAGTGGACATCGCTTTTTATGATTCAGTGTATCGAGATTCCAATTTTTAAATTCTATGGCTAAAGTAAAAATCGGGAAGGGCTGCAGAACACGCTTCCAGCATACTATCATTTGATGAAAACAATTTTTTTTGTCTGGAAAACAGTCGGTAAAAGATCCTACAATTTGGAATTTAACTACTTAATAGATTTTAGTCAATTTCAAATAATTCGCGTTTTCTTTAATATGTTTTGATTGCTTCAAATCCTTTCATGAAATTTCGTATACAAGGGTTTTTTGGGACGATAAATTCAAATTTGTGGTCAATTTACTTGTATTTTCTAGAGGGCGCCACCGGCAATCATTTCAACCCATGTAAACCGTTGAAACTTCTTTGTGCTACCCTGTACACCGTTTGGACCTGAAAAATCGATTCTCCCATCCTTTTTACTTAACAAAAGGTATACCTCATCGAAGTCTCTAGGAGCAATCGTTTCAGAGAAAAATGCATTCAACGTAAGAGTCCCAAAATTTTTCCGAACATTATTCCCATTCAAATATTCAATTTAAATCAATTTGAAAATTTCTAAGGCGAAATGCATGCGGATTTTTTATTGCCAACTAATAAGTAGAAGTGGTATGCTATGTAATTGTTATTTTTAAGTGTTCTGAATGATTTTTCTAGTCCAAAATGACGTACAGGGTAGTACAAAAAAGTTGCAACGGTTTAAAGAGGACGCCGGACGAAATGATTGCCAGTGGCGCCCTCTAGAAAATACAACCAAATCGATCACAAATTTGAATTTCTCACTTCAAAAAACCCTATGTACCAACTTTCGTGCAATTATTTGGAATCAGTCGAAAGATATTGAAGAAAACGCGAATTATTTTTTCAACTTTAACACCCTGTATCTCGGAAACGAAGCATTTCCGGACCCATGTTTATAGGAACTTTTTTTGATTAAAATGATGTGATCTATCACCCATTTCAGTTTGTCGTAATCAAATCAGAACACCCTGTATATGGCTAATCCATACTGCTCCCGAATTTAAATGATTTTCTCCGTCGACCTCAAAATAAAAAGTGGGTCCAACGTATATGTAATTGAACAATAATGACCCATTTCAATGTTTGATGACGAGCAATGTCACATTTACTGTGTCACTATGTCAAATATATCCCTTGTGCAAAATAAGAATGTATACTCAATTCATAATGAGACCGACGGAAAAATCTTGTCAATTTGTTTATTAATCTAGCAATTAAAAAACTAGTTAATTGAATTACTATCATTGTGAATCAATATTAATAGTTCATCTTTCAGCAACAGTTCTATAATATTCTCGTATCTTTCCATTCGGCACAACCTTCATTACGAAGCCATAACTCATATTTAACAAATAAAATCGAATGTGTCCGCAAGCGACCTTGTCCGTTAAAAAAAATTGACCCGCGTCTTACGCGCGTTCTCGCAATACGACGCAAAGTCGTCGGTCAAGAGAATTTTTCAACGTTTTTTCATCCTTCGAAACGACTTGCGGTATCTATGCGTGTCGCAAATCGCAATCTCCGCAAATGATCTGAGAACGAACGGACAGACAGTCGTACCTCGGCAATTTCGTCATTCTGAGAACTGTTCTCGGACTAAATTGCGACTACACGTAGTCACTTTTGTATTTGTAACATCCGTTACACGAAATATCCGGACCCTACTGGAAGGAATTGAAGAAAAAAGTTGTAACGGGAAGGAAGGAGGATGTTGATATCGTATTATGCCACTGGTTGTGAAGATATGAGCAAAATTGGTTATGCATATTTGTGTTTGAAACTTTAAAGTGTTTGCTAGGTGGTTTCTAATTTTTGTCATTATGTTCACTCACGTTTATTCATAGGAAACTCATCTAAAAGGCCTATGAGTGATAACCTGTTCCAATGAATTACTTCAGCCTTTCCGAATAATGAAAATTAAACAAATTTTTCCCCACTCGGTCAGAATAATAAAAATTGAAATTTAGTTTGATTGAAAGCGACTCCGCCCTTCTCATTGCAAAAAGCCTGTACACTTTTTGCAATTTTAATTTGTACACGTTATTCTGCTCGGTGATACACAGGGTGTTTTATTTTTTTGCATAAAACGGAGATCCACACGAAAAAAACGCTTGAGAGATTTTTCGCCATAAATTGAACGAATAATTAAAAAATAATTATAAGTTCAAAAAATTTCAGTGGTGTACCACTTTTCAGTCAGTTTTTAAGTAAAACTTCAACACCCTGTATCTTGGAAATAATGCATTTCTGGAACTACCTTTATGGAATTTTTCGTTCATAAAATATTCTGAGGAATCATATCCCTTTAAATCTTTTGCATCAATTCAGAAACACCCAGAATAGTTCACGTGAAGTAACAATTCTCAACACCTCAGCATTTTAAGGGCTTCATAGTCATTCACGATTTTGTTTTTCAGATCTTTCAAATCAAAATAACAGGCAGTTCAATTTGCGGTACGAGAAAGTGTTGCTACTAACCTAATTTTCTTGTTAATTTAGTTAACAGTTCATATGAACGTATGAAAATTTGTATTCAAATGTGTTACGAAAGCTCAGAAACTTAGAAAAATAATGAAAAAGAATTTGAAAAAAAGAATACACAAAAGATACGTTGGAAGCACTCGACCTACCTTTTTTGGAATGAACGCCAGAGTTGGAGATGGTACTTCCCAGGATCTATTGTCTTGAAAAACTTGAAGAAAAATATCCAAAATATCCAAAAATTTCGTGGTTTCGATTGAAACAATTCACGGCGTAGCGCACTTTTTGGAACGAGAATTCGAACTGATCTCGCCCATATGTCCCCATATGCAGTCCGAGATTTCCCAACGGATTTTATTACAATTAAATGAAATGAATAAATAAACGGAATGAATGTGAAAATTAACCAAAGAAATCGACGCGTTGATTCAACGATTGTTTCGAAACAAAATAAATAATTATTTAACTGAATTAGAATAAAGCTAAAACAAAACAAATAATGAGTGTTGCATTAACAAAATGTGTCAATTCATTCTTTGTTTAAAAATAATTAAGTACTGACTTGTCGAAGGAATTTCAAAATGCAAAATATCAACTATCGTCCAGTGACTCAATTTATATATTTGCGAGGTTTAAATTGGATATGAATATATGAACGAATGCTAAAAGTGTATAAGTACACTTCGCCTTCAATTATTACAGCGCAAAGATGTGTTGCGCTAGAAATCGTAGAAATAATAGAGGCTATAGTACTGAAAAATCGTCGAGTGACTGAAAAAGATTTAATAGAAGACCAAGGCATTTATCTGGCAGCGTAAGCAAGTCCAGAAATAAGTGTGTACAATGCAGTCGATGATAATGGAAGGACAACACATGTAAATGCGCCCTTCCATTTTCACCAGAATATGCACGCTTCTCCGCTTCTCGAAATCCAACTACTCGGGAATCAACAAACCCTGTTGACCCATATCTCGGTTATTAAAAAATCAACCTGACCAGTCCGAAATAAATCAACTGTTAATTCTTCCGCTATGTTAATAGACGGCAACATCTAGAGCAGGTGCCAGGCAACAGGTACTCATGCAGATCTGATCGAGCCGCATCCGATTTGATTGAATCCGAACGATTTTTTTCTCGAACGAATGAACCTGTTCAACGAAAAAAATCGCCGTCATATGTGGATCTAGAAGTTGGACACGAGGAGCCGGTGTTTTGACTTTTGGACCGGTTCTCATTGGTTTGCGAATGATGATGGGCATGGGACATGAAGTGACGAGAATGGGACTGCATTTTTTCGGTTTCTTGTGCAATCGTATGTAACAGTAGCGTTTGCCGACGACCTTGATTCCGTGGTATTTGTTGAACAGATTCGTGATTTTCTAGTTAAATTCTCGAGAATCGAGTCGATCGTTCGACCAAGACTTTGAATGGCTTGCGATCTGATATTGCACTGTTCGAATTTTCATGAACACTGATTCCCTGGGCTTCAATAAAAATAGGTGAACGCTTTTCAAGTTGTACTTCTTCTGAATTATACGATTTGGTTTTAGAGAACCGACGCTTGATTTCATTCTCATCCGTGAAATATTCATTCGTAACGCGAAACCATAGAGATAGAAATGAAAATGAATAGCGACCCACAATGCGTTTCCGAACGAAAAGTACTCTAATTTAATCAATTTTCAATGAAATGAATGGAACCAAATTGACTTCTGTATCGAAAAAAGTTACAAGAATTGATAAAGTTGCATTAGGCTACGATATTTCGTGTAATCTTGATAATTACAAGGAGGCCGGCACAAGAATAAGTATTGGGACAAATAATTACCGATGGCGGCGCTGCAATCGCCGAATTAGCTGTTCCCGAAACGAGTATTGTGTCGTGCACGTTTAAGCAAAACACGAGAGATTCTGGTATTTCTCAAGTGGTTTAGATGATTTATTTCTTCTTAGGAATGAACATTCGTGAAAATCGACTTATGAAATCATTTATAAGTTTCTGATCATATTAATCGAGGAAGATATATGGAAAAATATCAGTTTCGGGCATTCACCCTTGTCAATTGCAGAAGGAAGATATTTAACCATCTAACGTAGCTCATTTCAAAGATAAAATGTATCCTGATATGATCAGTTATTAAGTGGAAACAAAGAGTTCTGCTTCAGTGAATCAAATTATATTTATAATATTTATTCTTCAATATATAGAAAGAAAAAAATGACAATATTTGTTATTGAAATGAGAGCCGTTGAATTCCAGGATGATTTTATTACAGAAATAAAAGACTTTATGGAAATTGACCACTAATTTTCAATTTTTCACAACGTAAAAAACTATTTTTATTGAATACAAATTAGAAAAATCAATTAATATTTTGTCGTAAGTAAAGCATTTATCATTCAATACAATCCAACATCCTGGTATAAACAAAAACTTAATTATCTAATGAGAAATGATACTTAATTTCACAATACAGAATCAAAGTAAGTATGTGTATTCTATTTTCTAAAAAATAGTGAATAGTGCAGATAGCATCAGTTACCTTCTAATTATCTCATATAAAAAACAAAAGATGTAATGCGAATTGAAAGAACATCCAGATAAGTTTCAGCCAAGTGATATGATTTCAGGGCATATATTCATAAAAAAAAAGTTATCACAACAATTTTGTCAATTGACGAGTAATCTTCATCTGTTTTCTTTAACGAGTGAATTGTAAACGTATCCAACAATGTATAATATTCCTCCTTCAAATCCAAATAGAAATCCTGAAACTGGCTAATATCTTTGTTTTCTTGATTTTGACTGTACTTTACGTCTGAAATGCTTCCTCTAGTGCAAACTGGTGATCATCAACTGATAAAATATTATATTTTCATAGCCACCATCCTATGAAATGGTGACCTGTGAAAGAACTTTTTAAAGCTGCCTCCATAAACACATTAGTGTTCTTCACTGTATTTTCTTTAAACATCTTCAAATCAGATTAAAAACCAACCAACTAGACAAATATTATAATAAACACACAACAGTAACACAAATATCACTTCCCATTTCTTAGGCACAAACAATCGAATGTCATATCCCGCGTTTTCGAATACTCGTTTCGGGATAGTCCTACGTAACGCCGCTAGGGTCGCATAGAGTTGTAGTTTGCTCAATAATAACTTGAATATATGTTTGAAATGTTGTCCTACTGTCTCTATATATCTTTCAACTCGATAAGTATCGATATTATTGTGTATTTTCATTTCGAGACGATAATTTCGTGGATTGCAAAGACTGCTAGAAAAAGAATATTTTCTGTAGACCATCGAACATTCTTTTTTTTGAGTAGCCGAGTACAATATATTAATATGTTCAAATTGTTCATGAAATCTACGACTCTTCATTTCGTGAAAGCCATCTTCGTTATGTTTATTTATTCTAAGAGAGCGTACAAAATAAATCAAAATCTTGCAATCCTACCCCTCTATGGTATTCGTCTCGTAGGAAAATCAGCTGAACTTGGTGGCTGCTTTTGATTTTGGTCATGATTGATCTACATCGAGCTTTTATCATTTCGAAAATGTTTTTGTTTTAATTCACCTGATGATCTCAAGACAATTATTGATGCATTGAAAGATTGGTCGGGCCATTTTCATCATTTGACTTGTTTTGAGACTGTAGACTGATGGTATTTTCGGTAATTGCATGAAATCTGCTTCCTTTGTTTTTCAGATTTTCAGTTTTTCTCTTTTTGATATAATGGAAGCCTCAACCCAAAAACTCGTATGGTCTTCATTCAAAGCATATTGAACAAGCTTTGATTTATCAATATCTCCCTGGTAAGGGAATGTTTTTATGTTTTCTGATTCGAACATTTGAAGGACGTTTATTTTCTCTTGAATATACTTGGATCTATGCAGGAAATTCATGGAAAATCCGAGTGGAAAATTGAACGAAGAGGATACTTGCCCTGGTATAAGGCATTTGAACGATGTTAGATTCAATAAGTACATACATACATCCGTTTAGAGATATAAACGATTTTTCGTCTTCATATCAAAATAATTACTATACTTATTATATAACACTAGAAGGTGATAATAATGAATCGAATCTCTTCTATAATTTATGGTATTTGGTTACCCTAATATTTATCCTGATAACCGAAATACATTGATATTTCAGAACTTGTCGAAGTCCATATCACCATAATAACTTCACACTGTATTATTAATATAAACATAAATGAATGAATTTGTGTTTTTTCTTCAAGACATGGTACGATCATCATTTGACATGACTAGAAGGTAGGTATAATATCTATCCGTGGAATGCAATAAATTCTTCATATTTCCGCATCTTGTCGCATCAGATCTCATGCATAAAACATTAGTTTAAATCGGATTTCACGATGAGCAGTGGATTATCAATGATCAATAACATTTGCATAATGTGTGTAACTGTCACAGATTTCCTCTCGCACTGAACATAACACGCAATTAATTATCACTGGGTGACGAAAGAGGAGCAAACACATCAGGCAACGTTTTTCGTCTAGAGTTGAGTTTAATCTATGAAGACATTTACTGAGTTGAAGTAGGAAACTCAACGGAGATGTAAACAAGACAAACTTGTTCAAATCTCTCGAATGCAAATTGTCGAGACATGTAAAATATTCGCAAAGATAAACTAACCGAGTGTTCGTTGTTAGAATGAGAGGTTTGAGGGTTTTACTAAATTATACAGCGATGAATCAGATATAAGAATCGCATAAATATGTTAACGTTGATGTATGTTTGATTAGATTATTTCTTACAACCGTGCTTTTTCTATAAAGATCTTGTATGTTCTCGTAGGAAATTTTGCTACAAAATAATTATTACTGTATCGATTTCACTACATAATACACTAGAAAAATTTTCATCTGATGTTTTACTTAAAACGACAACATGAAAATAAAACATTGGAAACATATTATCATAACCAATGTGATATCATATTATGGTGAAGGGTTATCTGAAAAGATAAGAATAATAGGGAATGAGAACTAAGTGAGAACGGCATTAGAGACTAATTATACCATCAGGGCTAATCTAACTGAAGTAAAACCTGATAATAAAACCAAACTCACCAAGAAGTGAACATATGAAGAACCTTGAGGGTAAAGTGCCTCAGCCTAAATAAAAAAATTCAATTTGACAACCAGAAAAAAAATCTGGAACATTGCAGATTTTCCGCCATTTTGTGAAAAAAAAAATTTCACTTCGTCAAATTTTCTGAATAGAGAACCCAAAAATACTGAGGTTTGACCAAAACCGTTACTTTGAGTGTTATACATAACTAACCACACTCGCATGAATCTTACTCAAAAATTATGTTTAACACCCTGTATCTCGCTTATGCTTCGAAAACGTATAAGGCAAAAATGATTTTCTCATGTCCTCTACACGAATATATCGTGTGTCCCAAGGTGATTGGCCTATTAGATTATTATTTTTATTATTATGATAATTTTTTTGGTCCATCCTATATAACTGACAACTATAATTCAACAACAGGGACACAGATCAGGTCAATATCTGATGACTTGCCAAATTTCTGACTTAAATCTCAAATATTGATCGAATTAGAGTAATTTTCGTAACACGCCAATTTGATCTAATAGGCCCTTCACCTTGGGACAGCTGATATATGTTTGTCCAGTTTATGATGAAACACCCTGTGTGGGTTTTCCAAATATGTAATAAGAAATTTTCTTAATACTTCATTCACAGATTTTTATTTCTAGTTGATTGCAAATCGACCTGGTCTTTATTGAAACATCTTTCATTTTCAGATTTCATGAAAAGCTCAATATTGCAAATTTCCTGAAAATATTTGATCCTGAGGTGAAAATGACGGGAATCTATGGTTATATAGATCAACGATCAACGATAGAGTTATTAATTATTGAACACCATGCGACTAGCGCATTCGCCAATTCGCATGCTATTTCATACGTTTGACTATTGAACTACTTAGAATAGTACGAGTATATTATATTATAAGGATTAAAAGTGCATATTTTTTTACGAGCAATATTTGCAGTTGCGAGGCGGAGCCGAGCGAATGCAAAATTTCGAGTAAAAATAGGCACTTTTATTCCGTATAATATAATCATGCAACTGCTAAAAATTCAACTTGCTCCCATACATCTATGAGAATACCTCTTCACTGTTAGATAGTGTAGTTTTGATTCTTTTTGAATAATTTACATAATTCTGCAATATCTTGGAAATTTATGATCTGCACGTTTTAAATGAATTGTTCATTTATTCTCTACCGCAACTTATCGCAGGATTTTGATTATTTTATTTGTTACATTTCACACAGAATGTATGTTTCAGCTTCGCTTGATGATTTTTATGAATTGTCTGAAATGTACAGTCACTTCATAAATGATGGAACAATTTAGCAGTATAGAAAATTTCGACTCTTATGAGTTGAAAATAGAGTGTGATTTTTCGAGTCACTATAATATTTTGCATAAATTTCGAATAGCTCAGATTTTCGATTCCATACACTGATTAGTGTTCACGGCAAAAACCTGTTTTGTAGCAGAATAAAATGTAGAATTCTCTTAACCCTCAATTTGTACTATGAACAACTGCAATATCTCAAGCGACAAAATTGACGAAGAATTGAATAGCTTTATATTCCAACACAACTCTCATGTAATATTTCCTTCAAAATGCTGTCCCTAAGGTGGCATGGGGACACAATAAACAAATATCAGAAAAGAGCTGATTCTGCTTACTCGCACAAATTTATCAGTTTCTGGGGAGTCTATCGAATCTCATTCGGAAATGATCGGTATAATGATGAAATAATAATTCGGCATGTGTGTAGATAAAGAGTTTATCGAAAGAGTACAGCTTATTTAATCAAAACTCTGAGTTGAGTCGAATGAACAGAATTTCATAAAAAAACATCAACTGAGTATGGTTGCAATTGCAAACAAACCAAAATTTTAAATAACGCTACATCAGGAGAAGAGTATATTGATAGAAATGAAGTTGGAATATTTAGTTCCAACGAATTAAATGATAATTTGAATAAAACTTCTTACAGGAATTTGCACAATTCCTTTTTGATTCACTTTTAATTCTTTGCTAACGTTTCGAACCAAAATAAAATTTTTCCAAATTAATGTAAAAAGTTTGATTCATTCATAGATACAATCATGAACCTCACAAAGCAACAAATAAATGTGATAATGTTTTCCAAGAATATTTTAGAAACTGAGGTACATTCATTCAATCTTCTATTAAACCCACAATCAAATCATGAAATCCTCTGCCAATAACCACAGCAATAAATCTCCTCTAATACACCAGCAAATCCTTATCACATTTCAATATCGAATCAACCGGTTTTCTTCGACGTATTACTAATTGCTACTGACTTACGAGCGAAATTGAAATAATTGCCTTCATATATACATACATATAAGTTTATTTCGTATCGCGAGAAACAAACGCACGGAATCAGTTCTTACTTTTCGAGAGGAATAAATGATAAACGCCGTTAATTTTTCTAAGTATTTCCTGTTCACGCTGCGAACGCCTTCGGAGCATATTTTTCCGAAAACACGGATGCAATTATATGCGTTTAAGACCAGAGAACACGCAAAAATAGCGCTGCAGTGACAGTTGAATAGGAAGTGAAAAGAGTCGACCTATTATCCCGCAAACAGATTCTGCCTTTTGCTGACTTGGAGCTGCGAATGAATGCGATAAATTCTTCGGGTTTGAATTTCGAGTTTTTTTCGATCATATGTGATGGAGCGATGCACGTCATGTCCTCTTCAAAAATTAACTTTTTTGTTGCAGTCTGACATTGACCGCTAATTTTTTTCTTTATATGAAGTGTGTACCAATATGACAATTAAAAATAAGTAGCTACTCTCTCATCGAAACGCAAAACTTATTATGATATTTCAGGATAGGACTCATTTGCTCTCGAATCAAATGTTTTTTTTTATCGGATTAACCTTCTATCATTAGTATTTTAGGTAATTCTTTGTTTTACTTTCATGTATGGCTAACATTCGCTGCTTCCCAATAAAATGGTTTTCATTTCGAATGAACTTCATATTGTTTATATCATAGATCAGGTTTTATTTGACTATATTCGGTCATAATAGTAACCCTTAATCACCAGTGAATAATGAGTTATTATTCACTGCTTGCAGATGCTTCATAGATTTATCTACAAAATTATATTTTTTAATATGATATTTATTCAGTATTCTAAATTACTCCAACTAACGAATATGGGTATAGCTCGTCAAAGGAGAGCCTACTCTACTTTTATTTCATAGATCAAATCAATTTTCATTACAAAATATACAATGACTAATTGTACAAGAATTTCGCATGTGTCAACTTGACTTTTTCCACATTAAGAAGGGGTTTAGGTCGCCAAATGATTTAATTTTCAAGAAATATATTCAGAATTCGTGGATAAAGTATAGTATGCTATTAGCGTATAATGGGTGTTATTCGCTCAGTGTTTCAGGCCACCAACATCGTGAATAGAAGCTATCCATATACGCTCGTTGCATAAATTACTATTGTCACTTTTTGTCGATGATATTGTGATGGGGCGTCCACGTTTCCTTCAAAAATTAACTTCGACGTTGATCATAATTTTTCTTCGAACTAAAGCTTGGTGGATTTTTCAACGTTATATGTGGAACAGTCCTATTTCCTATCTTATAAGGAAAAATTGAATAGTTCAGTGAATTTTCCATAGATTTTCTACTTCATGAATCTGCGGAGACATCGGTTGGCTGCAGACCAAAACTGGAAAAAGAAATATTCTGCCACTAGTACATTGTTCACCTGGTAATAGAAGCCAAACATTCCTGGGCGATTGTGAAGATTACTGAGTCGAAGCGCAAGCCAACACTTATTCGACTCTTATTAATTAATTTTCAGAAGTCGCGCATAATTCTCTCACAAAACATAGTGTTCCGAAATTACTTGGGTTACACTGGAAAAGTAGATATTCAAATTGAGTTGCCAAAATTGATGACTTTAAATTTAATTGGTGGTATTCTTCAGAGTAAAATGATAATGGATGATGACATTTCCATTCCAGTAAGAATATTGTTAGAATAGAGTATTCTTTGCATAGTTTTCTTCAGAATTGTCTATTAGGTATATATATAGTATTTGCGTTCATTTTTATATTACATTTGTATCATAGAATTTTTATTACTGTGGAGAACTCCTCTTCAATGTGCAATAATTTTGGAAATATTTTGAAATAACTCTTATAGCTTCTTCAAATAACATGATAGGCGATCGATATGTTAACAATTAATCACTAGAATCACTGTTTATATAGTAAGATGACAAAATATCATGAAGTAGGAGATAGAGTCTTCAATTTGATGGCTGGAATCTCAGGAATTTTCCCAACCATCAAGATTCCCATCTCCAATCGAGAAAATCATATCATTGCAGCCTCCGTCTGGATATTCAATTACACAATAATTAAGATAAGTTCCTAAATTTACGTCCACGAACCGTCTAGAGATGCCTATCCGAGATTGTGAGGCTGGGACTGGTGCAGTTGAAGCCCCATGGGGGGCGCAAGAAATACGAAACTTTTATAACATTGGACGTTCTGGCATAGGTAGCCATAAACGTAACTTTTCCTTTACTGGCGACAAAAGGAATATTTTATTCAATATTACGTTGGATGGAGGACTTGGCCGGCATAACATACTTGTAAACACATTTTTTCCTCCGGTTCTATCTTTACATCTTGGTGGATTTTAAGGCTTTTGTGAGACGGAACGGCACTACGGGACGCCACAATTCAAAGGTTAGAGACTGCGGTTTCACGGCTTCTCAGAAATCGCGGGACGCCCTGGAATGTCGTATGTAAATATCAAAGGACGCCAATGGACATTCGATTTGTTGTGGTTTTTATCTATGTTATGTTACCACTTCTAGTAAACTTTTTAGATTTTCACTCCCAGCCTCTAAAACAGAAAGAATGTAAGGCTCTTGCGAAAATCTTTGCACTAATTTGTCAGGATAAACATTATCCTTCACATTTATTCCCTTTTTTAGTTTTACTATTAGGCAACAATTTTTTCGAAAACAATTAACTCCTGACAAATTAGTGCAAAGATTTTCTCAGGATCATTTTATCTTATTTAAAAATTTTCCTTCTGTTTCAGAGGCTTGGAGTGAAAAAAGTTTTCTAGAAATGCAGAATCCTCCCAGATTTTATTTCAATCGATATATGTCACCACTTGTTTTCATTTCATTCTTTGTCTGTTTTTATAACTTCTTCTTTTGCATAACAAATACATTTGAGATAATATAAATCCTTATACATTTCTATGTTCAAGAGTTGTAACATTACTCGTATTGCTTCTAAATACTTAACTTAATTTCACTTTGAAAAAAGTAGAAATTGACCAATAAAATGGATCAGTATCAGATCAATTCCTTATAAGTTGAAACCGCCTTTAATTTTGAGGTCGACGAAAAATGATTATAATGCAGAAAATATAACAAATTATTTGGTTAAATCGATTGCTACGAATGATAGCGAAGATATGGAAGAGAATGGGCAATGGAATATATAATAAATAAAAAATATTTTTGTTGTTTAAAAACTCTGAAATATTGAATTTTTTTTTTTTTTCAGGTGAGCACAAAACAGATTTCATCGAATCACACTGGTAAGGTAAACTGCTCAGTTCAGATAATCTGATGAAATGAAAATTTTTCAGCCAGTTACCAATATCTACTATATATCACTCGAATCAATTAATTTTCAAAATTATTTTCATATACTATTGGAAAACTAGCAGTAAGTATATGGTATTATATAATTTCACAAATTTCAATATGACAAGAATATACGAGATTATTCGTGACAAATATTATTCAGTTAGAATATAAAATACGCAATACTACTAAAAATAATGGAAAAAACACTAATACAATTCATTTCGGAAATTTAGAATAAGCTCACATTGAGATGTGAGTCGTCCTGAATTTGTTCATTTATTTCTTTTTTTGTTCGAGGACCTTGAAAAGTAACTCTTCTGGCAACTTTATTCAAAGTTTATCGAAGGAACTCAACTTCATTGTATCCATGAAGAACCACAAATTTGCAATATTTTTATTTTATCAATATTACTCTATAGTCCGAGGGCCAGCTGCCGTATTGTCAACAAGCGATTTTTCAAGGCGACTAAGAACTTCATTGCTCGGTGTGCATTTTTGCAGGTAAAAGAGGACTCGCGCAATGAAGTTCGTATACGCTTTGAAAGATCATTTGTCTAGAATACATGGCCTGGTGAGAAATTGGTCATTTCGTCTCGAGAGAAAATTGGTGAGGTGCATCAAAGAGTAGTGAGAAGAGGCTATCTATTGTTTTCCGTAATTTTTCACACTATAAGACTGTTTTTTTCATTATTCACAAAATTATTCTTTCGTTTTATTCTCACATACTTGGGAGGATCATAAAGACATGAAATACAACCTGAGAATGTGTTGATGGAATTCATAGATACAGTTGCGAAATATATATTTCCGCTCAGAAAATATACCGGTCCAATTTTACAGTTAGCAATTTCCTTTCGAGATCGTTACTATCTCATAAAGTCAGGGATTATACTGGATTTTAATACTATTGAGAGTCATCAAATCCTTTCGTTTAACAACATACTTGATGATCTAACTGTCCTAGACGAGAACATAAACTATGATCCAAATGTCTTCTGACGAAATGACCAATGTACTCATGAAGAACCATCATAATTCATTCAATTATTGAAATTTAAGAAAAGCCCTGAGCAGGAGCTTTTGAGAGCTCATTCTTTGGCGGAGCAATAAGACTATTACCTCAAAATTTATATGGGACTTGAGATTGATACCAAATATATAAATGCAGAATCTCAGCACAATCGGATCAATATTCTGGAAATTTCTCGAAATATGAAATCTGGAAAAAAATTAGTTTTATGATTCCGCTGATACGATCCTCTTGAAATGTTGCATTAACATTCAGTATGTCAGTCTTGACTCACAAAATAAATTTAACTCAAATCGGTTATTCTGTTATGAAAATATAGAGATTCTTCCAACTGAATTTTCTATTGTTTTGGTAGCACTGTGGTCACAAAATTTTGCATAAAATTCAGTATATCGGTCTTCTAACAAACAAAAATATCACTAAAATCGGATATTCTTTTATGAAAATATAAATATCCTTTTTTTATTGTTCCTCTCGAATTTTTGTTGTTTCTATCAACACTATGTTAACAAAATTTTACATGAACTTTCAGTGTATCGATGTTCATTCATAAAATAAATTTCAATCGAATTGGATATCTTTATGGAAATATGAAGTTTCTTTTTTCAATATTCCAATCGAATTTTCTATGGTTCTGTTTACACAATAGCCACAAAATTTTGCCTGAGGCTAATTATGAGCATTTTGCATGTGGACCCAACACTTCATTTCGATGGGCTTCGTTTTGTATGAGATATTGACGATCAAAAATTTTGAATGGCCATATTGTATGGAACACCCTGTACGATTTGGCTGGTAAACGAACTTAACCGAGCCATTTGGGATTCGATCTCACCCTAAAAGTCTCTGGAACGTACTCATACCGAGATCGAAATACTACTTGGACCTTGCACTTTTGAGTTTCTGAACATAAGTTATTCCATAATGTTCTTATAGGTGCATTGCCTATACCACAGAAAGGTTCTTGACTATAAAAAATAGTAAGTGACGTTTGTGCTCCCTTTTTGCTAGTGTAACAGTCATTTCGTATCCTTTATTCCTGAGTGACCAGAAACCCAGAAAATAATAGGAATAGATATTCTGGCGATATCCATTAACCAAATCCAAGTCCTAAATGAGAGATTAAGCATGATTTCAACGTAATCAACAATCGGTACATTCCATCGTTTAATGACCTAACTCATCATAATCTAAATCTTCTATATTCCGACACACCAACCAACATTCGACAGAAGTCCAGAATCAGCGGCAGCGTGGGAACTGGCCATTTCGCAGGCCCGAAATCGGTCCGGCAGAGCAAACATTATAGGTGTTACGTTAATAAATATCAGCCGGAGATATCTCGCGCCACTGGACCGCGCGCTCGAACTACGCGCGCATATATCTGGCGAAGTGATAAGATCTGTCGGAGATAACAGATATTTTTATAACTTGGAGACTGAGATGTGTCAGCTGATGGCCGAAGAAGATTTTTAACTGCCAGTGGCGTTGCTGAGTGGAAGTTTGAGTAGTCCGTAGTCGGTTCCATGAAGAAATGAGGTTTTGTCCATCTACCGATTTGATGTCCCTTCGAGTGGTTCCGTGGAAAAATGTGAAATATTGAATTGGCTACTTTACCGAGGTTTCATTTAGAATACGAAAATTGATGTAGGTTATGAAAAACGTAAAGGCTAAGAAATTTTGCCTTTGCAAATAGTTGGGAAGTTATAAAATCCATGAAATTATTGATATGGATGTTTGCATTGACTATGAGATCGGTAATTTTGACTCATTAGTTTATACCATTTAAAGAAATGGGTTATTATTATTATTTGTCCGAATCTGTCATAAAAAATATATACTAGTGTCAAGGAAAAAATTACCATGCATAGTGCCACGCGATAGAATGCCATACAAATTTTTGATAACATTGGACAAAGAGGTAACAATTGTACAAAATGTGATATGCGGGATTTGTATGATGCAGAATCCAAATATCCAATCAGTTTTTGGATTACTAATAGAGAATTTTATTCAATTCTAACCTCTTTGTCCAAAGTTATTGAAAAAACAAATAAAAAAATTAACTTTAACACCCTGTATTTCTCAAAGGAAGCAGTTGCGGACATATTCATGAAACTTTTTTTATTTTATGGCCCTCTTTCGCGTGGCACATGCAAGGTACTTTTTTCCTTGACACCCTGATTATTGCACATGTCATGAAATTCCATATTTCTGAGAGAAAGTGTTCACGGTTCCAAATAATATTTTCTCAAAAATTTTTATGTACATATTTAAGTTAATTATACGAGATTTTTCTAAACCCACGCACTCAATAAAATGAAATTATACCATCATTAACTGAAATATATAAATCAACGAAAAGGAGAATATTTCCCTGTTTCACTCAAGTTTTGTCTCTACTTATAAGTTCTTTCGAGAACAATATCAGTTGATTAACTTCAACGTTATGATGGTTTTAAAAAAAAAATAATTTTCCGATCGCGTGAGATATTTGAAATTTTATTTTTTCGAATAGTTCCAATACTAGAAAACAGAATTTTAAATCTAGCTGCTGTTCATCGATTCATACACATACTTGTGCAAAATTTTTTGAACATCTTCAGAATATGTCATTAAATTAAAAAAATTCTTGGAGCTTTTTTATTCCTAATTATACATATTGGTAGAAAATGCAAAGGTATTATTCTGATACTTAGAAAAAGAAGGAATCATTTCGTAACTACTTCTATAATTTTTGTAAAATTTTAGTTAAAACAGAAATATAATGAAAAATGGTCTAAAAATCCCTATTGAGGGACTGAACGAATTATAATTATCATCATAATTATAATGTTCAATTCATACTATTTTAATGTGCAATTGTCATGGGCAATCGAGCAAAAAACATTCAGAAGCAATACGAGTAATGTCAACTGGAACATAGAAACATATAAATTGTCTTGTGCAAAATAGGAATGTATTACAATCAAACATTTATTCTCAATTCATAATAATGTTGACGGAAAAATCTTGTAATCAACTCGTTTATTAATCTAGCGACAAATGGTCTCGAACTATTATTAACAAAAATTTCAACAGAAGATTTATGAACTAACGAAAATCTCAGAATTCTCTTTCGAAGTGATAATAGGTACCAGATAAAAATTTACTCTTAATACATATAATGTTCAGAAGATACTCCAATATTTATTTTCAAAATCTTCGATGAGGGTAAATGAAAAAAAGAATCTCTTTTGAAATTTACAATATTAAAATCTTCGATTTTCTTACAACTCCTGTCATTCCATTTCAACTGTTATGTTCTGTTCATAATATTTTTTTAATTCCCCTTAATCCATGTCCCCGTCACTGGAGACAACACACGGCGTCCCACAAGGTCACTGGACCCGTCAGCTTCCAGATTATTCAATATAGTTTATGATCTTGACAAGTTATTATGACTCAATAAATATATAAAAATATAAACTTCACCTTTATATATGAGAATTTTAATTTTTACTACGTACGACGATCGCCGCTCTGAGGATTCGTTTTTTTTGGTGGCCGTTGTCCAGATCAAGTTTCATGTGGTTTTCGGAACTGAAACGTTGACATATTTACGACGCCACTTGGGATGTAATTCTTAGTGTTTACAGTATTATGACAACTCGGGATTTAGTTTATGACAGCCGAGCAGCGGTTGACAAACGACAATGTGAGGTTAGGAATTATCTACACAACACGGCTTTATTGTGCTTACTAATTTTCCCCATACAGTTTTGAAATTCTGGGATGTCGACATAAGCTATGTAATTTATTTCGTACCTACAGAAAATAAACATCTAGCAACTTTTTAATTATGAATTTGAATCAGAGTAACTTCGAAATATTCAGAATTAACATTATATTCGGGTCAGTTTCATTTTTGATTCAATTGATATAGCATATTGCATGTACATAAGTAGTGCATATCAACACGAGTAGATATTTGAGTAACGTAAGTTGCTGAGTAATAAGTAATGAAAAAACCTACAACTTTCGTTTATACACATTTTGTATATTGCCTCAGAATTAAAAAAAAATTTGGTTTTTATTTTTATCTTCTACAAAAAAATTGACTTACAATTGAAAAAGCACCCTAATTTTCAATAGAAAAATTTCACTTCAAAATATCAGCGTTTTTGGAAAAAAAGTCTGTAGGATTTTCGTCCGTTGAAGTCTCTTCATCGCAAAGTGGTGAATGGTGAATGTTGCCTGAAAATGCGAAGGAACTTTGCTGCTGTTGTAAATCTCGATGAAACATTCAGAGAGCTGGCTGCCGAAAACATGATTGAAAATGCACATAATTATGTTCAAATGATTGATCTCCACATTTCCAAACTATGATATTTGAGCATTGATTTTAAATCATGTTTTCGACAGGCAACTTTCAAAATTCTTAAAACTTTATAGATTTCACTCCCAGCCTCTGAAACAGAAATAATTAAAAAAATTTCAATTAAGATGAAGTGCAAAGATTTTCGCGAGAGCACTTCATCTCAATTAATTTTTTAGTTTCAGAAACTGGGAGTGAAAACTCATAAAGTTTTCAAGAAATGCGGAATCCTCCCAGAATATATTTGAATCGATAACTTTCAAAATGTTACATCCAGCTACAATGAAGTTCTTGCTCTTTCCGAGAACCTTTTCCTTAATCATTTGAATTTTCTACACTATGAGAAAGAGAAGATTTCAACGAACAAAAATCTAAAATACTTTTTCAAAAAGACTAATATTTCGAGGTGAGAATTTTCGATTGATTATTAGGGTGCTTTTTGAATTTCAAGTCAATATAAGGTTATAAAATAATATTTGAATAAAAAAAATAACACAAATTTCGTGAAAAAAAGTTATCTGAATGATGAAAATAAGAATCAAAAAACTGGTTTCTTGAATAGCATAGGCCCCCAAATGGGCAAAAAGTACAATTAAAGTATAAATATACATGCATATACATAGGGCCTCCTCATTTATGGCCGCCCCAGGCCTCCAACTATGTCAGTACGCCACTGCTTTTTTCTATAGTATTTGTAGTTTTGAAATTCAGAATGAAGTGTTTTCTACCTTTCAAAACTGACCCCTACCACTTCACAACCTCAGATCGCTCCTAATTATGTTTCTTTCATTTTCGTTTATTCTCTGTTTTTGAGCGCTCGTTCAAGTCAAACGAGTGCTATATCGTTATGGCCAAATGTCTGTTATTTCTTCTAATTGTTTTCATTCTACTTTAATATTTTTCGCATTCAAAATTATTGACCCTGGTGTACTCAATATCTTCTAAAATTCAACACTCGAATTAAATCACATTCTTTTTGTTCTTTCGTCAACATCGAAAAAACAAGCAGAATGATGTTTTTGGTTTAACGGATATACCTACTGATGAATACAGATGCTTGTATGCTTTTCATTACATTAGTATTTAGTTATTCATTGTAATATGACACAGGTAACATTCATGAATCCTAAAACATCTAAAGTAAATAATCCGTTTTATATTCTACCTAGCTTTATTCTTTTCACAGTTATTTCAACAACAACGACAGGTGAACCAGAACTGGGCATCATCAACCCCATTCACACCCAGCGTGACATAAAAGCCCTCCGGAAATGCCTCTTCAATTCTTATCATAATTATAATCCCGAAGCCTGGACGCGGTCGTCGCATCGCATATGTCAAAAACGTCAAACACCTCGTCCTGGGGAAAGTCGCGGCTAATATCCAGGCACGACCCTTCTTCTTGTGAACGGCCAGCCGGAAAACCAGCAGGGATCGGGCGAGAGAAAATAATGACACAGGAAACCATCGGCATGTGGCTGTGGCCATGAGTGGGGTAGATTCGGGAGTCGATAAGCTTGTCAATCATTTGGGATGTTCTTGATCGATAACGATCTTTCTTAAACGGAGATGTTGAGATACGTTAGATTGAATATAAAGAAGCAGTGAATTGCACACCGTGTGCAAGAAGTCTTGGATAATTTTGTGGTCATCGCATCGGCTGTTGAATATTTTACTATTAAGAAAATTTAGGTGGAAAACGAATATTCGAAGGATATAATAATACTCTTTCTTTCGATGAAGCCTGCTCAGTGAACTCTACAGCATTTCGTGCCAGTACTTACAAAATTGCCATCTCCAGTGATTTTCAGAGATAACGATATAGCACTCGCTCGTTCCACTTAAACGAGTGCTATATCGTTTTGCCGAAATGTCTGTTGTTTTCGATTTTAAGCCGAAAATAGTCTCAAACGAAAGGGTCCGACTCCCTGATGACGAATTCGTGGTCAAATTCAATTTTGTTCGTGAGGCCGGCCGTCCGTTAGCTCGATAACTTTGAATGGATTGTCCAAGAGACTCGAAATTTTCAGGGTGAGTTCGGTTCCCAAAAGCCTCGGTTGAATTCATAAACTAGCTAAATCGTATAGGGCCTTCCATAAAATATGGCCTTTCAAAATTTTTGTTCCTCAATATCTCAGACAAAACGAAACCAATCGCAATGAAATTTTGCGATCACACGCAAGATGCTCATAATAAAAGCCTCATGTAAAATTTTGTGGCCATAGTGTAAATAGAACCATAGAAAATTAAATTGGAATATTGAAATGAAGAACCTTCATATTTCCACAACAAGATACCCGATTCAAGTGAAATCAATTTTGTTTCTTAAGATTGATATACTGAAAGTTCACTCAAAATTTCAAAAGCATCGCATCATCTAAACTATAGAAAATTCAATTGGAATGTTGACAAAAAATCTCCATATTTCAATAACAAAATATCCGATACCAGTGAATTTCATTATGTGTATAAAGATTGATATACTGAATTTATGCAAAATTTCAAGAGGATCGTATCATTAGAATCACAGAATTCAATTTTTTCAATTGTCAAGTTTTTACATATTTCAGTTTTGGAATAATTTCCAGAATATCTTTGACTGCTCGCACAGACCTAGTGGTCGTTGATAACGGAGCTAGGAATGCTGATAGGTATATAAGGAACATTCTTGAAGAGCACGTAGTGCCATTTGCCCCATACATTGGTGAAAATTTCATTTTTATGACGAAATGCCAGACCCCATCGTGCGCGCATCATTCAGGAGTACCTTGAAGAGGTTGAAATCTCTCGAATGGAATGGCATCAAGAAGTGCAGATCTCAATCCGATTGAGCAGGTTAGGCACAACCTCAATAGAAGGCTGAGAAGTTCCGAAAATCATCCAGCTACTCTTAATGACTTAGGAATCCAACTCAGAGAAATCTCGGAAGGATTAGATCAGAACATTTAAGATCACTCATTTTGAGTATGAACCGTTGTTGCCGAGCTGTAATTAACGCAAGGGGTGGAAATACCAAGTATTAAATCACTATCATCATTCCAGTATTTTGAAAATTGTTTATTTCTCTTCTTTCACATAAGATTCGGTGAAATCCTGAATTTTTATTCCATTCAATGTGTCTTGTTTCGTTCAAAACCTTCCGAGAGAACATAAAAAATAAGTTATAAAGTCAATGTAGAGTTAACTTTCATTAAAATTGAGATTTTCAGAATGTGCGTTAATTTTTTTTTGCGTTGTCTATAGTAGTATCAATCTCAAGTCCTTCACAAAATTTTGAGGTATTACTTATTTCATTTATTCAGTCCATTATTAGATCAGATGTTCAAATCTCAAACTCTCAAAAAATTCAGTTTCTCAAGTTTCACTCACGAATTCAATTCCGAAATGAACACTCAAGAAGATTTGTCCAATGGGTTAGAACAAGTCCGGTAGCGTTTTTCTCGAGATTTTGGTCTTTGTCAGTTCTTTTGGCATAATTTACGTAAGCTTGCACAAACATAAATCAAAGGAAGACCAAGCCGGAACGCGGCTGTCCGCCCAGGGTTCCGTTTCTGCCCTTTAATTCCGGTTGCGGCCGTCGGGGGCGCCACGGTCGCCGGCGCGGTTCGTACAACCGTTCCGGTATTTAATCGCGGTCGGTGTCGCGTATCTTTCACGGTTATTAATGAAACGATCCGCTCGAGGCTTTCCATGAAATCCGAGAAGGTAGATTGATGCTGCCTGCGATAATTAGCTATTTAACGGACGCCTGTCGATGTCACGTCGTCGGTTTCAAGGGGTTGGTTGAAATATTTCTGTTGAATTTGAAAATTTCCTTTTATGGATTATTTTCGAAATTATTATTTTCAGCTATATCCTGAAATTTCAACGAATACCGTATAGATATAGCATTCGAAAAATACTTGATTCGAAATCTGCTATTTACTCCACGAAGGTATTAAAACTCCCAATATTGCTGAAAAAACAATCTCAAAAACGATTTGATTTTTTTTATTGTTTTTTTTAAGGTTTATACAAAACTTATATGATTCAGATATATCTTATGGTGTTGGCCAAAATACGTTAATTCATTTAGCTCCCCGAAGTATCAGACGTATTTGGAAGAAGTCCAAAATAACCAAAAGCTGACATTTCAGTCCTAACTGAGCAACATTTATCTATCTAAATCCAAAACTTCGATTTAGATTTATTTAGAAACGTTTTTCACATTAGTGTTCGTCATTTTTTAATTATTCAAAAAAATATTTTAGAGGGACTAAAACCGAAATTTGATGCTTCGATACCATTAGCTGACAGTGTTGGTAGCATTGTTGAGACAACTTGTATTACAGATCCAGATTGGGAAGAAAATCCAAAAATCTTGCTGAATTTCCTCCCCCTTGTAAAAATAAGATTCTGGCTCATTTTCGAAGTTCTGGTATATCTCCCTATCACAATATTTCAGTGCTGAAAGCATACTCTTTCTGTGTTGTCTTTTATGGCCTTTTTCTTTGGGGTAGTCATTTTTTGACATTCAGAGTCTGTAAGAATCAGAATCTGACATCTCAAACACTCAACAATAATTGTGAGGGTTTCAGCGATTGGACTTCGACCTATAGAACGGCGAAATACACGTTTATAGATTACTTGTTTCAAAGGAAATAAAAAGGGATACAAAATAATTTCAAATAATTTGAACTGCTTTCGAATCAATAGTTGACATTCCTGTCAGTTTTTTAGTCGCATTATATTTTATCACCCTCAGTCGGCAACCTTTTGAAAAACCGAAACCTCTATTACCTAAATAAATATAGAAAAGGGTCACTTCTAATTCCTACTATAAGCCGAATATCACCTCTTATAAAAATATAATACATAACTCTGTAACCTCAACATTTCCACAACTTTTTTTCTTGAATTATTAAGAAAGCTGTCTGCAAACGAAACAATATCCATTGCACAATATTGGCAGGAACAGTAATGTCAGGTATAATATAACAATAAAAGCAGAGAATAATACCAATTGATTAAAATCAACCAATATTAAACCCATACTTCGGAACTAATCCGTCAACGCACAACGAACATGCATGGTGGTAATATCAAACGGAGCATCCATAGATAGCTATTTCGCCCTATTTGGGGCTCATCAGTATGGAGGAGCTCAGTCTGAAAGGCATTCTGGGTTCCCTTACTTGAAGAAATGTCGCCCAGCTCTGAGTATTATCAGAAAAAAGACGCCATCTCTTGGGATCCTTACGAACACCTACCTCCAATGCATGAACGTTGAACGAAGTTGCAAGATGTTTATCCGTTTTTCATCAAACTGGTGGCAGTCCAACTTTGTGGATCTTACCTTCAGTCGATGAAGTGGAAACGCTCGATTATTCGTCATAAACCAGACGTGGTGATAATAGTACGAAATGAAGATTATCGCGTTAATCGCAGGTATAATATAAACAATAAAAGCAGAGAATAATACCAATGATTAAAATCAACCAATATTAAACCCATACTTCGGAAACTAATCCCGTCAACGCACAACGATTAACGCGATAATCTTCATTTCGTACTATTATCACCACGTCTGGTTTATGACGAATAATCGAGCGTTTCCACTTCATCGACTGAAGGTAAGATCCACAAAGTTGGACTGCCACCAGTTTGATGAAAAACGGATAAACATCTTGCAACTTCGTTCAACGTTCATGCATTGGAGGTAGGTGTTCGTAAGGATCCCAAGAGATGGCGTCTTGTTTCTGATAATACTCAGAGCTGGGCGACATTTCTTCAAGTAAGGGAACCCAGAATGCCTTTCAGACTGAGCTCCTCCATACTGATGAGCCCCAAATAGGGCGAAATAGCTATCTATGGATGCTCCGTTTGATATTAACCACCATGCATGTTCGTTGTGCGTTGACGGGATTAGTTCCGAAGTATGGGTTTAATATTGGTTGATTTTAATCAATTGGTATTATTCTCTGCTTTTATTGTTTATATTATACCTGCGATTAACGCGATAATCTTCATTTAGTAATGTCAGGGTTAAAATCATACATTGAAAAGCAAATGGATTCAGATGTCTAATAAAAACATTTATCAACGAGTTTCATATTGAGCGTAGGGAGGCATATTTTGCTTTTTTGGATCAAATTCATTGAGCATTGGCACAATTTCGAATCTCTATCCAGAAATCAGTTGTAATGTGCATAGGAAACAAACTGTAGAAAATGTATTAATGGTATGTTTCATCATCTTTGGAAAAATGTATTATCTCAGTTGCCCCTCCAACCAAAGTTGATGGTTTCTATCATTGACAGCTCGCAAATTCATTTAGTTCAAAGGAATGATTGCCTGAAATGACTTCTCCAGTGGTCGACAACCTTATTCATATTGAGGATTAGGAGATTCATGCAGTTTTTGTTATTTGTTTGTTGATATTGCGCGAAAATTCCGCCTAACGAATTAAAATTACCCCACTTCGATCACAATCAGTGCCAAAAATCTGAACGTCAAGATCGTTCAAAAAGTAATTTATAATCTCTAAAAGGGCACCTTGTTCGATCTACCGTGTGATAATGGCCCACTAAACGACAAAATATGATTCGTCATGAAAACCAGTGATCGTTTACAGCCGAACCACGCTGTTTAATGGATTGGCCAGCGGAGCACATAACCACCAAGTGAATTCCTCTACGGTGAAGATATTATCGCCCTTTTCATTTACATATATTTTGTGAAGGAAATAATTATTTATCATGTTCTTTGTACTACAGCAAGAGTTAGCAGGAACACGGCCATTATAGCTAGTATGAAATTGCACGGAATTCATTAAGTCGGCCAGTGCATTGATATACATCACTGAGTGTGTTTATGCGCAGTGCCTGGAGGTTTGAGGTGATTTGCTGCAAACGGATTCAAAATATAGGTTTTCTTTTTTGTTCAATTGAATGAAGCATCCTTTTGCTACTCTGAATAATAGAAAAAGTGTTTAGTTCAAGTTCATGAGCATTAAACTTCATGACACCAAATACGTGCACGCTGAGGAACAAAAAATAAAATAAAACAGTTATTTTTTCTGGACACAAGTTAGAATTTAAATTCAGTTGAATAAGTAGAGTTGTTTTTTTCTGGAAACAAATAAGGATTTGAATTTAGTTGAAAAAGTAAAGCGTAATTTGAATGCAATCAAAAGGTATCCTTAATGAAGAAAGACCATCATTAATAACCACTCATTTAATGTACATCATCTTTGAGAGATTTAATCTCTAATTTTAACATGTTGTCCAATAAATAGTCGATGCTGAATACTTTTGAAATATGAGTATAGATTCTCATTGATGGTTGATTTTGTCTGCGAGGAACTATTCTGATTTCTGCCTGCGACCCTTACTTCAGTAGTTCAGTACCTATGTATTGTTCCTGGAGTCTTTACTGTTGAATATTACACAAATTGCAGTAAAAAATTACTTCGGTACTTTCGTTTATTACAGAATCTCCCCAAATTGTTAATTTTTATCTCCAAAACCTTTACATGAAATTCGAAGTTTTTTTTAACATAAACCTACGTATTTCCCAGTATGAAGGGAAAGAAATATAGACCATACCTCACATTCCATCGTAAAAAGATGAAAAGCTCAGCAAGTAGCTCAGGGAAATACTTGCTGTATCTGAAAAGTAAAACACTGGACGAAAAAATCAGACCCTGAATGAAAACCCCCAAAGTTATTTTGAATTTCTAGAAACGGAACATTGGTTGAAAAATTGATCTATCGCCATAACTATGACCTGTCGTCAATCGATTTAAACTACACCAAATGTGAAGGTGTAGGTGTAAAAGTTTCACCTATAATTTTCAAGGCAACATTGAGCTATTCGATGTTGCTATGAATTCTATGAGCATGAGCACTGTATAGCCAGACTGAATAAGAATTTTCAGGAACAGAAAAAAAACAGAGGTGAAGTTGCTGTACGAAGAGTGGTGCATCATCATCAGCTAAACTCTAAACTCTACCAATTATTTTTCACTAATTAAAGTGATATTGAGCCAAAGCATGTTCAAATTGTTCCTGCTTCGAATCTTTGATAATGCGGTAAGGGTATTCGTAAACGAAGTAACCGCTCTACATTGATACATTTAGTTTCTGAAGTGTAGGCTCTAATCTTTATTAGTCGGCTAATTAATTTCTGGGCAGGTTTGCATTCGCGAATTACCATATTATATGTTTTTCACATGTTTATCTGGGAACGCCATCTCCTATGAGAAATGCGTAATTTGCTGGAAAATTACGTCGCCACAATCGATTTGAATATTGGTGTTTATAAGTTTATTTTTGATCTCGCCAATAAAGGAAATGTAAGTCATGAAAATGTCTCGAACATAATATGGGATGTGTAAGGAACGACCGAGGTATTGAGGATGTAACTCAACAAATATGCTATGATAAAAGAAGAATTATAGCCCTCGAGCTCGATAATAAAATTATTACAGAGAGTGGTGCAATTTTGATACTAAAAGTTTTCTTTTCCTTGGTATCTTCACAGAAGACCACTAGCACCGTTTCATAGTTGTCTGAAAGTCTCGAATTTGGTGCAACGATTGTTGTATTCACTGATGAAGAATCTGAGGTCAAAAAAACTATGGGTGCAGGGTCGGAATAGCTTGTTAAAACTCGTTAATTGGTAAAATCATTCCAATAGTTCTCTTCTTTTGAGCTCTCGTTCTCCTCAAACGATTGCTATGTCATTTTGCCCAAATGTCTGTATTTTAGAATTTTGAGCCGAAAATGTTCTCAAACAATAGGGTTCGACTCCCTGAACACGAATTCGTGGTAAAATTTAATTCTGTCCGTGGAGCCGTCCGTCCGTCCGTTAGCACAATAACTTTCGAAGGGATTGTCCTAGAGACTTAAAATTTCAGGGTGAGTTCGGTTTCTAAATGGCTCGGTTGAGTTCGTTAACCACTCATATCGTACAGGGTGTTCTATAAAATATGACCATTCAGATTTTTGTTCTTCAATATCTCAGACAAAAAGAAACCTATCGGAATGAAATATTGCGGCCATATGCAAGATGCTCTTAATAAGCTTCATGCAAAATTTGTGGCCATAGTGTAAACAGAACTGTATAAAATTCAATTGGAATATTGAAAAAAAGAAATTTCATATTTCCAGAAAAAAATATCCGAATCGAATGAAATTTATTTTATAAATAAAGATTGATACACTGAATGTTCATGCAGAATTTTGTGGCCATAATGGTAACAGAACCATAGAAAAATCAATTGGAATATTGAAAAGAAGAATCTTATATTTCAATAACAGGATATCCGTTTCAAGTGATTTTTTGTGAATGAAGACGGTTATACTGAATTTTCATTAAATTTTGTGGCACTAGTGTCAACAAAACCATAGAAATTTCAATTGGAATATTGAAGAGGAGAATTCCGTTTTGAGTGAAATTTTTTTGCATTTCGGCTCAAATTTCGAAAATTACAGACATTTGGGCGAAGCGATATAGCACTCGTTTAAGTAGAACGAGGCTCAAAAACTGATTTACACTTGCTATATTTTTGAACTTCGAAAATATTTCAATACCGTAAACGTTGTTCAATTGTTCGAAATATTGACTATCTTTCGCATGGTGTCTGCAAGGTATGGCCATTATGAAGTGTTCTGTTCGAAAAAAAAACTATTTTGCCGAGACATTTGTTGTTGGTGTTAAATCGTGATGCTGGAATATTTTATTATATGTTTATATCTGGGCAGTGATTATCATTTTCTATTATTTTTGTCAACGGTTCGTTATGCAGTCACCTTCTGAAAATTTTTACATTTGTTTTTCGGACAGAAGTGATTACTATATCTGAACTAAGAAGTTATTTTTCTGCCGTAGAACACCTGATCAGGAAGCTTTCTAAGAGCCACTGGCAAATGCTGATCTGAACATAAAATAGAATAATGAAAAAATCAAAATATAATAGACTACTACAATTTGCACCGAAGAATGATTTCATTCTCACATAAAACCAAAAAGTTCGACCCTGCATCATATCTGTGTCCAAATTAAATCGCCATGAATTATCCGCTTATTAAAAACGTATCAGGGAAGTACTAGCGGGGTCAGCAGCGGACCCACTTTAATTAAACGCATACACACAGGGTGGACAAAAAATGATACTGGGCGTGTATACTAAATCGATCCGCAAGGTAGGTGTTTACGATGCTTTACACGGTTTACGTATTTCATTATTATACCATTAGTCTTCGACTGAACGAGGTGCCCCTGGCGGTTTCCAAGGCGTACTGCGATGACGGCCTTTGGGCCAAGGCAGGAAGTTGTGGTAAATAGAGTTTTTTGAGGGGATTGAGATGTTTTGGGAGATAATTTGTTCCTGAACAGACATGATGACTTAGAATTCTTAAGAATCTGTCTGTATTGTGGCAGTATGCCCAGCTACCTGGCTAAGCAAACAGAGAAATTGAAATACGCAACATGCGTTTTCCGCATTCAATCTTTTTGTATTTAGAGAAATTGAAGAATTCTTGTTGATGATTGTTGATCTGACATTATGAAGATAGATCAATTTCAAAGTGAAAAGTAAACCTATAGATGCCTTCATGCATTTGTTGATGCAGTCAAGTATAGAATATGCTTATGAACGCGAACAACATTCGACGTTGCGAACTTGTGCCGTATCTTTATCCGTATTGGGATAATTGGTCTACGACTCCTCTACTAGGGTACTATCAGCTAGACTCTTCTAAAGGCAATTTTCTGTCAGTTTGGTAACATCGTTCTGTTACTGTTATTCATATGATGCGTCGTGTATACATTTTCGTTTTGGGATATATAATTTGTTCCTGGACTGATTGATAATCACATGATGACTTAGAATGCTTTAGAATCTGTATAACTGTGGCAATATGTTCAGCTACCTGGCTGAGCAGACAGAGAAATTGAAATATGAAATTGATTAGCGTTTTTCGCATTCAATCTTTCTGTAGTATTGAAGTTTTCTTGAGGGTGATAGTTGATCTGAAATTATGGAGATATATCAATATATTGATTGTGATTAGACTGATAACTCCAGGCTTTCTTGAGGTTTCCCAGAAGCAAACTGGCTTGTGCAATTAGGTCTGGTTATTCAAGTGCTGGTATTTTAGGAACCTCATATGAGCATGGATCTGGCCAAAGACCCGAAATATTGAATGATCGTCTCTCATATGTTCAAACTGCTGTATTTCGCTCTGAAAATCTTAGATAGAAATAAGAAACTTGTCGCAAATGCCAACTTGGGCACTGACAAGGTTTCGACTGCTTCTTCACTCTTTCATATTGGTTCTCGATTCTGTAGGTAGTCTTCAATTCATTTTCTTTGAGTAGAATAATTCAAATGAAAATGTGGTTAATATTCCATCATCAGTTGTTTTCGAGTGGAGGAATTAGAATGCAAATTTCACAAAAGCTTCGCACAGAGAATCAATAAAAACTTTTAAACCATCATATCTCCTATACTGGTGCTGCTGAAGTAAGTCGCTAATTAAATGGAGCAATTAATTTCTTTCCCACTCTATACTAACCTTGTCTCGATATTCTTGTGAAAAAACTTACGGTTAATTGGGTACACTGGTTTTCTTATAGTTTCAGTTTTTTTTATTATCCTACCATTCTGTTCTTCTCCCATAAAATAATTTTTAATAAAGCCATATCATACGTGGTGATAATGGCCTTGTTTGTCTTGACGCCCCTCAACTAATGATCTCCCAAATTATTACCTTACAGTGTTATTTGATTAGCAATCTGGTGCTATACACAACCATTTTTTGTTTTTTGATATCCGTCAACCCAACACTCGCTATATCCGGTATATGATCACCTTTCCATTAAGTTCCGCTCGCTAGAATACAAATAACGAGTGCACTCCGTTTGTTAACGTACGTAAATTGAGTCGTCAATTTGACAGGTCGTTTTTAGGTCCAGGAGTAATGACAAATCGTCTTTTTTCTCGGCGATAATGACAATGTACGCCCTAACGCGGAAATGTGCGTTGGCTATTAGGGTCTTGTTAAAATTAACGAGTGGCCTTATTATGCATCCTGAAGAGCAATTCGGATATCCAGACCTGCACAAGTAACGAAGTGTAGAGTTTTTTTTATGATGGCGTTGCCAATTATCATGTCATGGTGAAAATTACACTTTTTCGATCAATTTCAATGATGTGACATAATTATTTTCCCTACTTGTTCGGCAGTAGATACCTACTCGTTTGGGCTTGTTGAAGCCACTTAATGTTGCAGGTTCAATTTTCACTGAAGTCGAGAAATTGACTTGACAAATCAAGCACGTTAGTGAGATATTTTCAACATAATCTATAATTTTCTATTAGGGCTTATCATTATGGCTAGGTCCGGGAACTTCGACCATGCAGATTTCTTGTTCTCTACCCTACTCATTCATGGAAACCAAGGAGGTCGTCAATGGCGTTGCTAAGACCAACATCCTCCTGAGGAGCCTTGACCGTTTATATTGGACAATTGCATACCATTTGTTCAAATTCAGCTGTTTCTGCTTCTAATAAACAGAGGCAGCAAATCCATATGCTGATCTTCTTTATACGGTACATATGATGTTTGTTCTGACAATGTCCCATCATCGCCTGAAGCTCAGCTCCGGACAGCTTCAGGAGCTTTTTGGTGTATGTAGGTGAAATCATATCGATTTTTTCAACCTGAGTAAGTCCAGGATTGTTTCTCCAGATGGTTATTCTTATATTCGACTCCCATTGCTGGACCACTGTTGAAAGTTTAAAAAGGTGGTCCAGTTCACTGCGACCTCAAGGTCTGTTGTGCCCGCTTACAGAGCTGTTCTGACCACATCCTCACAGTTCGCCTTCCAGTTCCAAAGATCTGATGAAATCCAATATCTGTGAAGGCTTCAACGAGGCTAGGTCCTCACTCTTACAAGTTTCTCGCCCAATGCATTCTCTATTTAGGTACGCAATGCCAAAGCATTCCGTGACTAAATGAATGGAGGTTTTCTACCTTCTCTCCACAGAACTTACACTCGTCAGTGTCCTACAATCCCATCCCCTAAGGCGACAGCGTCCTGTAAGAGAGCCAGCGACGAGGTGTTGTAATTGTTCTCATCAAAATCCAGATATCTTTTGGATCTTGTTTTAAAGTTCCGATGGGACTTAGTGGAATGATCCATCCCTGGGAGATTGCTCCAGGGCTTTTCCCTCTAGGCTTTCTCCTTCTCCAGAAAAACTCCTTCTTATAGGTACATTTACCTATACCACCGAAGGGTTCTGGGCCAATGAGTGACATTCCTAAGCCCTCTTTGGCAAATGTATTGGCCTCTTCGTTTCCTTTGATTCCCTAATGGCCGAGAACCCTGGTTAAAAAGACCTCATTTTCTTGCCTACCTCATTGAGTTTGATCCGGCACCCCAGATCATCTTGAGTCGATGACGTAGGAGCTCAGTGCTTTAAAAGCACTTGACTATGGCTATATCGCACATCTGATGACAGATAGTACAAGCATATTGACATCTTAAGCTAATCGGACCTTTGAGATGGCCCAGTGTCAAGTTAACAAAATAAAAAACGATAGACCAGTACATGATAGTCTATAGGCCAGCGCCTGTTTTTCATAAGATAACTAACAATCTGATATTTGCGATTAGCTTCATTTTGACGAGACGCCCAACTTTTTCCTCCATGAAAATTCTCGATAGTGAGAGCTAATACAGTATGGATGAGTCAAAAAATGTTAGAGGGGTGAACGTTAAAATTTATTACTAACAGCTACTTTATTAATTGAATCTCGAAACAATTCATTACTAATTGAAAACAATAATTGTCCTACAAAAATGATGATTATATCAAAGTGTCCCCCACTCCCAACATGAATCAACAACTAGGTCTAAAAAATTATTACTAACCGGCTGATTTTTTCACTGGTGCTTAGCAATATTTCATGTATGAACTAGTCACATTATCCTACAAATTGAGTGGTACGTTTTTATACTAAAATAGTATCAGATTCAACTTCTCTATGATTTTTAGTCGAGTTTTTAGTATGAAAAGTAGTTATCTTCGGCGGCTCACCATCATGGTGGTCTACCATTGTGGATCTAGAAAGAAATGGCGCATTATTAAAAATCCATGCCAATTTGCATGATAGTTATAACGTACATGACAGTTGTTTCAGTTCCAGTGACTGGTTCTAACGTTGTTTAACTCCGATTATTCGAACATTGGATCATATTTTCATTAGTTACCTCTATTTCGTTCACCTCTTAGTGCACATCTAGTTTTAATAACAAACAATTTGCAAAGTAAGCATCTCGCGGCTCGTTTGCAAAAGAATTATTTTACATTAATTGGGAGTTAATTTATAATTCTATGTACAGGGTGGGCATATTTCGATGTTTTAGCACTACAACTTTAAACTAGAGGTGATAGACAAAATTTGATACCCACTTCTCGATCTCTTTTCTGAGAAACTAACCAGAGTAGTATTCATTTTTGGCTACCTTCTTGTTTTCGAATTGAAAGCGAAAAATTGGAAAAATGTCGATATCGAAAAAAAAATTAATATCTCAGCTAATACTGATGATAGAGCCTTGAAAGAAAAACATTATACAAGCACTTTTTTACGTAGAATCCAGTGGCGTGCTCGCCTTTTTGCTTCATTTCTAATTACGAAGCTATGACTCAAAGTTATGTTTTTTAAATGGGAATACTAGATTTTGTGCAATTTCTGAAAGCTTAATTTTTCTGATTCAAAAAATTATAACATTGTATGGTTGTATCAATATGAGTATAGAAAATGATCAAAAACCTATTTTCATCTGTCTCAATATTTTCTATGGTTTCAAATGTTGATGAGCACAGAAAAATGGAGCTTCCTATATAACAAGAGCAGTCACGGATATATTCCACTCTCATATCTTAAAATGGATTACGAAATAACGAAAAGATCCACATGATCCTCCGTTTCAATCCATATACTTAGGTAAATGAGATGGACGCAGGAGAATATTTTTATTGCTCTCCAGAATAAATACGAACAAGTGCCAGTCTATTTCAAATCGTATATGAAATAACGCATATAGATTTTATTACAGTTATCAATTCAATAGAAGAGTAACAAAGGATGGTTGAAACATAGAAAATATTGAGACATAGATGAAAATAGGTTTTGGTCATTTTCTATACTCATATGATACAAACCATACAATTATATATTTTTGAAATCAGAAAAAAAATTAGCTTCAGAAAATTGCTCAAAAATCTAGTATTCCCATTTAAAAAACATAACTTTGGGACACAGCTTCGTAATTAGAAATGGTGCAAAAAAGATGAGCACGCCACTGGATTCTACTTAAATGTGCCTGTATAATGTTTTGATTTCAGAGCTCGCTCTATCATCAGTATCAGCGGAGAAGGTAGCCAAAATGAATACTACTCTTGTTAGTTTCTCAGAAAAAGAGATCTAGAAGTGGGTATCAGATTTTGTCTATCTCCTCTGGTTTAAAAGTTGTAGTGCTAAAACATCGAAATATGCCCACCCTGTACAGGGCGGTTGCGATTTGATTTATAAAATTGTTGCAAAAGAATTATTTACATTAATAGAGAGTTAATTTATAATTCTATGTACAGGGCGGTTGCGATTCGATTTATGAAATTGTTGTGAAAATATAGAGGTTATTTTAGAATTCAGCGAAAAAATAATGATACACGAATTGAACTGCGGTGTAGTATTTAGCAACAAAGAGTCCAGGAATATGTTTCTTACGAGGTGAACTATATTTCCGCAAATCCTCCAAAATTCGACAGATATAAATTAATTTGAGAGAAAATCGCTCATTATTCAATTCACAACTTAATAATTCTCTGAATTAGCATAAATTTATTTGGTGGTGTTCTTCAAAGTAAAATAGTAAGAGATATTGAAATTTTTATTCCTTCATCCAAATTATTGGCCAAGAAATCAATGAGTACGATAATGAATAAAGAAAAGAGTAAAAAGAGAGTTTTTTGTGGCTCGACGTGGTGCCCGTGTGGTTCCATTCACCATTATGGTTCCTATACCAATGCTTTTACGGCAACCTTGTCGAGCTCAGAGCATAGTCTGACTTATTCCTTATGGAATTTCATCCGGAATGTCAATACTTTCTAACGATTTGCAGAAAAAATATGATTTCGATTGTTCCTAATTGTGTTGAATATGTGTGTTTTTTCTAACACACATTTCCAAACTAATGAAAAAGTGAAACGCTCGTTAAAAAACGCCTGCAGAATTATCTAGCAAAACCATTCTTTGCTTAACTTGAGTAATACATAAATAGTAGTCAAGAAACCAACATCATCCTACATGTTGAAATACTGTACGATCAGACTAATCATTGAGGTCTGCTATCCTCAATTCCCTGACAAACGATAACTAAACCAGTTAACGTGATCAGAAACACTTTAGCGCTGAATTTACTGCGAAATTTGAATAAATTCTTGTCAACAATAATGATTATCCATTTAGTGGCTTTCGTTTCTGAATAAACGAAGCCAATCAAGGAAACGTCTGTAACTGTAATTCCCTTATTTATTGAGAGAATGGCATGCGTGAGTTCAACTTTCTTCGGCTGATAGAGCTGAATTCGAAAAAAAATTATAGTCATCTCAAAAATACGCTTTAATCCAGTCACTAATCAAAATCACATCAGCCTCGATTCATTTGAATAGTTGACTGTTCGAAAATTGAAGTTGTGCTGATGAGGAAAATACGAATTGAAATTATTAAACTGTCGTTAAAGAAAGTGGAGACAGATTAAAGGCAAATGACATAGTGGAATCGTGATTATATGAATCATTTCAGAGGGAAAGAGAAATGTTGTTAATTTAATATTCAAGGAATAGTCATTTATTCATCTGCTGCGAATTGATTTGTTTTGTTTTTCATTTCATATTATTCTGGTTTATAAAGGGATTGTATACGAATAAAAATATTCGTAATGTAGTCAATGAGTATAATATTCATTTAAACAGAGCATAACTTCCATAGTCCTATATTGGATTCTGTCCATGATGCAAATCAGACCGTTCAGGCATTGAATATAAATACAAGAAATATTCAGGATATTATGCAATTGTACCCAGATTAAATTGTGCATGTTTAGAATGAATATTATTATTATTGATTGATGAAAACTCCAAGTTTAAAAGTAATTCTTTCAAAACTTAATCTTTTGAATAGGGCGAACTTTTTCGTTTGTAAACGATACATTCTGTAAACAATTGATAGAGAACTTTTCTGATGGTTTTTGAAAAGTAGTTCGTATGAGTAATAGTAAATATCAAAAATAATGAATGAATGAAAAAATTGAATTTGGTTCGATTAATTCGAACTCTTTAGTTTAGTTAGTTTAGTTAAAAAGGGTTGGTTATAGTACTGCGAGCTCAAGGGTCTATTGTGACTCCTTACAGAGCTGTTCGGACCATACCCTCACAGCTCGCCTTCAAGTTCCAGAGATCTGATAAAATCCAATATCTGTGAAGGCTTCAACGAGGCCAGTTTCTCACTCTTACAAGTTTCTCGCCCAAGGCATTCTCATCTTAGGCTGCAATGCCAATACAAGAGAATGATTAGGTAAATGGGGGTTTCTTCCTCCTCCCCACTGAACCTACTTTCGTCAGTGTCCGATAATCCCATCCTCAACAGGTGCTTCCTGAGGCGACAGTGTCCTGTAAGAAAGCCAGTGAGGAAGTGTAATTGTTTCTACTAAGATCCAGATACCTTAGTGGAATGATCCTCCCTGGGAGATTCCGCTAGAGTTTTCCCTCTCGGCTTTTTACTCTCCAGAAACTCCTTCCTATAGGTATATTTACCTTGTATTGGCCTCTTCGTTTCCTTTAATTCCCGAATGGCCGGGAACCCAGATTAAAAAGATTATTTTTCTTGCCTACCCCATTGAGTTTGTCCGGCACTCCCAGATCATTTTTGAGTCGATGAAGTAGGAGCTCAGTACTTCAATAGCGCTTGACTATCTGGATGTATGGCTATATCGCACTTCTGATAGTTTCTTTCCTTTCTAGATTTATGCTAGACATCTTTCAATAGCTTGAAAGACGTTCATACCAGTCTCTCTGTTATTCGAACTTTGTGACAACACTCTCTGACATGACTGAACCAATACAACGCAGAGAATATTGTCAAAACATATTTCATCTATCGGATGAACGATCATTTCGATTAGAATATCGAATACATAAATCTCATTCTGTTAATTTAATTTTCGACTTTTCTGCTCGAATTTCAACTCCGAAAATTTCAATTTATAAGGTTGTTCTTTTGAAAGTAGTTGAATTTACCGCTAGTCTTCGGTTCTAATTCAAGATCATAACAGGCATTTGGCAGAAAAATCTTGTAATCAATCTTGTTCAATAATAAAACTAGTAGATTAAATAAGTGTTAGTTAAGAATAACGTTTTTTGTGTAGTGTTTCACGAAAATTATTCTCATCTCTCATAGCAGTATTAGTGATTCTTTCAATTATTCATCTCTTTCACTTATCATGGATTATTTCATGCAAATCTACGATGAATAATGGTTCGTGCGGGTATTGTGGTAAATATAAATTTCAAGAACTGTTTTCCTTAAAGTTTTTATCACTTAAAACACATTTCGTTTCGAATCTTCGGTTCAAGAGTTGTCAGAATGAAGAAGCAATCACCTGTGATGAAATCGTGTGAATTCATCCTGAGTAGAATACTTTTTTTAAACCTTCCACCAATCCATTAAAAAGTGATTAATCTCGAAAATTTCTTCATCTCAAATACCTTGCCGCCTCTGCGTTTTTTCGACTATAAAATCGAGAATTCGTTTCAAAATAACTTATTTGAACAAGACGCATCGATTAAAGGTTGATAAAAAACATAAATGAGCCATTCGTTTGGATTTAATAGTCCTTGGAGTAATAATAATTAGGGATCTAGTATTTTATGGGAGAGAAAATGGACGGAGTATGGCTCTTCAGTTGTTTCTGTGGTATCATAAAAACTTGAAGTCGTGGAATGAAAAATCTGAAAAATTCGAAAATTTTCATTTCAGGTATTCAAACTCAAGCTCTTGTTCAAATCATGCCAGCGACAGGAAATAAAGCATGGCAGTTTGTTGCCAGTTGGAACGCAGATATCCGATGAATTTTTTATTTGTTTTTCTTTGCTATGTTGTGATTGAGTTTGTATAACTACATATTAAAGACTTTATTAGATACACATAAACAGATCTAATTGTATTACGTTTCACAAAGATCATTCATTATTATTTGAATTCGGTTGAAGATTATTTCAAGTATATGCAGAATCAGGTCTCTCCAAAATGAAATTAACTTTCCCATAATTTTGAGAATATCTCTGAAGTTTCCTCTGCCTAATGAGTTCTGATCTGCGTTTCTTACTCTATTTTACTTAATTTTTTCTCTTATGATTATACAGAATCCTATCATATGTCTTCTTGCAATGATTCCAACGTCGAGGGATCAATGGTAGTGGGTCATCTTGTTTTTGGTATTTGTCCTTTTTCCCATCTTGCAATTTGATCCAGATTTTTCTATTCTCGTGGTGATCTCTCCAATCGATGCTACTAGCAATGAAATTTCTCACATTTTGTCGTTTTAAAATTGGGAATGTGCAGAGGCTGAATGATTTCGACCACAACAACTCTTCCATGGTTGCTTGGGCGGTACACACCATGTCGCTACCGACGTTCGCCTTCCTAGACCGGGGGCGAATGGCAGCTCAGAACCAAACACACAAGAGAACAGCCAATAAATCCCGAGAAACATCGAAAACGCCATCCTCACGAAATAATATCAAGATCCCACGTTTCCGAGAACCTCAGCAGCGCATCGCTACAAATGCACCACGGTCTATGAAATAAGAATGTACCGTATTTCAAGTTGACAAATCAAGCGAGATTCACGTTATCGTCCTGCTAAAATAATTATGCCTCGATTTGAAACAGGACAGTTCAAAAAAACAAACTTTGAACATTTGTCGCGTACACGTGATTTACGACAGACCACTGCCAGCATGAGCGGAGGAGCTTCTGTGCGAGAAAAGCCACGTGGGATCGAAACGGAACCCTGCATCTATTTTTGTCACTGCTGCGCTAGACATTCAGTCCACGAATATTCTGATCGTAATTGAATCAGTCATGATGAAATTGAGTTGAAATGAATTGACTTGAGGTTTCTCTACTATCGTTTGAGAATATTCATATTGTGGATTGTTCTCAGTGTGAGTGTTGAAATGTCGAAGTATGAGCCAGTATAGATCGAATAGTCATTCAGATATTACTGTGAATATGATTAGTTCCCCACCTTCCATACTCACGGCATTTCGACTTCTTATTTCAATTGGTATTCAAAATCTTCTCTGGAGAAATGACTGCCATCGAAGTACAATTTCGAAAAAATTCAATTATAATTCAAGCTAGCAAATGTTTTCCGATACACTCAATTCATTATTATCATTAGTCATTATGAAACATTTGAGGTGGGATCGTAATATTCCTCTTATGCTGCTCAATATTTCAATCAATTTGAAATTGGATTGCTATGTCTGTAAAATTTATGGAATTCCTATGTGGAACTTCCCATAAACGAAGCGCTAAATCCGCAAAAATAATTCGTTTTTCTTTAGTCAGCAATGTCGCGGTGGACTTCGGTGATAATTGAGTTTATCATTCAAACTTAAGCACTTGCTTTTAGACATTTCGCACAACTTTTCACACTAGCGTAATGATTGGATTGAAACGAAACAGCCAGGGGGGTGTGTTTAAAACTGTTTCAGAAGGATCTCTCTGCCCGCTGTAATAATGGACGGGATTTGTTACGTACGTCCGGAAAATTTCGAAATTTCACCCTTATACCTTCTATATTTATTGAAGAGAGAACTTACCTTGTTGTAGAGGGGTTTTTTTAACATGGAATTTGGATTCAAGGTGCAATGTCTTGTACGAAATTCGTTATCAGAAAAATTCGTTATACCGACGTTCGTTATAGGGAAGTTCCACTGTATTACACGGTTTCCAAGAAGTGTTTTATGGCAGATCAAGTCTCTATAATTTCGAACCAAATAATATTATTTGGAATCCTGTGACAATGTTCTATGACGTTTATGTTGTTGACATATCTAGATTTAGATAGATTCCTTTGGGAAACATAATACGAGTGGGAATCATTTTCACGTTATTCATATTGCTAGACCAATTATTAAATATGTATATCATGAGAGCTATTGCTTTCATTTGATCGATTTATGAATTTAACTATTTTGTTTCAGATCAACGCATATAAAAACAGAAGCTATAGTGGAAGGAACACGAACCTATTGAAGCAAAGCTCCCTCAGCGAAAAGTCTTGATGGCTTGAAAAATCGATCTGGTATTTTTAATTTGATTCTTTGGTTCCCAATATAATGTGAAGTAAGAAGCTATTGCCCTCTTGTTCATATTGGAATAACGATAAATCAAATTAAAATATCCTGAGTGTACTTGGTTTCATTCTATTCACTTATAAATTCAACTTTCATGTTCGAATCTTAAACCTACCATCAAGTATAAAAGTGGGTTTACGCCTGTTTTTTCTAATATAAACGTTCTATTGTTCTATTCTTTTAACACCACTTTCTTCATTGCAGGTGAGTTTCGCCATCCATCGGAAGCATAACAGCAGGTAAACAAACCAAATCAATAAAACAGTCGAACAGGCGATTCCTCTATCGACCACCAATCAGCTCAACGAAATTAGAAAGTCATGTGGCGTCGCTCCACTACGTTGACATGTTTCCAGTTAGGACTTCGGCAATAAACACAATCCCTCAATAAATTCTGTGCACTTGTCCCGTCATGCAGCTCTGTGACTCAGCGGGCAGTCGTTTCGATTTACAAGCGCCGTATGTGTGTCTTCTAGTCTTTCTAAATTTGATGGCGACCCGATATCA